>VWYP01000364.1:84729-146104 GCA_013400435.1 Pycnonotus jocosus
ATTTTCTTTTTTTTTTTAATTTTTTTTTTTTTTTTTTTTTTTTTTTTTTTTGTGGTTAGTCTGTACCCACAAAGGGACTCGGACTGTGAGTTCTAGAAAGATGACTTCCCTCCTTCTGGTAAGAGAAGTGCAGACATTGGCCACACTGTATATTTTGACTTAAAACAGCCCCCAAAAATCCCTGATATCTATAAGGCAAGCCAGGCCTTACAGACTTCTAAAATTCAACTTCTCCTCTGAGGAAGTCACTGGCTGCAAAAATTTGGTCTTTTCCTTCCTTACTACAACCACTTCTGTACTCAGCAGATGACAAGCACCAAAAAAACCTAGCTGTGGGATTTCCAAAAGGAGGTAAGTGCTCTACAAACACATATCCAAAGCAACATGCTATCTCTTGGCAGTCTTTGATGCTTCCTTTCTGGAATTTCAACACTTTGGCATCTAGTGGTATCACTATAAAACACAAGCAACAAATGGCATAGATGGCACAACACCTTTAAATGCCTATTTTTCTCCTTCTCCCAAAAAGCAGAACCAACTATTTGTGCCAAAAGTGTGAAGCAGTTTAGAAAAAGACAGTTGTTCAAGCAAAAGAATGCTTTGGGTATTAAGTGGATCCCTTTGAATTTTAGAGCTAAAATGTGTATTGTTGGCCTGAGTTACATGAGAGTTGTGTATGGCTGAGAGTTAAAAATTGTGTGAATTAAATTAGGTTTTTTCAGTGCAGACCAAGTCATTTATAAGAAGCTGAAACATTCACACTTTCATTGACGTCAGCAGGCCTGGAGCCCTTTAAAAAAATCAGGACACTGCTCTGCTGTCTGCATAAATGTTTGTCACAACATTTGGGCCCTATTAAACCCACACAGACTACTTAGAGATAAGAGGCTCTGTATCTTATTAAGCAGTCCTTCCAGCCATGCACTTTTCCATTACTTTCCTGTCATTTCTTCAGGCCCCTGAAACTGAGCTGCACAGCAGAAACCAAAAAATATACAGTAGTCATTACTGGCCAATAGAATACAACAGCCTTTGTTTCCCTGCAAATTGCTTCTAGGACTGAACAGCTTGTTTCCCTAAGTAAAATTCACCAGTGTAAATCCACAGAGGCTTCAGGAGAGCAGGGCACTCCTCCAGAGGCATGGCCAGTTATGAAAACCTTGGTGCACCTTTGTTTATCAGATCTCAATTCATCATCCTTCCAGACACTCCTGCTTTCTCATGTTTTCCCAGGGAGGGGTGGGTGGGATGGTTGATGGGTTGTGAGACAGATGATAACACATACCTGATCTGGGGGTTTGAATAGTTTGTTTAAAGAAGCTCTGCTCAGTTTTGCAGACATCCTGTCACCTGACTGCTGCTGGCACATCGCGTGTGAAAAAGCTGGAATTTTCAAAGCTGCTCTTTATCTAAAATAAATAGGTGAATGTATCCAAAATATATTTCATATGCACCCTGAATATATTTAGATAAAATAACTTGATCCAAATAATTTTTTGTGGGAAAAAAACAGCTGGCAAGCACTATATTCTTTCTTTTCCTGGCAGTCATGGCTTACTCTACAGCACTAGTAAAAGTAAAAGCAAGAGTCAAACAACCATTTTACACATCCCTACATTTTCATAGTATCACAAGAATATTTGCCATAATTGTGGGGCATATTGAATTGCTTGATTAATGTTAACATTCAAAGTAGAACAGTACATTTGGCTTCATATGACAGTGAGAAAAGTACTGATATGTCTGCAATCAAGTGCATAACTTTCTAAGTCAGATCTAACTATTCAGGTAAAAAAAACCAAAAAAACAAAACAAACAAACAAACAAACAAACAACCACATGAGGAAAAAAAACACCCCACAGATTAAAATTATTGGTCAGAAGCAGTGCATAATGCCAGAGTTGGTATCTATTCTCAGATACGTATGGTTTCTGGATGACATATTACTTCTTATTAAACCTGTGTGAGCCAAGAGCCATGGTAGCATCTGAAATTCATATCCTATAGGGAAGACATTATTTACCTGTCACATAAACTACTGCTTAGTTTTGCCTTCCCTAAAACTTGCCAAGTCAAAGACTTACAGAAGTTAAACTTCTATTTACTTTTTTTTAAAAAAAGCAACTGATGCTAGGAGCTTGAATTTATCTCAGCAGGTGCTAACTGTAAAACCAAGTGGCAGTGCTTAGATACCTTCACTCTAACTGCTTCACTATTCATCATTTTGGCAGGCACCCCAAACCAGTGATTATCAGAAGCATGCACTATTATTTTACGCAAGCAGAGATGTTGAGATAAGAGCTAATTCTGCCCTGCTCTTACAGCTCCAAGATATGATCAAGTGCAGCCTTTTTAACGAATGTATGATCTGTACTTCCCCAACAGAGGAGACAGGGCAATCACATCCTTTCCCAGGTACAGGATTTGCCTTTGCCACCTGCATGTCAAACCTGGAAACAGACTGCTCCAGTCTTTGGACACCAGAAGACTCCTTGAATGAGCTCTCAAAGCCTGCAGCTTCGCTCCCTTCTTTTTCTGCCACAATCGTTTGCCTTTTATATTTTCCATCTAAAAATCTGCAGGACCCAAATAATCTGTACACTTTGTCAATTACACAAGTAAATACATCAGATATCCAACTTGAGAAATGGGAAACAGAGCCATGTGAACTACAATGGGCATTGATAGCCTTGGGAAGGCAATTTAAGGGAGCAGCACAATCCTGGGACACGTACAGAATCCAGCTGTTATATAATATATGAATCCTGGCCTCATTTCCTAGGATATCTGAGAAAGGTATTGTCCTTCCTCCTCTGACACCACATGCGTGCATTCTCTGTGTTCACAGGGCAAAAACATTGCCCAGTCTTATGCAAGAGTCGAGAAGGAAAGCTTGATTTTAAGCACGTAGGAAAAGGAACTGTTAAATGAAACAGCCTGCAGTGACCTAATTCAAGAAAGCTTTGTCAGGTGATAATCTTTCTCACCCTTTCTGTGTCATTCCCTGAAGTACATAAGTGTTCAAAACAGTTTTAAAACATTCAGAAGTGTGAGAGAAGTAGCTGTCCTCCTGGGCAGCTCTGACAAAGATTAGAATTCCCAATATAGTCACTGGTTGCAAAAGTGCTCTTAAGCTGCTGTTTCACTGGGTTCATGTCTGAGTGCCACTAATCAAATTAACTGTGATGGCTGCAGTAAGCTGTTTATAGAGATGAAAGACCCACCAAAATAAGTTTCTGTTACAGCTTATGAAGCTGAATACTGCTAAGCACATAAACACCCACTGCACAGAAAATCTTGACTTTTTTCTTTCTGCAGTTCCTCACTAGAGGGTCAAGAGTACATAACCGTTCTTGTTAAGTCTTCGGCAAGCCCAAAAATCCCTCTTCCCATCATATAACTTTTATTTTTCCCCTGGGAAAAAAAAAAGAAACAGCATTTATTTTTGTTGCCTCTCTTAGAAAAAATAAAAGGAAAGGTAATAGAAGCAGTAAACAATGATTTAATAGAATAGATTATTACAGTGTGATGGTTGTGTCAAGCTGCAAGCTCTTCCCCATGGTGCAGTTAAAAAATCAAAAAGCAGTCAGGAGTCTGCTCCAAACCAGGGAACTGCCAACCAGGCACTTTTCGCCTGTCAGATTGTTGTGACTTTGAAAAGGAATATCAGGCTGTTGATGTTTGTGGAAAGCATCACTATGCCACAGAAAAAAAGAGATAAGAGAGCAGCTACTGAGATGGCACAGGAGGCCCCTCACACACAGGCAATTACCTGTAACTACAGCAACCCAGGAAGACAAAGGGAGGCAGCAGACAGGCTCTGTGCACAAAGGGTGGCGGCCTCAGCTCTGTACCAGGATCTGGAGCAGATGCCTGAGGACTCAGGATCTGGGAGCTCTCTGCAGCATTACAGATCTCCCGAAGGGTCACTCACACAGGATCTGTAATAGGCTTTCTCTCAGTTCACATCAGCCCATTTCTTTAACCTCATCATCAGAACACCCTCCTTCAGTGTTGGCTGCGTAAAGTAATGCCAACAGGAACTGCTGAAAAGATGACTAATTTGTGAAGCACACAGATGTTTTCTAGGAAGTCTTATTAAAAAGTACAAAATCCGTCTCCTCCCTCCATTTTCTCATTAACATATACAAACGTCATAAAAACCATACTGTTAAAATATTTGATACCAAAATGTCTGTTCTTAACCTGCACAGGTTAAGTGGAAAGAAGGAAAATGAAGCCTCAGACTGCTTTGTACCTGCAGCCCTTGCTGAAGGAGTGCAAGGTAACTCTGCCACTAATGAGTGCCCATTCTGGAACAGCTACACAGCGGGCACAGTGCTGGCAAATCACAGAGCTCCTTCTAAATTAGGTTTGAGAACCCTCCTGACAGGAAGAATTAATTAGTGGTATTAATAATGTCAGAGGTCTCTTCCTTTGATAGTATTACAATTCTCCTAAATAAATATGTAGCATAAGGTTCCTCTGGATTTCAAAGCAGAGGAAATCCTGTTTTCATGTCTTTTTGGCATTAGTAACCATTTGTGTATCCACTGAATGTACAATCATTATATCTAACGATAATATCATCCAGTCAGTCAAATGATTGCCAAGTTTCTCTATTGTAATCCAACAATGAAGAAAACACTTCATCTTCTCACCACATCTTTTCACCACTCTGACATCCTGATATCTTCAATTTTTCCCTCCAGTTTTAGCTTTTAAGATAGGCAGTGCTAGATTAAAAGTGGTTCTCTGTGGACTTCACAAAAGTGGATTTTTTTTTTTTAGCTCAGCACAAATTTGTAGTAATTGATACTTTACCAGAAGCTTATTTTTGAATATTTTGCTCCATAAAGTAAATCTGTTCCTATCATTTACCTCAGTACTATATCTTTTCTGTACTTAAAGAGAGTTTCTTTGTGATTCATGGTGAATTTATCTATGATTAGAAATATTACAATCAGTTACATTAAGAGATTAAGCTAGCTTCTAAATAGAGAGACCAAAATTGTGCTTAGAAAATACAGAAATACTAATAAGCCATCATTTAACCAGTTCAACAGCTATTTTAGAACTCAAATTAGGATAAAAATAGAGAAGAAAATATTTTCATTTTATACATGATGCACCAGATTAGCCCTCAGTGGTCAAGCATTAAACACAGCAAAAGCATAAATACATAAAATGAGACAAAAGGCTATTAAAGCTTAGCATGAAGAAACATAAAATAACCCAACATTTCCTGACACATCTTCCTAGAAGCTGCCAGTATTAATTTGACCAGATAACTTTCAGAGGCAGAATTATTTTTCTGCAATGTAAATAGTCTCTGATGTTAGAGAGAAAACCTTTTCTCTCAGATAAAAGCCAGCTTTTAACAAAGCACATTTTAAGCTTCAGACTAGAAACATATCACAATTTGCTTTGAAACATGGTGTGCTGCTGGCATTGGATGTAGCACCCTCATGATACATCAAGCCAGGGAATTCTGCAATGGGAGCACATTAATAGAAATTACCTTTAAAGAGCAGTGTTTGCATTCATACACACAACTGATGTAAAACAGATGCCTTTGTGCTCAAGCTCCTATTTTAAACCCAGACACAAAGCATTTTGTGCCTGTACAATGAGATGTGCTGCACACCAGTCCTGTGTGTGCAGAGCTCTGCAGACCTGGCTGCTGTGCTGTCTCTGCTGCCTGCCTGAGAGCTGGGGCCAGGGGGGGCTGTGCACAGCCCAGGGACAGCAGGGCTGGGAGCAGAGAGTGTGTGCAGGGCTCCCCCAGGCTGGAACACCCCCAGACACTGCCCAGATCTGATAAGCACAGATACACCACAGCTGATGGTGATTCCATCTCTCTTGTGGTGGGGACTGACATGACCTATCATGAGAAAACACTTTCTTATCTTTACCAACAGATAATGAAATCTTAGTGGGATTTTTAGGAAGAAAGTAGCTGGACCACCAAAGATACAATTAATACCTGATTTCTTGCCAAGGAGACATGCAAAACCTTACTAGGCAAGCCTGCAGCAACAGCTGCAACAGGAACACCTGGAAGAAGGCTTGGTTCTCACACACCTTCCAAGGCCTGTGAAAGGCCCAGAGAGACCTCTGAAGCTCAGCTGCTACTCTTGGCCTCACCCCAGCAGGATGGAGGCAGGAGCAGACAGCTCTCAGTGCTGGCACTGCTGCTGAGCAGGGCAAGCCCAACCCTCCCCTGCCTGCCAGACTGACCACACTGCCAAAGCAGGGAAAGAGGATGCTCACAGCACAGCAAGGAGGAGCTGCCCCTCCTCTTGATCTCCTCACTTCTGCACATTGGACAGCAACAGACCATGGCTGCAGGTATTTCAGCCATCACAGCCACGATTTCCCCCACCATGACTCATTATTATGTGTGGTGGTTCCTTTTTCCCCTGAGAGCCTGCACACCTTAAAGATACCAGGATCATCCAAGGCCCCACTGAAGTCAGGTAGCCTCTTCCCATTTCCATGAGGCTTTGGGTCTGCTCCCTAATGTACTGCTGATGGAGTGTATTTAAATCAGCTTTCTCCAGCTTATTCACTATAAAGGATGCTGCTTCTTATCTACAAATATAAATTGTTTTGTTGTTTCTGTGTTTTTGTAAAGTGAGTCCTTGCTGCACAGTGAAAAGCTGCTCTCTCTATCAAAAGGCACAAGTATGTGTCTTGCTAGAAGTAGCATTATCTATTGCCAGAGACACCAGTTTCATTTTTTGATTAGGGAAATGTGTACCAATGCTGTTATAGCTAATGCAGCAGTTTTACTACACAGGTCACACAGGAGGCAATATATTAACTGTCCTACTGAGGAATGCAAACAGCACAAAGTGTTTGGATTTCCAGCATCCTTGAAAAGTGACTTTGCTATTATAGTAACAATGCCTCAGTGAATAATCATTTTCAGGTACTAACAACTCTTGAAAATAACTCTTTCAGTCTAATTATGCTGCCAGATTAGAGAAAGCCTTTCAGTGAAGTTTATGGGCCAGATTCTTAGTCACTGTATACAGTCATAACTCCACAGGTTCCAGAAGGAGTAATCCAATTTATATGCTGGACCTGCCTCTCTCTTCTGTAAACCCTGTGTTAAAGGTTATGTAATAATTAAGGATGAAGGAATAAAAAAGCCAAACTCCCTGACTTGATTCAGGCAATGACTTTGCACTTACTGAAATGAGGATGAAGAGAACCAAGCTTCAAGAGATTAGTTATAACTAGGAGATTAGTTCAGTGCAATAAAGCCCATTTAGCATAACACAGAGAACTCTCTGTCTCATTTAGGAATAATGCATTTTAAATCTTTCAGTTGCCTCTGAAGGTCTCAATCCTGCAAAGCCCACTCATGATTTAACTTTATGGAGTATACATAATCCCACTGACTATTCACAGTGCAAACAGATAGGCAGAATTAAACTACTGGATAAATTAAGGGTTAAGCCAGGGGAAAGTTCCCTGGATTCTGTGTCTCCTTGAGACTTGACCTATAAACAAACAGGGAAATATTTGGCATTTTGCTTAGTAGAAATATCCCTGATTTTCAGTGGTTTTGATTTGACTTCAAAGAAAATCAACTATTCTTTCTCAAACAAATGCGATGTTCACAAGAAACCACATAAAGGTCTAATTCTCTATAGACGTGTTTTTGATGCTTTTCCAATATGGAAAAAAATTCAATCAAAACTGGCAAAATAAGGAAGCATACATAATTCATTTTCATTAATCCTACTACAGTTCTTGCTTTCTAAACTCATTTGAAGCCTATGTTCTAGATCAGCAGCACAACGTTTAAGCTGGTTGGAGGCACAGAGCTCTTAGGTGTCATACACCAAATGACAAAATATTCAATAAGTCACTGGCTTGCTCCAGCAAGAAAAATATTTTTTCTCAACATGAATCCAGAGGACTAAGAAAGACAGGTGCTTTTAGCTCAAGTGTGTTTTAGAAGTAATACACTAACCAGAACCAAGGCAGAAAGCCAACAACTACCAGATCAAGGACCTGAAATTTACTTTTAATCAACCTCAATTAGGGACAAGAAATCAATTAACACACTGCTTGCAGAACATTTACTCTGGAAGCATCTTGTATGATGCAACGCTGCTAAAATTATCCCCACAGAAATCAGGTGTGATTAAGGAAAGTACAATGGCCAAAGAAAATTTGCCGCAGAAGTCACTGAAATTTCTTTCACATGGAATTTCTTTATTTGGTTTCCCAAAACTTCAAACGTAACCTTTGATAAGTTGAATGTTTGATCTTTTAGCTACCAGCACAATTTCTTAGTTACTTTTATAAACTGGAGCTTTCAAACTCCTACCTACTCCCAGTGATCTCTGCATACTGGCTTATTTAATATTCCCTCAGCTTATCTCAAGTCTCAGTGCAGCAAGGCTTTTTAGTTGCTATGGCCCTAAGCATGGAACATGAAAGAAAAGGATATCTGGGAGCCTCATTCTATATTTTTCATTTAAAAACAAGGCCTGGGAGCCTGAGGCATGTCCCCAGTCATTTTCATTTGTTTTGGAGCTCCCACTTACACTTGGGGCATTCCATCTTCACAAGGCACTTCTTCAAATATTCACTGAGACAGGCAGAAATATCAAAGCTGTATCAGATCTGTAACTCTGATCCAGTAAAATGGGATGCCTGCTTGCACAATTAGCAAAAGGGTTAAACTGGTCAAAGGGGTCTTGCCCAAAATCCCATGGCCTCATTTGGTATTGGTCATTGTGGTACAGTCCTCCTAATCCCAGTACTCATGCAAGAAGCATTTACTTCCCACAGCCCAAATAACTCACAGCTCCTTCAATGCAGCCCTGTTGCACTAATCTGGTTGTTGTCACAAGCCCAACAAGAGCTGATAAGCACAATATGTTACATAAAATATGAACAGACAGCGAGAGAGCACTCCATTCACACTGTTTGCTTTTGTTATTCCTAGTAAAAAAGGCATGATATCTTTGTGAGCACCTTTGAATTAATGTGCTTGTATCATCTTAGGCTTGCAGAAAAGGTAAAGCATGTGTAAGTAAGGAATTTGGAATATCTGAGCACAGCTGCTCCTGTCCAGTTGTACCACAGACAGACAAGCACTCTTAGCCTGGGAGCTGCACTGACACCAGCTCTGAAACCTTCATTTGGAGACTGAGGTATTGCAGAAATGCAATGACTCTCACACTGCAAAGACACCACCAGGCAGATCAGCAATGCAGAGTGACAAAGCACACAGACTACACGAGATCGAGGTGCTGACAGCTCTCTGGGAGAGGGAAGCTCCTGTGGCAAGACACAGCAGCAGCAAATGAAGCCCCTTCATCCCATAGCCCTTCTGCAGGTAGAGGGGTGCATGACCACAGTGCACTTGATGCTGCCAGCTCAAACACCTCATCACAACTGTCTGGAGATGGGGAGGGCTGGACTCATTGATGTTCAGGCCTGAAGAATATAACAGTGATGGAAAATTACCTTTTCTGCCAGTGCTCATATTCTAAAAGTATATTGTGCTTGGTCCCTTGGACTTCTTGCTTGAAGCACCAGGAATACTTCATCAGTTCAGCCAGAACAGTCATGACATGCTAAGCACTGCTAGTGAGAGAGCAGTTCCACTGACTCTGGAGACCCCATTGAAACTTCAGGATCTAATGCAGCCTGCACCTCAAGCTTCCCACAGCTCTACCTAATGTGTCTCTGCTATTTTAAAATCTGGCTCAGCTCTAGGTTGCACTGCAATGTGTGATGTACTTGAGCTCTGTTTGCCTGGTAGAATGGCACAACCCAAGTAAATTCACTGCCAAGGGGAAAGTGCTGTTATCTAGAAAGGTGAGGATTTGCTGTTCCCTTCAGAGGTACTCTGACATCAGCAAGAATTAGACCCCACGTCTTTCTCTAAATCTCCTCTCCTTCAGCAAAGAATGTTGTATACATGAAGTAATCCAAACACTTAAGTCAGTATTTCACATCCAGCTTCTGGAATATTTCAACTTTGCCTGGGAGCTTTAAAACAGCATTAGCTATAAAGATGTAAATATGGCTCCAAAGAAATCTACCAGATACTATACATATGATGAAGGAAAATTATCTCTACTGAATTCAGAATTTGCTGTAGACTCTTATTTCTATTCTGTCCTTTGCTGTAAAGACTGCGAGACAGGTATAGTGGTATAGCAGAGAAACTGGGAGCCTTTTACTGAATGCAGAGGTGGAGGATAAGGGTAAAAGATTAATGTTCTCTGTAGTTTTCCATCTCCCAGACAAAAAATGTTGTTCATTCAAAAACATGGGAAGGCTGGCACACAATGGTAAAGGCTGCCTAAGATAAAAATTTCCCAAGTAACAGAATTTTCCAGCTAATAAAGGTACAAAAGTTGAAGAACTTCTGTACAGAGAAAGAGTGGCTTAAATACATTTTTCCACTTCCAATTTCTGATTATTTGAAAATGTCTGATTTCTGCTCTTTGAAATGAACTGAATACTATGCATGAAAGCTGCAATTTACAGCTTGCTGGTTTTAAATCAATGTGTTCACAAGCAGTTTTATTGACATTAACATACAGTTATAATTATTGTAATGTTCAATTAATAAAGAAAAATCCTGTCCTTGGAAGTCAGCAACATTTTAGATGAGCACAGAAGATGACATTTCAATACTGCCTTTCTTTATGAACTCAGTTATGATTTATATGTGCTTGCTGTTGTTCATTAAAGTTTCATAAAAATAATGACTCATCAGTAGAAAATGAAACTTTGGTACAGTGCAAGTCTTTTGGAGCTTTTCACCTGAATTTCTCAAAGAAATCTTAGTATCACTCATTTGAACTCAGCAATAACTGTGACAGAGATACGAAGCATATGACAGATATTGCTGAGTGCTGTGGAACACGATTCAAAAATTATATAGACCATAACTCAGCAGATATTACTACTATGTCAAGTATACTGCAGCACTCAGGGAACTTCAGCTTCTTCTCCACTGAGAGTTCCTAGTAGTCACGTGCCTGAGCACTTTAATGAAACAGGGATATTATTAATGCTGCCAGAAGAAGGGAGATTTCTGTAAGAAGGAAAATATATACTTGGAGTGTTATATGAAATTTAAATTTATAATAAACTCCAGATGTTGTAAATTGTGCTCTCATTTAGAGGAGTGCTATTCCCAAGCTTGGAATTCTTTAGGGGTGTTCAGAGATATTTTATGGGCTCACTTTCTTATGCCAGTTTCTCCTCCACAAATACATGTTTGACCCCAACACATGGATCATCTGTGTATGTAGATGAGCAAACCCCAACTGTTACAAAGCTCTTCAGATTTGTTACCTGGTATTTACACACAAATCCCACCACAGCAGATGATGACCTCATAGGGCCAAGTACTGTGGGGTTTTGAAATGAGGTGAAAGCACTGGACCCCAGCTGAGGGGATGAGATGTCAAGAAGCTTCCCTGACTGATGTTAACCTGCAGGAGAAGACAGGAAAGCAGCATCTCTCTATTTTTTATAACTGCACATTGTAGCACTGCAGGGGATTGCTGTGACCCAAGTGCAGGAGCTGGCACTTCACCTTGCTGAACCTCACACCCTTGGCCTCAGCCCATGATTCCAGCCTGTCCTGATCCCCCTGCAGAGCCTTCCTGCCCTCCAGCAGATCCACATTCCCACCCACCATGGTTCTGTCTGCAAACTTGCTGAGAGTGCACTTGATCCCCTTGTCCAGACCATCAATGAAGATATCAAACAGGGCTGGCCCCAGCACTGAGCTCTGGGGAGCCCCAGCAGTGACCAGGTGCCAGCTGGATGTAATTCCATCCCCCACCACTCTCTGGGCCAGGCCATCCTGCCCGTTTTTACCCAGCAAAGAGAGCACCTGTGCAAGCCATGAGCAGCCAGGTTCTCCAGGAGATGCTGTGGGAAACAGTGACACAGGCTGTACTACAGCACAGACAGACACATCCACAGCCACCTCCTCATCCACAAGGCAGGTCACCCTGTCATGGAAGGAGATGAGGCTGGTCAAGGAGGACCTGCCTTTCCTATGCCTGTGGCTGACCCCCTGGTTGTCCCATCTATGCCCTGGGATGGCCCCCAGAATGATTTTCTCCCTGACATTCCCCAGCACTGAGATGAGGCTGACAGGCCTGTGGTTCCCTGGGTGCTCCTTCCAGCCCTCTTGCAGAGAGGCACCCCACTGGTGACTCTGCAGCATCTGCCAGGCTGACCAGGACTGATGGTAAATGATGGAGAGCAGCTGGACAAGCTCTCCTGCCAGCACCTTCCCTGCCCTTGGGTGGGCTCTGTCCAGTACCAGAGGCTTGGGAGGGTCTAAGTGGCTCAGCAGGTCATCACCTACTCTCTCCTGGGTTGCAGGGGATCTATTCTGATGTTCCTCCCTCTCTCCCATCTCAGGGGGTTGGTTGCCCTGAGGATAACTGGCTTTTCTTTTGAAGTCTGAGGTAAAGGAAGTATTAAGTACCCCTGTCAAGTCTACAGAATGCAATTAACCTACAAGGTCCACATTAGTAAGTTATGTGATTTTAAATTATGTTTAAACAAAAAGCACTGCCCAACAACACTGGTTTTATCTATCAAACCTGTATTTCTGCAAAATGGATAACAGATTTGTTTACCAGAAAGTACTTGTCCTGAAGCCATGTTAATTGACATCTCCCATTTTTATTCTTAAATTGTGTTATTTAGAATAACACAATTTAACTACTGAATAACTATTTAACTACTGTATTTATTATGCCTCTGCATGACCTGTAGCTAATCAGCTTAGAGTTTCCTGTCCCTCACCAACCAAATTTCCCAATTTTTTTGACATCAGTGAAAAAAACCATGGTTGATCATGTCATTTAGGTCTCTGAAAAATTTTCTGAATCTGTGGTTAATAAAATATTAGATTCAGTAAGTATGACCTCCTGTTTTGGGGTGGTTTTTTTGTTTTGTTTTTGGGTTTTGGGGGGGGGTTTATGGTTTGGGGGGTTTTTGTCCTAACTGTTGAATATTCAATTCCCTCAAAATCTGCCTCTTCTGTGCATGTTCTTGCTTCATTCCAAATCTAGGACACAAATTGTTGTTGACATTTCTTGCCTCTTTTGCATCACTACTCAGGATTTCACCATCTGAGAAAAGAATCCAATAAAGGTTTCTTTTAATCCAAATTATATTCTAAAATGCTTTTTAAAATTGTTTCATCCTTTAGCCATTGACATATTTCCATTAGTGTCCTTTACCAGATAAAGTTTCTTTCCAATACTGTGTGTTTTAACAAGGATAGCTTTTGACCACTGTAATATATTATTTAGGCAAGACTGCTTTATCTGACTAGTTTTCATTCAAAATTTTCACACTTTAAATGTGTGATCTAGGCAGAAATTTTCAGTGGTTTTGAGTCAGAGAGTTGTCACACTCAAGCTTATTCTGCTGTGGAAAGAAAGGGTAGTGAATTGTAATTAGGGAATGTACAAATTGCTTTTCTGAAGGAAATCCAACTGACTTACTCCACAGTGGGCTCAAGACAAAGCTTTACTAAGAAGTTACATTTCAATAAAGCAACTGATGGAACTGTTTAGTACCCCTGCCAGCATTCACCAATTGTATCTAGTTGTAAAAAAGGGTTTTCTTCATGCATGCCATAGACTGGTGCTTACAGCTCAGATTGTTCCCCAGTGAGGTTTGCTTGGGCAAATATGATTTAGGAAGGCAGACTCAGTAAGTTTGCCTGTATGTGAGTCTTACACATACACCTAAGAGCAGTGTTGACAGGAATACTCTATTTCTAAAACTAAAGGTGATGTCACTTTAGGTCACAGCATCTATGGACACAAAAGTAAGATGGAATTTTATGTCAGGGACTAACCAAAACAACTCTGAAGAACAGAGAATTGAGGCTTATGAGAAACACACCTCTAGATATTTATTATCACATAATAAAAGCAGTGGAAACACCAAAAATCATCTTTATTCCCATAAAACCAAGCCCATAAGATTATTTCTTCCTTCCTTTTTTTTCCCCAGTAAGTGAAATGGAGAGGCAAGAAAAAAAATAAAGGAATGTTTCAGTGGAACAGATTGGCTTAAATTATAAATGTAAGGTATTTTGAAGGCTAGAAAAACGTTACATTTGTAGTGATGCATATCCAACAATTGTCATATTCCTCTTCCTATATTTTTAATGGAGAATTTAGCACTTACCTGATCCAACAGCCCTATACATGAGAAAGCTGTAGAATTTAGAAATCCATTGATGGCTTTTCATCTGTAAAACTACTTGATTGCATGTGTCACTTTAAAATATATTCACTTTAAAAGAATAATCATATCTTTGTATAAAGAGAAACCACCCCAGCCTGAATAAGCCAACATATAACATTCACTGACAAAAAAAAAAGAAAAAAGCAAATGAAGAGGAAAATAGCTCATATTCACTATACATTGTATGCAAAACTCCATTGACTTGCTTTATGAGGGATTTTTGGAAGGTTTAAAGAAGCTGCAGTGATAGGTTCGTTTTGTATGCCAAATTAACCTAAAATTTGCAATAGGCAAATGGAGCATGTAGTAAGATGTAATACTTTAGTTCTAGTTAAGGAGCAAATGTGGCTTATCTATGGAGAGCTTTTCCACACTAAAAGCTCAGTGGAAAGACACATCACTGCTTGCTTTCTACGTTCAATTTGATCTAATGAATACTGAAAGAAATATGATAGCAACTTGGAGAAAATAATAGGTGTTACATAAAGGAGATGCTTATTTAAAGAGCGTTTCTTTTAAAGTCTAGTGAAAGAATTGTCTGTGCAGTGTGAAAGGGACACCACCAAAACCTACACATACTATTGTTCCTAGTAGTTATTGTTCTGCATTCATGCAGATTCTTACAAACACATTTTTCATCAGTACATAAGAACCTTCTTCCAAAATTCAATCAGACTTCAAAAGGCAGAGTCTGTTTGCAAAGCTGCTCATACCTTGCCATCTTTGTGAGCAATCTCAGAATTGGAATTTCTAAAACACTAAGTAATTTTTTCTTTCATGGTGACTGGAAAAATAAGAGAATCATGTAGAGTTTCTTTTAAGAGAGATCAAAATTTCAATTTTACTAATAAAACAGTCTTTCATGCAAAAACTTCAAATGAATTTGCCCCAGGACCCACTTGAACTTTTGGCACCCACAGTGCTCCTTGTCAAGGAGATCACAGGCCTGCTACCCCTTAATCCTGCTCATCTTGTTTGTTTTGATCCCCACCCATCCTGGCCTCATTCAGTGCCCTCCAGTTACTATCGCTGGAAAAAGCAGCAGCAGCCAGTCCCTCCCCATGCTTTGCATATTGCTAATGATTTTATAGACTGCAATCATATGGCTCTTTGTGAAGCTGAGAGAGCCTGGCCTCTTCACTCAGACACCAAAGCTAAGCAGGTTACCTTTGGGGCTTTAGCTATATCTTGCCTCACCCTTTTTTTAATCTTTGTGCATGGCAAATAAAAAAAAAGGAAAACAGCCCAACTTTCCCACAACCGATATTTGCCTCTTACGAAACTTCTAAAATTTCTAGTAAGCAAAAAGTATCAAGAAAAAAGAGGAAAAGGAAAGTTTTTCTAATGCATAGTAACTGTAAACAGAAAACAGCCACTACCTTCTTGTAGATGTAATTTCAATAGGATTTTAAATAAATTCAGCCATTACTTGCATCATAATGCAGCAAACTCAGTAGAGAGGGCTACTTCTAGAATTGATATTGTATTTTTCCTCTCTTCCTCTCTTGAGATGCTGTGCTTCTCTTTATTCCTTCTCTCCTTCCCAGTTGTTTCATGTTCTCTGAAGACCATAAAAAAATCTTTCACTTAGGCAGATGATTAAAATAACTCATTTTCAAAAGTAGAAGAGATGTGGTCTTTTTTTCAAAAAGGTGATGAACACTAAAATGATCCACCTGGCATTACATGGAAGAAAAACTCTTAAAAGGTAGAGGTCACAGATAGCAAATTTGCTTATTGGACTGCACTTATGCTTTCACTCATGAACCAGCTTTCAATTCCTAAATTATCTTTAGGTGTTTGTCCAAGCTGACAGCCAAAGGAGAGACCATCCCAAATGCAAGCTAATTATCCCCAAAGATTTCAGAACTTGAAAGGAAAACTGAAGGAAAAGAAATCATAAAAATGAGAGACTGGCTGCTCATCATTTCTATTCTTAGTGTATATTTTAAATACTTTGAAGTGAAAGGATCTTGATCATCACAATGGCTGATGCAGTTAAACTGTTTATGAGGGAGGGAGACATCATAGACAATTCCTATTCACAAGACTGAAATCAAGCCTTCTAAAAAAATTATTCCTTTTATCCTCATGAGCATACCAATTGCTGACTCTCAGGCAATTGACAAAATGGTTTACAACGTTTCTCTAACAAAGCCCATGATTCTATAGTGAAAGGTGTAGGCAGAGAGGGACTTTTCAAAACCCTGTACTTACTATCCACAGAAAAAGGAAAGAAAATAAAGATTTCTGCTAAAAGTTTGAAAATGCCTGAGTTAATAATGTGAAGTCCCTTGAGTAATTTCTAATTCTACTATAAGCATAACTCAAATATAAGATTTGCATGATGCCCTCAAGCATCATTATTGCTGCTTGATTGCATTAATTAATACATTGCTAGCATCAGCTCAATAATTGCTGGTTCCTGCGTTGTCAGTGATTCCTTAAATTGTAAGTCACTGCAGGATTTTGTGAAAACAAGTTATTGTTATATTTACTCCAGTAAGCTTATAGCTCACTGCAATTATATAGTAATATAAAATTTTATATGCAAAAAAAAATTTGCATATCTAATGATTTGGGGGGGTTTCCCTTTCAGAATTACTGCTGCTACATTTTCAACTGTCATATTCAGTCAGAGAAGATTCTCTCAAGGATAACAAAGCAGGATGGAAAATTCAAACCAACCTCCACAGACAGCAAGATGTCTTTCATTAGATTTGGTAGCACACAGCTGCACTTTGTTCTTTCAACCATGCAGATAAATACTTTCATTGTGTATGTTAATCAGACTGGGAAAAGATACAGAGAATGGAAGAGTCAGATTTAAACTACATTTCTGAATAATTACATCAAGATGTGCCACTTACTGAGGGTTTCTTTTTTCCTAAGTGAAAAACATTAAAGAAAATGTACAGTAATTATTTTTCTTGGAGGATGCAAACCTTTCTACTGACATGAAAAAGAAATGAACCAGTACATCTACTATAATAGATATTAATAGGCACCCCAAGGACAGTGGTACACACTATCTCACAATACTTCAGAAAGGAAGGAAAATCAAAGCAGTTCAGCATAGAGCAAACAAGGCTTTCAATAAGCTCCTTCTATATTAAAGGCTTGAGCAAAAAGGTTCAGAGACCTTCCAAGACAGGGAAGGCACCAGCACACACATTTCCCCTTGGACACAGAGGTTACAGCCACAATCCTATTGATTCTGATGAGACTATTATGTACTGGAATGAATGCTGTTTGATTCAATGGGACTTTTTATAGATACAAATTGCTTTCCTTAATTGTAATGGGGAGAATGGAGGTAAGAGAACAGTATTGGATCCTCAGTCTTTCTGTGTAGAGAAAAGAGCAATTTCCTGAGCTGCAGGACTGAAATGTTCCACCCCATCAGGGAGGTAATAGGTGTTTTTTCATGTTTGATTTTAGGGTGGTTTTGTCCTAATATTATTTCTGAACAAAGTATCCTTCATCTGTGTTTAAAAAAAAAAGAAAAAAAAGAAAAAAAAGAAAAAAACCCAAAACCAAAAAAAACCCACAACACCACATGCAACTGTCATCTTCTAATGTCTTTTAGTTCTTTCTGTAACAGTATTTGATTATCCTTTATCACCTGACCTGAGCCCATTACAGTTGATGAAAAAATTTTGTAGGCTTTTGACTAAGCCCATTATAACACACAACTTCATTTCTCTTCCTCAATCTCAATTTCATATAGAACTACAGTACAATTTTAGCAAGTTCTATCCAAGAAAAGACAATTTACTGAGATTAAATTGCATCACACCCATCATATGAATTCTAGATGCACTGACTACCCAAAATCTCAGTTGAAGCTTGTTTAAAGTAAAAAACCATACAAACAAGATGAATGATTATTCAAACTATAAATTCAAAAATGTAGCAGTATTTAAAGTCTGTCTGCCTGGTATGAAATGGGGATGAAAAGACAAGTGTTAAGCAGTGACTAGTGCAGAATATACATGCAGAGCATGGGGGTTCCTGGCCAGGCTCTAAGCATGAGAAGCCACCTCTGAATGGACTGGGTCTGACAGTGCTGTGGAGATGATTCAAAGAACAAAGCAAGTCCAACACCCCTCAGCTTCATCCTTCTCTCTGCACAGCTCACACCACCACCAATAAACAACACTGCATAGTACGAGTCCAGTCAATCTTTTCTTAACCTCTTTCACAGATCCTTCTCTAGGAAATACAGTATCATGACACACATGATAGCTTATGCTGAATTATTTTTGCCAGAATTTCATCGAAGGAACAGACTTCCATTCATTCCTATTGCAATTAAAGTTCGTTCAGTGATTGTTACAATGACCTTCAACCACCTGGTAAAAGTGACAGATTTTCTGTGCTTGTTATTAAAAAAAAAAAAAACACAAACACACAAAAAACTCCTACTCTAACCTCAGTTCCTAACACAGCGAATTCTTTGAATAAGTAGACAAAAAATAGTTAATTGACTTAATTAAGGTGTTATAAGAATTATGGAATCCATTCTGATTTGGCACCTGAAATTGGCCACACTTGTTGAAACATCTAAGGCCAACCACTGATTTTTACCACTGCTACAGGGCTTCTGAAAAGGAAATGCATTCTGACAGACAAATTACATCCTCAGCTTCTTTTGGGTACAGCAGTCGAGATTATGAAATGCTTAAATAACTAAAGGACTCAAACCACTTAGTATGTAACATTCTGACTTGGTAAGAATATAAACATAAAATTCAAGTAAAAATATCCTTCTTCTCTCTCTAGAATGGTTTAGTCCAAGAAATCTCATTTCCTATTAAGTAAAGAATATAGAATATGCTACATATGTTCTCAACAGTTACTAGCTCAAGGGAATTAGTGAGTAATAGATCATTTAAATTCAAAAAGACAGAATTTTCCTTTTCAGCCAGCACTCCACACAGAATCATTTGAAATGGTGAGAGGACAGGGAATTGTTTCAATCCTTTTCACTAACTAGATGAGCTCTAACAGGTAAAAGACTAATTACACCTTTAGTGGGTAGCTAACCAAACTCTCCCTGGCAACAATTACCACAGCTGACTGAGATTTGGAATTCTGCCACTGGAAAATGGACAAACACACTTGGCATAAAGGAAAACCTTCCTTCCTTCCTTCCTTCCTTCCTTCCTTCAGCATTTTCCTGCATCTCTAGAGCCCGAGCAGTTGCACTGCCCTTGGGGCCCCAGAAATGCAGTCCCAAACACACAGTGCCAGATCCACACCCCCAGGGGGATGGAGTGTCAGGGGATGGGAAGGAGCGAGACATTGGTGGCAAAACCCCCTAACTGCTGTCTTATCTCTCAGGCTGGAGAAAAACCCTTCATCAGCCACGGTCTCTACTGGGAAAATTTCCCACTTGACCCTCTTACTGTGTATTTCTGTATCTCATTTGCTATTTTGCTAAACACAAGCCAAGTTTGAGCATCATCTGTGTTTTAGTGCTTTCTTCTCAGCTGGGAGGACCTCTAATTGTACATGTTTCTATTCATATGAAGGATTTAATGAGATACCAATAAAATCTGCTATCAAAAGCAAATATGCAAGCCATAAAGACAAAAATATGTGTGCTCCTCAATTAAATTTCAAATACCCTAAGGATTTATATGAACTTTCATGATGTCCTGCCTTGTGTCTGTCTGAAACAGCATAATACATAAAAATGAACCATTTAAAATCCAAGCCTTTTACTTGCTAAAATTCCCAGGTTCATCCAATGGAAGAGCTTTTACTCTGCCATGCCAATGTGCTCCATGTAATGATGGCAACATAGGGACAGAATTTTCCTTAAAGCATCTGATTATAATAAGCAGAGTGTTGCAGGAACAATATCTGATGCAGAAAAAGACCCTGCACTGCTGTTTTATAACAAATAAAAACAAAGAGTATAAACCAAAACTTTGTCAAAACAAACAACAAACTCAAACTAAAAACTCTGAAATACTTTGTTCCCAACTATTTTTATGGCATTTGGTCATATTTTTCCAACTTTTTGTTTATTTTGTTCTTCAAGAAAATGAGTTTTCACAGTTCAAAAATTATCAGAAATGGATACATTTCTTATCGGCCCAGTCAATTTTACAAAATTGTGGCTAAAAGCAAGTGAATAATGTTCTTACTAAAAGGGTAAGCAGCAGAAAGCTGTGGGCAGCCTCTTGCACCTCTGTCAGCTGCTCTGTGATCAGAAGGAAGGCTTTTTTTCTCTCGGGGTGAACGCAGCAGAACAAATGATCCAGGCAGAGATTGGCTCTGCTCTGGGAGCTTTTAACTGCAGTAAGGGAAGGGTCCTTGGAAATGATGATCTGTTTACTTACGGAGCTCATTTAACAGTGAAGCTCCCTCTAAAAGCTGCAGCTGAAATAGCATTACAGACATGCAAAAATTAACTCCTCAGCTTGCTTTGGTTTCCAGTAATGTCAGAATTTGGAAACATTTGAGGTATGGAGAAACAGCAGCCCTCCCTTAATAATTGGTAAACATGGCCAGCAGTGAACAGGTTCCCCAGGGAAGTGGTCACAACATCAGCCTGACAAAATTCAAGTGTCTGGACAAGGTTCTCAGGCACAGGATGTGACTTTTGGGGTGTCCTGTGCAGGGCCAGGACTTGGACTCCATGATCCTGATGGGTCCCTTCCAACTCAGCTTATTTTGTGTTACTATGATTAGTATATCTGCTAAATAACATTCCTGTCTTTCACACTATTTCACACTCACAGTATTTCAGGCAGTTTAGCCTCCAGCTCACCCATAAATATCCTTGATAAATCTGTGACAGTCTAACCAATAACAAGGAGAAATATTTGACAAAGGAAGGAAAAATTTACAAAACGCATAGTACAGTTCAATGGAATTTGGTTGTCGTACTGTGACCAGTCAGCTGCGTTTTACATGGCAGTGTACATTCATTTCCACATGGACTTTATTCTTACTCTACATCTGTACTCCAGCAACATGGAAAGGCTCTCCTACTTGGAGATCTAACTTTAAAAATAGAGCAGATGGTGATGAAAACATCATATTTTGCTCTTATTGCTAATATACCTTAAAATAAGAAAAAAAATCAAAAATAAACTAATTTCCTTGATTCCTAGTGGAAAAAGTATACAAGCTCCATGAGATTATCTGTATGACCTCAAATTCTTCTTTAATAGATATTCATTTATGAGCAGACTAAAATTTGACACTTGAGATTGATGATATATACCCTTTTTTGGGGCTGCTGCTAGACTGACTCTCTTTACTTTCCCATACTGCATAGTACAGAAGAGAAATACATTTCAAATTCTGCAGGATTCCAGTTTCACTAGCAGTGAAATTGTGATTTGACAAACAGGAATTGGATGATATTCCACCACTCACCAGACCTTCAGGAACCTGGGATAAACACATTAGAAGGGTACTGCCATTAATTGCACAGTCCCATATACAGCAGTACTTTCACAAAGTGTAAAGACACAAATTAAGACAGTTCATGAAAATACAATGAGAATAGAGTTCTGTAAGAATTTTTAAAAATTACTAATACAACACATGCTCCTTAGCTGTCTTATCAGTATCTATACTCCTTTATACTTTTAAAGAGAAAAAAAAAAACCCTAATTATGAACCTGCAGGGCTTCAAAGTCTTTGCTCATTCAGGGACTCTGGTGATTTACAAATTACCAGCTATGGGTCATAATTTTTTTTTGTCTAATACAGACTGATAACCTTCATTGTGTGCAAATGACTATATCTGCCTCCTTTTCAGATGAGGAGAAAACTTCTGGCACTAATCATCTTGTCACAAATCATTTTGTCACAAAAGAAGTCAAAAATTGTCATATAATGGAAAACTCGTAATGACTTTTCCACTCTATGACAGGCACACGCTTGTCAGTGTGCATGGGGTCCTTTATTTGGATCATTGCAATACAGAGAGACAAATAAGCTGTAAAACTGAGATTATTTTTTTGTATCTATAATGCTCCTTACTCTCATACATGTAGCCTTATATTAAGGGGATATTCAAAGTGCAGAATAAGAAACTCATTAGATCTTCAAAACTGTAAAGGACTAGGTATTCATATATCAAAATATTAAAAAAATACACTCTCTGCTCCAGAAATTTAAATTACCTCTCTGACAAAAGTGGAGAAAAAAAATAGACTAATTAGAAGAAATATCTATAATTGGTTTGCTGAATTCAGAACCTTAGCTACCCAATTTTTTTAAGCATCTATAGTACCACGTTCTAAATTATTATACCTTTTTCTCCTTACAAAGGTATTCTACTTGTGAGATTTATTCATGAAGGGAGAGGACCATGCCCTAAGAAAGACAAATGACAAAACACATTAACTCTTAAGAGTGAACACTTTGAGGGTTATTCAGCAACTCACTGATTCTCCATATTTTTGTCATGTACAACAGTGGCTTTATTCTAGAAGATGAAATCCCCATCCTAGGTACTCTAGGTAGCTGTACAGAACTGCACTTCCCCAGGAATATTTTATTGTAACCATAAATAAGTATTTGTAGAGTACCAGAGATAATTGATGTTGGCTGTGAGTAACTCTGTTAATAACAGCTCCCTCCAATGCTCTAAATAAAATTTATTTATGGCCACACAGGAACCATATAACACACAGTATACACACTACTGCAGACATCAAAAACTGGTTAAATAAATGATGTTTCATTTGCATGTGAAGGTAATAAACATTCTTGCATTTCCTAAATTTATTTGTGCCTTACATCACTCTCTGGCTCCTCAGCAGTACATAAGTCTCTGCATCTACATGAGAATTCTAGCATTTCCTGACTCTTCAGAACTCTTTATATCCCCAGGATTCTTCTTCTACCATACTACCCCTAGATTAGTTACCAGTATTCCTGTATCTATTTTCAGTCCTGTCTCTTTAGAGTAACACAATTTTTGTTACCAGCCTTCAAACCTTTCTAAAACCCTAAATACATCATAAAAATATTGACTCTCTTTAAATTAGGGTCAGTAAAACCACTGGCTTAGTCTTGCTTTGCATCAAAGATATATTCATGTAGGGTTTACAAAGCTGGGTGATAAGCATTAGATATTTTACAGATGCCAATACAATGTGCAGCATGTCATTAGCAAGGATTTTCAGATCTCAGTGTACCAAGTACTGCACACAAGCACCTTGCACAGTCCAAGGCATTAACTGCTACCTGCAGAGTTAAAGCTCTGGAGTTAAAGAAATTGAAGTAACTGTGTAGCTAATGCATGTGCTTAAAAATTTATATGTTATCTTTGAATATAATACTAATTACATGAAATACAAATTTACTTTTAGACTTTGATAGTCATGAAGATTTAAGTCAGAACTCTCTTCTCTGACTTAGCACTCAAAAGACAAAATATACCTACTCAGTCTTAATCATAAAAAACTAAAATTCATTCTTCAGCCATAACTCCACAATTTTTCTCCTAGCATGAAAGGCAATTCTGATCTCACTTTTTTTTACCAGTGTTTTAAAAAGGCTTAAGTAATTTTTTTTTTGTCTGATATTCTAAACACTTTCTTTCATCTTCTTTTTCTCTGTACTTCATAGACTTTACTCAGTACAAAGATCACTAACAGGCTAAGGCATGAACTTGATGTGTGTTTCCAAGATACAATTAAACTAACAGCCTCGAAGAAATCATATCAAATAACATAACGCCTAAGGGCTTAACATATTAAAAAAAAAATCCAAAACAGATTTCTCATATTTAGAAGTATATTCTCCTGTTATTTTTGAACAAGTGTCTATTTACTGTGCATAATCTATAATTTGTGCTAGTAATAGAATGCCAGAGAAATGGGGAAAAACAGACAAAATATACCAAAAAAAATCACTTCTCTTTAAGGAGGAAAAAACTCTGAAAACAACAAAAACCTCTTCTAGCAACTCTGAAAGAGCTGTGACCAAGCTCCTCTTATCTCAGGTTTGGTATCAGCCAAGAACCTCTCCTAAAAAGGCAGATTTGTGACAGACACAGCAATGCCAAAGCAGCAAAGGAGAAGGTCAGAACAAACACTGCTGAACAATTCATCACAATGGGGAAAACCACAAATTTTATGTTCAAAACTGCAAAGGTTTAAGAGGAAATATATATTCTTAAGCCCTACAGATTCATGACAATGTTCTCTAAATGTTGCTAAAAAACTACAAAACAAAACATTCCTTCTTATAAGAGGTTTTGAGGCATCTGGAGCACAATGTGTGAGGAACCCAACCCTGTTCAGAGAGTGTTGCAGTGGGAGAAAAAAAGCTGAATAGTTTCAAGTGGAAACTTTTGCAGTTAAAAAGTCCGCCCTTCATTGAAATAGAAATGTTGATTTTTCAATTTCACATTCTAGTGTTACTAAAAAAATGATATTTTTATAAAGTTCTATAATCTTACCTTGCAGATTTTTTTTTTTTTGTAATTCCACTTGAATTTTTTATTATGTTATTTTGTATTTATGTTTTCTTCCTAGTAAATATTAGCTACAATACAAGTACTCTATACTCCTGTCCCTTTCAAATCTAGGTGATTTTCTTTCCAAACAATAAGTATAAAAAATAATTCCTGCTTCACAAGTGCCACTCATGTGGAACTAAACTAAATCACACAACAATTAACAATATGTTAATGAACTAAGCCAGAAGTTTAATGGAGATGAAAAAAGCATTTCTAGCAGTTATAGTGGGGAGATTATTTTAAACAAAAGCTTCCTGCAGCTAAATACATTACATAAACAATAAATTCCAGATTGTGATTAGAAAAATTGATTTTTATTTGCAATAATTTGAAAATTTAACAAAAGGCAGAGACTAGAAATGGAGCAATTCCTTTGTTTCATCTCGTAAAAAGTTGAGCATGGCATCCATAAACACAAAGGTTTTGGCAAGAGATCACCACACCTGGTATTATTTAATGGGCAAAATGCAAGCAGAAGGTAGAGTTATTTCAAACTGAAATTAATGAAACTGGCTTCAGAGAGACACTATTTTAATACAACAAGAAATGAGTTCTCAAGTTATGAGATAAAAATATACCTGATATTACAAAATCCAGGTGGTTAATACAGCTTAAGTAGGTATTTATCTTGTTAGCATAAATCCTGTTAACATTAATCTCCATTTTCATGTACGCATTTTAGCTCCCCCTCACTTGCTGAATTGAATTTTACAACTATTTACAAGGAGAAATATTTGGCAAAGAAAGATTAGATTAGAAACCTCCAGAAATACTTATGAATATTTTTGCATCCTCTGCAAATTCTTTTAGTAGTATTTAATAATAAAACTAAAATAGGAACATAACACAAAAAATTATTTAGCTAAGAAATATTTGGCCCAGAAAATTATTGCATTGATTACTGTTTTGAACTGCTCATTAGAGTTTCTCACCATTCATTCTCTATACATCTCAAAAAGAGCCAGCAGTGGTATCCCCAGCATGCCAATGGTGGGTGACATCTGACTGGGCAGGTTTTTCTGTCTGGATTTCAGAGGAGGAATTAAATTCACCCTTGCTCAAAAGGCAGCTTCACCCACTGCTGCAAGATGCAGACTCTGTGTGTGACACCCATGGGGAAAGGACTGTGACAATTCCTGGCCCCCATCAACATTCTGCATTTCACTATCAGGTACACACAAGCTCCTCTGGGTAAATCTGTTTCACTGCATTCCCAAAATGTCTTTGATGTCCATTTTTCCTTGCAAAAAACAAAACTACTTCAGCCATTTTAGAGCTGCCATTAATATCATCTATCTTGTTTATTAATGGTCTTAATTCTGCTCAGAACTCTTTGTAAATATGTTTCTTAATGTAGTCAACTAATTTGTCTGGCATGGACTTTTCTGTTTGTGTATTGTCCATATGCTCATCAAACCCCAAATATTATTGACTGCTTAAGCTTATTTGCATGGCTTCCCATCTGTGTCTGTCAAGCACATTTTGTTTTATTATCTACTAATGGAAAATTAACCTTCTGTGCTCTTGAAAAATGAACCAGTCACCTCCATCAGGTAATTTATTGTCTTATTGAATTTGTAAGGAGGGCCCTATTACCAGCAAATATTAAGGGAGGAGAACAAGCACATGGGCACTACCAATTCCCAGCAGGAGCAGCACTGCTCTGCTTAACAGAATCTGCTTCCCTGTAGTTGATTAAGCTTTTTCACTGGAGCCTCCACAAGACACTTCATCATCCTTCTGTAACTCAAACTAAAAAAGAAAAAGAATAAATTATAACACATACAGGAATTGCACCTTCATGGTGCAAAAGTCATTCCTGGAATGATGCCACAGTACATCTGGTTAATAAGTAGTGAAATGGGATTCCTTTCAATACACATATATTTAATAGATTACATCTTATTCCTACTAACACTTAACACATACTAAAATTAGATTTAAAAATGAAAAGTGACATTTACTTCAGAATGCTTTATAATTTTGCAGCAAGTAGGATTTTCTTAGTTTGGACCATGCACACCAATTGCAGCCACAACCCTGACTCCACAGCCTCTGAATACACCCAAGACAACAGTGGTGCCACATACAGACACAAGCAGGAGGATGTGTTTCCCCCAAAGGAAGCAGCAAGATCCATAATTTATCTTTGCATATAAAGGGGAAAATACTTCTCTAAGAGTGAAGGGAACCTCCAGTAACAAACAAGAAGGGGAGGCAAGTACAGCATGTGTGAGCAATCCTCATTCCTTCAGCTGGCAGGGAACTACCCACTAGGAACAAAGGTTGAGAAGTTGGGTTTCAGCATTCTTGCACAACTCTGTTTTGTGCCAAAATTGAACATAGAAAAGGAACTGGAGAAGTGTCTGGGAACAGAAACTCACTTCCCTGAGCTTTCTGAAAACTAACATGGTGTAGAGCTGTGGTCCCCATTACAGCACAGGGGCTGCCACATAAAGTTATTTTAAAAGCAGCACCACAGAAACAATGTAGTGAGGTGTAATACACGGTGTCCCTGGCAGCAGGGTCACAGCCAAACACTACAAAATTGCTTTGGCAATGAGATTGCAAAGCACATGAACACTGTCTAAAAGTATGCACAGATATTTATTCTATCTATTTAAATGCGATCAGTAACCTTTACATTTGAAGGATATTTCTTTACAGCAAGCAGATATAATCAATTCAGCTTTTAGTTAATTCCCAAACACCAAGACTTACTGGTACATTTACTTAGCTCAAAAGTAGATGATGTCTAGGTCTTGTTACTGCCCCTCATATGCTACTATAGGTAAAAACAGAAGTTTTCCACCAAAGTTGATTTGTACTGCAGGGGTATCTTGAAGCAAAGCTGGAAAAATTTATTACCTGTTTCAGTTGAGCAAAAGACCCACAAAAAAGGAATCCATGCAGACACTCTCCAAACAGCATCAATACACACTTTCCTGCTGTAAATTCAACCCGAATTTGTTATGACAGAGGAGTTGACTGGCATTGCTTTCAACTGATTTTGTAGCTTAAGTCAGACTCTCAAACAATGTGGCTCTGTTTCCAATCAAGAGCTTTGGACATACTAAAGAAACACACAAATTTATTCAGATACAAACACAAAAAGAAAATATGTACATAAAAAAGTACATATGTATATACACACAGAGAGACACCAGTTTAACTCACTGTTGATAGAAGCCCTTGTGTCTAGTGTTGCCTGAGAAAATGCTGATTATTCAGATGCAGGCTTTCCTCATTGCCAGAAACTAAGGAGTAATTTATCCCCTCATCTCTTCTTTCTGTCTACCACAGAGGAGGAGAGCCCACCATTTTAGGCTTTTTCTTGCACCACTGGACTGGGATGCAAACATAAAAGTGGCTTACTTGGAAAATTTCTTTGGCCATGCTTTGTGAAGTGACATGGTGCTTTTCTACTGCCCTTTCCCAAAGGGCCCTGGAAGAGAAGGACAGAGCTGGTGGCCTGGCTCTGCCACTTTGTACCTCAGGAGGGGAAGCAGGAGGGGCAAGGGCTCAGCAGTGACACTGCTTTGCACAGAGGAGCCCAGGTTACCAGTGTATTTTGTGTTGTGCATTTCCTTAGTTTTCCAAAAGTTAGAATTTGAATTTAGCTAAGTATTTCTTGGATTTCAGTGTGTATTTACAATATATGGAGTACAAAACAAATGTGAAATGAAATAAAGAAATTAATGTTGACATCTTAGGCAGGTATACCTTCTACTTTCAAATAAACACACAGTTATAGATTTCTGTGGGAGTCCTTCGTGAATAATGACCAAATAAAAACTTTGCAATCTCCCTTTATGTGTTTTTATACATTATGACCCATAAATATGCAATATGAACACAAAAATATCCTCAGAGATACTACAACAATCCAGAAAAAAAAAAAAAAAGAAACAAATATTATAGTTTCTCTTACTCAGTTTTTAAAAGCTGCAATGTTGTTGGCACGCCTGTCTAACATTTCAGAAATTCAATTAAAATACACCTTTTGCGTTGTTCCTGGGTTTTGTNGTTTTTTTATACATTATGACCCATAAATATGCAATATGAACACAAAAATATCCTCAGAGATACTACAACCAATCCAGAAAAAAAAAAAAAAAGAAACAAATATTATAGTTTCTCTTACTCAGTTTTTAAAAGCTGCAATGTTGTTGGCACGCCTGTCTAACATTTCAGAAATTCAATTAAAATACACCTTTTGCGTTGTTCCTGGGTTTTGTAAACCTGCTCCTTTGAAATTCTGGGTACTGCAAATGGAAGTTTCTATGGATAGTGAATGCACACTTGAGCACAAACTAAAATAAAGGCACCCTGTGGCCAGTGGTACCCATGCAATGGCCTTGCTTCCAGCCCTTGCCAAGACTGTACAAGACTTCAAATGCCTGATTTACATGACCCAGCTCATTCCCATCTCTAGGCTGCCGGTGTGTGATTTGATAATCTGCTGAAGGCTGATCTGGGAGGTTCCCCAGGACGGTACAATCCCTGCTCCATCCATGCCTGCTCTGGCTGGCAGGTCTGACAGGTCCTGCCCAGTCCAGGCTGCAGCACAGGGGCTGCTGCTGCTCCATGTGCTGGCAGAACCCAGGCAGTAAATCCCACTGATAATCTAACCCAGACAGCTGCACTCCAGAGCAATTAGCAGCCTGTAAACCTGCAGCACTGTGCCGAAGCTAGAGGTGCTAAAGCCAGTGTGAAAGAGTCTGGAGGATTAGATGTGCAGACTACTTAGCAAGCTTTACTTTGCCACAACAGACTGGAGCTAGAAATCCTGAAGTGATAAATTCCTCAGGATGCTGCTCTAATCAGCAGAGTTTACATAAGCGTGTCCTACCTACAAACCGCACTCAAAGACGGAATTATTTAATCAAAAGGAAATTTAAGTGCTTGAAAGGAAATAAAGGTTTTATTATCTGCAGGCAATTGTTCAGTTGTAGTGTTCTCGTTCATTATCTAGGGGAATTGAGGTGGTTCATGAATATATTCCGCTGTCACTTCCACTACAGATGCAAGTTAACTGCTCAAATATCAGAACAATTTTTATTTTGATCCTGCTTAACTGCACCATCTTCTGTCAATGTAAAACATGAATTGCCTAAGGAGAATCAATCAAAAACTAAATTAAAATCAGGCATCAAACTTTCCATATCATAGGCTCATTTTCCTCGTGTTAAAGGTGATGCAAGTTCATTGAAGTCCAATAGAAAGGTGAGGAAAATTAGGCCCTGCAAAAATGGTGAAGGAAAAAGTTTAGGAAATATGTTAAGGGTTCAGTTTATTGTTGCAGCACAAGCAGCCCAAGAACCAGCTGAATGTATTCTATAACAATAGCCAAAAAAAACAACCAACCAAACAACAACAAAAAAAAGTCTGTTGAAAAATAAACAAAAGGCATTAGTGTAGGATTTAATGGAGGATTATTTTAAACACTGCTTTTACAGAAGTTTGGTGGAGTTTTTTTATTTGATTTTTCTTTTAACTGTAAATTCACCTTTGTTGCCAAGCTCTTGCTGCAGAGTGGGAAAGTCCACTATGTACCTGTTGCTCAAGACTGACAAAAAGACAATTTATGATCTTTAGCTCAGCACGTCCAATTACAGGATAGAGCAGGAAGAGTAAAGAAATTATCTCGAATTTTCCACATCCTTTAGATGAAAAATAATGAATAGAACACCAGTCTGCAAAGCTTCATCTTATTGAATTAACATTGACTCAAAGGCAAATTCAATGTACTCCATATCTTACTTCTGTGTAGATGATATTTATGCTGTACTTTCATCATCCTGGTTTTTATCAAGTCATTGTTTGCTGACAATACTTGATTTAGGTGTGATTTTGACTCTCAAATGCTCACATAATCATTGGCCTCCTTTCACAGTCCATTATGTTAACCCAAAGCTGCAAAAACACAATTATTTCATCTTAGAGCAGTTCAGAGACATTAAATATTTAAAAGCTTTTCCTTTTAGCTGCTGAGTGACTCCTGAATAACCATTAAAAAAACAAACCACCACCATCTAACAGATGCAATTGCAAAAAATCATTGGCATATGTAGACATTTATTTCACACTCAGTTGTTACCCTCTTTTGGCAGCGACAAAGTGACAAAATGAAGGGAAAAATGAAACACCTGAACTCTGGTATCACAAGGCAGATGTTGGATGCAGTGAACGATGCAGATCAGGTCAAGTGTGCCCTGTCTCTGCTGCCCCCAGAGAGAAGTCCTGGCATATCTGCAGCTGCAAGGGCAGAGGTTCCTGTGTGTAGCACTGTGACCTACATTTAAGGTGCACATACCCTTTACATTTGCAGTAAACCAGTAACCAGCAATTAACATTTCAAATGCAAAATGTACTGCAGAAGGGCGGTGCTGTTCAACCCACCCTGTCACAAGTGATCATCATTTCCCAGCTCTTACACCACCAAGGCACATGCATAAAACATATTTCTTTATCTGTTAGCATCCTCAGAGTTCTGCCACTTTGCTACATCTAGCATCACACTGACAAACTGAGACTCTTTTGACCACACAAGCATAAACAAACGTAACAGAATAAAAACAACTGTATGAACACAACGGCCTTTTGGAGAAAAAAGAAAATATACAGGTATAAACAACAGAAAATTTACAGAGTGTGCATGGAGAGGCAAGGCTGAATTCTTCAGACCACTGGGAGCACCCTTTATTCCACCTGCAGCACTGAAAGATCAGACACTGGACAGATAACTCCCCTGTGTTATGTAAGGTGGTGGTTTTAGAGCAGAGCTGACAGAAGTGCTTTACCTTATCCAAGGGCCAGCTCCTCAACTTTGACTTCTGGCACACCCAGAAGAGGAGGCAATTCAGAGACACCTCAACATTAAGTCAGGAAACAGCCTGTTCTCATCTCCCTCTTCTATCAGAGAGCTTAATCTGTTTGAGCAGGATTCTGTTTATTTGCTGTTGATGATGAAATGCTTACCTGGCTGTCTGTAGAACTGAAAAGAGTGACTCTGACTTCCAGGTGAGGTTTGCCATCTCCTTGTCACACACCTGCTTCCCACTCCCCTGACTGCTGAGTGTTCACAGGGACTGAGGCAATTCCTCTCCAGATATCTGGAGGTTCTGGAAGTGCCAGTTGTTTCCACTGCCTCAGGCCTGTGGCCAGTGCCTGTGACACCTCAGCTGGGTAGGAAACAACTGTGGAGGCACAAGCTGAAAGCTACCCATGTAACATATAGGTAAAAAACACAACCATAAAGGCAAACTAATTGAAAACCCTTGAAACGCATTTAAAGAGTTATTTAAAGAAGCCAAAGGTAAAGACAATTTGAAAGGAGTCACCAGTGCTAGCAATATAAGGAAAAAAATAACACTATTTGTTTTATTGAAAACTTCTGGAAGTAATTTTACTGTGATTCCACCATTATTGCTCTGTAGAAGGGTGTTTATGCTGGGCTTTTACACATTTGAATGTTCACATTTCTATAACATTCTGTAAAGATCCTAGGAAGGCTGAAGAAATGATACACTTTAGAGACAACACAAAAAAAATTTGATACCCATGACATTCAACAGTGGCTTGGCAGCTAAAAAAAAAAAAACCAAACAAACACCACACCCAAAAAGTAACCAGATGGGTGAATGCAGGCCTAGTTCAAATATTACCCAGAGGATCTGTGCTATTTTTTATGTGATTTCTGTGATTTTTATGTGACTGCAGCCCCAAAAGTAAGACACTGAGATGAAATACTTTGTGTTTCCCAAGTATTTTATCTTGGAGAATCAGTGAGTTGCTGACCAGGAGACACAGATTTACCAATTTTCAGCCCTGAAGCAATCTGCTGCATCATCTAAATCACCAGATGTACACAAGAGTAAAAGAAGACTTGCATCAAAACAAAATATTGACTAGCTATCACATGCAAATATGAAATTTGGAAATCATCGTGAAAATTGTAGGCACAGTGTACAATCCAGGAAACCAGGCAGGCATAAAATTGAAATATGGAGAAAAGCTTATTATATTTTTATGGTCTGCTTACATGCCTAAAATAATATTTTACTGAAACTAGGTCAGAAAGCTCAGAATCTTGCAGGATCAAATGCAGAAAAAAAAATATTAGGACTAAAAAGAGAACTGGTGAAGAAATTGAGTCCTGGTTTTGCACAGTCTTCATGACATGTTTCCAACATATCCAGTCTCTAGATTGCTCAACTAATTCTACAGACATCTTACACTTTTAAAAAGAAAACTTTAACTTTTTTTTTTTTTCTCTTGAGGTGTATAGATTGTCCAGGCATGAATTTATGGTATTTGGAAAGCAAAAGCTCAGCTGGAGTTGAGACTTAATTACCAAGAGCAAAGAGAGCTTCTACAGCTACACTGGTGGTAAAATGTTCACCTTGGAGTTTTCCCTGCTTTCAGCTGGAGATGGGACTGAGGTTCCTTCCAACCTGAATCTTTTTTAAATGTTACTACTTTTAATATAACTATTCCATTAATTTATATTAGCAAGCAGTAACTTAGTTAAATTAATCTATATTAGTTGGAAGTACATAGAAGAAAACACACAAGATTATATAAATAAAGTGAAAAATATGTGCATGATTCAGAAATAACTAGCGTGGTACCAAAGATGGCAAAAAACAGCCTCTGGCCTCTATATTAGGGGGAAAAGCAATTGTTGAACTTTTTTCTTCTTCATCTTGCTCAAGGCAAGAGACCAAAAAAGTAGAGATAGTAAAGACCTTCTTTTATGCAAACTCAAAATTTTAAGTCCAAATCTGACTTGCACTTGAGCAGAGCATTACCTCACAATGCAGAAAGTACCAGCAGCTTCACTGGTACTAGAAAAAAGAGAAAGAGCATGACTCTAAACAATTTAGATCTAGTTTGCTAATGCATTTCCAGATTTCAGCTTTCTAATGCATTTCTAGGCATCTCAGTGAAGCTTTCTTTACACATTTTTTCTAAAGAACTATGTATATTGTAGAGAAAAATAATTGTTTGCAGAAGTCCCTCACTACAGACTTCTCTTTGTTTTCAAAAGTTGATGATTCTGTGACTGACACAAACATTGAGCTAAATTGAACAGAAGGCAGAAGTTGCCTGAACCAACAATAATAATTATTATTATTAAATAATCATACCAGATGGGAACTCTAAACATTATTTTTCTGACCCTGATACAATAAACAGTGTGCAGACACCTTATTTAGACACAAATTAACACATTTTTACGATAAAATGTGTATTTTCTGACAGTTGCATTCAGCTTTCTTCAAATGAATGATGAATTGCTTGTGCTTTTAAACACAGTGAACTGGAAAACTAAACTAAATAGAAGGGATGTTGTGTGCCTGCCATACCTTCTGAAGCATAGTTTTATGTCATTTAAAAGGGAAACATTGGAAGGAACACAGCAATATGTAAACAGTCTTTTCATTGCTAGAACTGCCTGTTTCCTGCAGGCTCCTCTGTACTAACAGCAGCCTCATAAACAGCAAAGTCCTCAGAAAGGAGAAAAAGGGATTGGAATCCAAATAATATTTCATTGAAATTTCAGTGAGATGTAGAAAGGTAGAAAAACCTGGGCTCTGAGGTGAGACAGACCCACACAAACCAGATCAGCTCTAAACTCTCCTGATCCAGCCAAGAGAAAAGGGTAAGCACATGACAATAAGGGTAAGCACATGACAATATCTGTACAGAAGATGGAGCAGGTAGAATTAATAAGATCTTGGCCTCCTAGCCCAAGAACTTAAAAACCTTTAATTGCCACTCACAAGGGCTGTGATTTCAACTTCTTGCTATGCTTACTGCAGTTCTTCAGAATATTATTTCTACATCCATCACACATGGCAACTCTTCAGGGACTGTAAGATAACAAACACTTCATAACAAAACTGTGTTAAATCTGTTGAAACTCCAGTGTACAAGTTATACAAGCAACAATTCATAAATCATCATTAATATTTGCTCTTGCAGGAGAGTTATGGAAACTTCTGTGCTGGACTCTGATATTAAGCCAATTCACAAATATTACTCTTTGTGGGATGATTTTGCTCTTACTTGGTAGCAAAATTTCAAGCTTTCTATTTACTTCATTTAAATGCATATATCTATTCCTTGAGTTAAAACAGCAGTTCTGGGATCCAAATTTAAAGTACTATTTCCCTACCAGAGGTATACCAAGTGAAAGCAGAATTATATAAATATTCAATTCCTATGTAACATTATTCTTCATTCTAAGCTCATGGCTTCCTGACACAGAAATCTATAAGAATGGTCATATTTTTGGGGTCCCCTGGGCCACACAAAAAACCCCTGCACTAAACAGGTATCAAACATTTTCAAGTTTGGGGTTTTTCTCTAATATCTCTCTCTGGAATCAAGAGTGAAAATTATTTTTCACAACACAATGGCTCAGGCACAAAAATCTCAGCCTGTGCCCTGGGAATTTTTATGTAAAACCTCAGGATTCCAGGTACCTGAGCCCTTATGCTCCACACATCCCTGTGCTGGGACTTCACACCATGACAGCAGTGTGTATTAATTATGGATTTCCTCATGAACATCAGGACAAGGAAGAGCCACCAGTCCATCCAGCCTGCATTCTCCAGAACAGTGATGTTTTCTTTGCAGTAGTCCTGGTCAATGCTGGTGACCCCAAAAGGGCGGAAAGAATTGAAAAAGCTTAAGAGCAGGAACAGAAAACAAAGATCAGAACAAACAGTTAACAAGACAAGGATTGTATGCCTGGAGAGCAGTACATCAAGGACAGCCACGGCACAAGCTTCAATTTAATCACAGTTTTCACAGGTTTGTTTACTATTACTGTTTCTGTCCAACCAGTAGAATTTTAATCACTAGATTTTTAGTTTTCTTCCCTGTTAGTTTGATCTCCACATGGTTCCAACTTGTCAAGTGTTAGGGATATAAACCTTAATTAGGAACAGGAATAAGTTTGATTTCACACTACAGAATTTCACATTTACTTGATTCTAATCACAGCAAAATAAGACAAATCTAAAATCTGATCCTTCAGTGACAATACTGAAAATTATTCTAATGATTTTTCCAGAGTCTAACTGTAGACTTGTTGGAAACTGTCAGTTCCAAACTATCTGTAGTTTGTGGACTGGGATTCAGGCTAGACCCAGGAAACCTGGATGCAATTCCCAATTTCATGTTAATCTGAGGGGTCATTTTCCTAACCCAAGAAAGAGGGGCTGCTTCTCTAACAGGCACCATCCCTTATTTCCCAATCTTGCCTGCACAATCCTGCTTGGTTTTGTTCTAAGCTTGGGAAAGAGCACAGGGTTGAGAACCTCTCCAGCAGCAGGTGTTCAATGCTGGAAGATTACGCCAAGCAGCTGCTGTTTCCTCTTTCTCAGCAAGGATTCTACAGTTACCCAGGGCAGCACAGAAAAACACTCACTGGAGAGAAATGGGACAGAAAACCTTAAAGAAGTAAAGCAGTTGGGAAAATACAATTTTTAACACTGATTAACAGAACTTTACAGGAAATGTCATCTAGAAAAAAACTTAGATCAAACTAGCTGGGGTGTGCTGATTCTTGCCAATATTTTTCTGTTTACCTCCTCTTTTTGTTCCTCTCCTGGCAACCCTTCACATTTCTGTTTCAATTTGTCAAGCATTCTATTGCTTTGCATATACAAAATATCCTTAAAGAATGGAAAGAAAATTCTGCAGTACACCCTCCTTCCCCAAGCTATTTGCTATCTAAATCTCCAGCTAATAATACGCTGCTAAATCACATCTACCTCCAAAAGTGACAAGCAACTGAGTGAGCACTGCAAGCTTTCAGCTTGAGACAGAAATTGTGGATTAGAGAAGGGTAAGCAGTATATTTAGTTAGCCATTAATCTGGGCTAAGAACACAGAGTATCAGGAAAATTGCCTTGCACTACTGCTTATTGCAGTTACAGCTAGATTTTATAAATGTAACCATTAACATGTTCTACTCCAGGCTGTGCAAAGGGAGATAACCACAACCAGAACAAAAACACTGGTGTGTGTCACATTTCAACAGAAAATGCTGTATATTTGACCCCAGGAGCTAAAAAAACCAAAAAAAAGGGTGAAATCCATTTGACTAATGCACACTGATATTGACTCTGCCTTGAGTGAGTTACATGCAGCATCCATCAAAGGTGACTGTGAGGAGGAAATAAAGAATTTATGGATGCACGAGCAATGAACATTTCTTATGTTTTACAGATCTGTGGCCACTATTGGAAGCATTTAAGCAGGAGGAAACATGCTAGTTACTACACAGTAGAGATACAACTTAGTGATGGTTTGCAAAGCAGAGGCCTTCCATTTTATGGGAAAAAAAGACTAGTAGTGGATAAAAAAAGAAGACCTGTTTTCAAAAAGAGAGAAAGGTCTTTAACTGTTGTCAGTCTGTGCATAAGGAGACAAGAACTGGATTTCCAGTACTCTCTCCTTCCCAAACTGGCCTTAACAGTCATTTCAAAGTCCACTGAGAGAATTAAGTTCTCCTTAACTGTGTCACTGTCTGCACAGCTGCAGCATCTTAGAGAAATATTTGGCTTCATGTGCTCTAAACTCATGTTTTAGTTTCCCTGTCATAACTGTTACACTTCTGTAGCAGAAGTTTAGACTTCTGTTTCACTGCAATATGTCTGCATGTTATTTTTTGTCTTCAGATTGTTTAGTATCAAAGGCAAACCTGGGGGAAGATGACAAACCACAGCTGTATTTTTTTGTGCAACAGCCAGGGTTGGCTCACAGAAAGTCTCTTGGAGTTTGCAACCCACCATGGAGTTTTGGGGCTGGGGACTCCCTGCTGCCAAGTTTCCACAGTCACATTTGTGGCTGCTATTGCTGAACCTCGTGTCAGTGAGCTTCCAGAAAGGGGGAGGACAGAGAGAGAATCACAAGGAATCCTCACTCCTGTGACCCAGCCCAGCTCAGAGGTGTTGATCTGGGTGGAGCAGTCTGACTTCTGCACACTCCAGGAGTTCACACTGCTGTCACAGCTGCTCCACTGGTGTGGGAGGAAAACTGCAGCCTGCACAAGCTGGCTTCATTCTTGCTCATCAGCAAGTCTCTGGAGAACTGGAGTAATCCTAGAAGAATTATAAACAAGCTGCTACATGCATGATAATGTGTTAATCAGGAGTAAAGGGAATAAATGACTTCACTTTGTCGGTTTGCAAGTTACCAAAAACGCTTCTTATGGTTAAGTCCTGCAATTTTTATTATAATCAAATCAATTTTAAAATTAATTTATTAATCCCTATATGCACAGCTCTGCCCTTGACACAAAGGGATTTTTTTTTTTCCTAAATGATCTGTGCACAGGATTATTTAAGCTTCCTTTTGTATTCCTTTTTCACTACCATGTCCACCAGCCAGTGTTACACCTGCAGAAAAAAAACCAGGCAAAATTTTCCATGCTGTGCAACAGCACTGTCAAACAGGCCGTGGAGCTCATAGCCAAGAAAAATATAGGAAAACAGACTAAAGGTATTCACAGAACTGCAAGTTATTTCGCTAGTGAATTTCCATAGGTCACCCAGTGTCAGCTATGAGATAATGATGACTGTGATCACCACCACAACACACACCTGCTCACAACATCATTCCTGCTTTTGATGGACTGATGGCTTCAGCAGCTCTATCCAAGAATTGTGAGCCTGGCCCTATACATTTAGGACACAGCAATACCAACAGAAGGCATTGCTCTTCACACACAGCTGAAAAGCAGGCAGCCTGTTCAGCTGTTCCTAATGCTCAGACAGGGAAACATTTATGTCCAGAGTCAGGGCTCTTTTACTGGCAGTGAGGAAAGATGACTGAAAGGGACAGGAATTACATTTGAAGGCAGGCTTGCAGGGGAGGGACAGGGAGCACCAGTCACACCAATAACAGCAGAACACACTGATGCAGTGTGGGATATTACACATAAATAGCCCTAGAAATCCTCAACTCCAGTTCTCTTAGTAGAGACGAGGCTTCCCAAGGTAGAGAAACATTTGTGCTTAAGCTCTGAGAGACCTGTTGTGAGCACAGGTCTACTCCTGACACCTGTTCAGAGCACAGCAGTGCCTTAGGAGGCATGGCTGAGGGAGCTGCACAAATACACGTGGGTTGTCCCAAAAAGGTGGCACCATCTAATGGCTACAGAGGAGTCTCTGAAGTGACCACATGGTGTCAAACCAGCTTCTGGAATTAACAATCCCAGTCATTCCCCTTCCCCCATTCTTCCTTGAGTTTCACGATTGCTAAGGTTATAATTAACCCAGGAAGCTGATTAGAACATTGTTATTCCCTGCTACACAGTTGACTATTGTAGTACAGATGGAATTATTTCCCATGTATATTAAAACTCTTGAATAAAATGTAACCAGCTCATGTGACAGCTGTGTGTTTGACTGGGTTCAATTTACAATGTCAACACAGATAACAGACATCCCATTGATGAAGACAAGCCTAAATTCTGGGTCTCATGAGTGTGGCTCATTTTGAAAAGGTCTCAAAAGTCAATGTCAGCAGCTTTGGGAAAGAAAGACCTAAGTAGCAAAACCACAAACTTATCCCATGCCTCACCAAAGAATGCCTTTGCTGTCTCATTTAAGTTTTTATAGAGAGTAAGGATGGGTAACTTTTAATGTTTACATGGATATTGACACTTCAGTTGATGAGAATCATTTTAATGATTGTATATTAAGAAGTAACTGTATTTAATTCTAATAAAATGTTGCTGTAATTTAAATCTTTTGACTTTATAGTCAGTGGTACAGTCCCATGAAGATCCTGCTCATAGCAGTACACACAGGCCAGCTCTGTACAGGCAGTAGCTCTGTAAAATAGGATAATCTTAATCCAGATATATAGAGAAAGTTATTTCATACAATGCTGGTTTGGATTTGGCTGCACAAACAGGACTGTTTAGGTTCTGGGTACAGAGTCATCACTGAAAACAAGCATGTTTATAAAACACCAGGACAGCATTTTTCAGCCACCAGAGAGGGGGGAAAAAAAGGTGAAAATAACTTTTTCCACTTTCTCTGTACAAATGGTATCACACCCTGACAATGAGATCCAGACTATTCAAAGAGCTAAGCAGTCCCATACATTTTATCTATATGTCTAAACTTTTTTTGATTTTATCTGACAGGATAGGGTGCTATTTACATTTCCTAAAATGGAAGGAGCAGCATGGCAGTATTAAGAAAGCCTAACTTTAACCCAAGTATGTTAACAGACATATGTTTTTAACATACTCCGTGGATAAAGTGACAGGATCCTCCTGTTAAGATTCTGATTATGCTTTCCTGAAGTAGTGTCTGCCATCATCATCCTCATCCACAGAAGAAGGTAAGGCAACTGGGTTCCCTGGTCTAAAATTTACCTACATAAAATCCCTCTCCTTCCCCACACCACTCCCTTCCAACTCACCTTACATATGTTTGTTTTCAGCCAACAGAAAAGTTCAGTTGCTTTGTCTTGATAACACTTATCTCATGGGTGTGGGGGTATTGGGTGTGCTCCTTTTTGCCTACATTGCAAAGTGTAAATACAAGATGGTTATCCAGGCTAATCAGCTGCAGGGAGTTATTGGCATATAGTCAGTCATGGACAGGGCTTGGAGAGAAGTACTACACCAAGTTCTTCAAGGTTACTCTAAAAAAACATCACCACAACAGGGGGGAATAATTCTCTTTTTGGATGTACTTATCTCTTTGCAATTCTGAGAAGATACTTCAGCATTTTTCAGATCAACTGCAATTTTTTTCCCAGGTCAGAAAAGAGGCCAAGCCAAATTCAGAAAGAACTAAAGTTCTGAAAGCTAAATTACCTCCACACTCAAAGAAAATCGTGCAAAATTATGCCTTTAAATTCAGGGAGCAAGAAATATATAACTCTCAGTAACCTTAAACACCAGAAGGTATTTATTTATACTTCTACATCCTTCTGGAATAAAAGAACTTCCGTGCTGGTTCAAGCTGACATGGTAATTTTGTCTCCAATTATCCTGTACATTGCAGTGAATGGATAAATACCCCGTGCTGTAACAGCCATGTCAGGCACCTCCAGAGGAGCAAAGCTGTTCCCAGATGGTGCAAAGCACAATTCCATGACCCCTGTAATGCTGTGTGCTCCCAACATACCCTCAAGTGGCCTTCAGGTACTTCACATGTCCAATCTACCTCAGGAGCAGTTACAGTGTGCCGTGAGGAACACATCAAAGCCAGGGTACCACTTAAATAAATGTGTTCTGCAGGTGCAGAATTACCACAGCAAAGCAGCTCAGATATTGTTCAGTGGTGGGAAGGATTTTGCCACCATGTACAATAAAACAGCAGACAGAATGAACTAATCATGCTTTAACAGAAGAGCAGTGACAGAAGAGCTGTATTTTTCATGCATTATGTCAAAATTTTCCAGTTTATGTAAGTACTGGCTTCTTTGTCACTTTCTTCTATCACGTGAACAAAAGAAATACATTTTAAAAGTGTGGCTTATAGGACATTTGTAGCCAAGAGATGAAATATTTCAAAGTAAAAGTTTTTCTAGACTCCTAAAACATTACAAATTTTCATTCTATTAAAAGATAAATTACGCACACATCTGAAAAATATTTGCTTAATCCCATGACCATAAGACAACTAGATTCTCCAGAAGTGTAAGTTATACATGTATGAACACATGTATTTTAAAGTGAATAACTATAAAAGGTCAGTGTGCTATACAGCAAGAAAGAACCCTAAATCTAAAGAAACTAACTAAATTCAAGATCTCATTTTTGATGAAAAGGTCAATTTTGATGGACTTCTCCAAAATAGTTTCATTTACATTTGGAAATGCATCTTTAAAAAAATTATTTTTCCTACTTCTGCACTTAGTGTGTCATCTCCCCTTATGCAATTTCTGAGAGTAGTTTCAAGAGAAGAGTGAGTCATTTTAGACTGGCTGACCAGCCTCAAGAGAATAAGAGGGGTTGTGTTAGTTTTCACTAGCATGGAGCAGGGAGGAGGTCTTCTCTGGAAAACCTGCTGAGTAGGATGATCTTCTTTTTATCCTGCATAATGTTCTAGGCATGGGCCAGCTTTTCCAGAGTCAGCTATTCATCTGCTGAACTAGAGTACATTAAAATTCCCTGCTCCCCATCATCAATTTCCTCACTCTCACACCTCCAATACTACCAGAGAGCATCACAAAATCAGGTAAAGAAGTAATTGCTTCAAGTGCCTCTTGGTGGTTTGAAAGAGACCTGTACCTTTTCCAAGCAGCGGCAAATCAGTCAGGTAATATTGTGCCAATAACTAAAAGCAGGCAGAATAGAAAATTTCAGAATTAGAAGTGGTTGGGTGCATTTTAAAAGCATAGAAAACAATCCCTTCCCTTCTGCAGCCTGCTCAGGACAGCATGTGCCATGCCCTTCTTGAGAGCCTCAGAGAAGGAATTTAACACAGTAAATCTAACACTTCCTAACACAAAAATCCAGAAGCCGCCTCCTCTCCCAGGATTCAGCAGAATCAACAGAAGCACAGAGATCCTTTCCTATGTAAAAGCCTCCATATGCCATTTCTAAATTTAAGGTTTGGTCACTTCTTTGTTCCTCAGTCTTTTTCATACAGCTGCAGGACCTTAGGAAAGTGCAGACTGACTTAGCCAAGGGACTTTGGAGCTATTTTTCAATGCCAGCAGAGATGCAAGGGGGTGTGGGTGTGAGCACAGAGCCATTGCCCAGTCACACCATCAGCTTTTGCTGACCCCTGCACTGCTGCTCAGCTCCTCCAGATGTGCCAGTGCAGATTACAGGGGTCCCTTGTGCAGGGCAGTGCTGCTCAGCCCAGGTATTAACGCTCCTGAGGTTGATCAGTTGGAAAAAGAAGCAGTACAGGTAAACACTTTTTTCTATCGTTCTGCTCTCCAGATGTAAACAGTCAGTACTCTCATGTACTGCTCCACACTCTTACTGAGCACTTGAGGCATCCTGACCTTTTTCATGTCTGCTCTGACATGCAAGTCATAAACAATATCAACCCCAAAGATGCTATTGCAGCTGCCTCAGTTCTGAGGAACCACTCCTTGAAGCCAGTTTTTGGCTTCAGTTTCTGAATGAAACTTTATTGAAGTGATCAGCTTTAATTGTCAAACTTTCTGATCTTCTATCCCACATAAACAGATCGTGGTAGTATAATTTTAAGAAATGGAGGTAAATTATCACAGAAGATATTCTGAGATGTTTGCAAACAGATATTGTATTGTCCTTGGTAATAATGGATGAGACCCATTTGACCAACTTTGAAAACTGGGATACTTCAGGTACAGGACATACAGGAGACTGCTGCACATGAGCACTCAAATCATTCCTAGTCATTTCCAGAAAAAGCAGATCTGTTTCTAGGAAGTATTACCAATTCCCAGACAAAACTAACACATGAGCCTTCCATTAGAAACTATGTAAAGAAAAAATAAAAAAAGGAAAACAAAGGCACTTATAACAATTATCACATGTGATAAAACTCAGACCACTGGGTTAGAAAGTGGGAAGCAACAGGCTGTCTTCTATAAGACAAAAAAAAAAAAATACATTATATAACTTGTGAATAATGAGAACTGCAGTTATTGCATCTGCAAGCAAAAAATTCACAAAACTAAAGAAAAAACACCTCAGTAAATCTTCCTTAAGTCAATCCTGAAATTCTAGTGTTAAAAAAATCCTTCTGTTCCCAAGGCATTCTGAAAACCCTTGTGCATCCTCAGGGGGAAAATCTCTACCCCAAATGTGGTTTTGGGACATGCCTCAGTTCCAATCATTGGCACGGATGATCCTATAATAACTACCAAAGTTTTATCTTAGAGATTTCTCATTTAATTGATACATTTTCCAGAATATTCAAGTTGCTTTTCCTAATTTGGAGCAATTAGGGTACAAGGCCACATACGTTTTTCCTTTTCCTCTGACACATCTAGATGTAGGAGAACTCCAGTGGAAAATGACCTTATTATAAATAACTGTGTAATGATGATAACAGTTATCATCTGTAACTAGGATTTGTTAAAATTCACTGAGCAGGAAGCTTCCAAGGTGGCTGCAGGAGATGCCTGCTGAATACAGGGTTCTTTATACACTTAAACAGATGTTCATCCTGCTTATTCATTTTAATCTGCTAAAAGTATCTTAGCTAGAAACATCTTAAGAACAATTTTATCAGCTTAACTGTACAGTAAGGAATGGAACCTGGGACATGATGAGAGCACAAAGAATTATAAAAGCCTTGAATACATGCCACGTATAAATTGGCATTAAGCCGACCCAAAAAATAACCATTTTTCTTTTCAGGAGGATGCATCTTCATGGAATTGCAGCATGTAAGTTAATGGCTCTTATAAATCTTCAGTAAGAACATAAAAAACATGATGAAACTTAATGAGACTTAACTATGATGTAAATCTTAATTCATCTTACTCCAACCAGTGATTTTCAGGGATTTTTATGGCAGTATTTTTAGTGAACAAGAGATTTTCCCTCAGTGTCTCTTTAGGTCACCTTATGAAATAAGTTGTCCAGCAGTGAATCACCCCTTGCAGTCTAGAATTCTATATGTCACAAATGGAAGCAGAAAGCTGCTTTGATTTACCTTCTTATATTCAGCTGTCCTGCCCCCCATTTAATGCAGAAACTATTAAGAAGATTAGGTAAATAGATTCAATTTGCTGTGTGCCAGTCAATATTACAGAGTCACTGTGGGTTTTGTGTTCGTAAATAGAAAACAGCACAAGTTAATTGCAAAACCACGCATCACAAATGACTACAAATCTGCTGTAACTATTTCCATTATTCTTTATTTCACAATGGCTTTAGTAACCTTCACACTCATCTCACTGACCCATAAACCCTCATTAGGGGCACTAAATGACTGGAATGTTCCTGGGAGCTGATTGCATGCGTTTTGCTTATGGCTTATCAAGTCCTATCTACTGTTAAGGTCTTCCTCATCTCCAGAATATCAGCTGTGGGATGTGGGAAATATTCCACTGGTTTTATCAAAGACATAAAAACTCAATCTTCGCTGGTGTAATTCTCTGTGGTCTAAGGAAACAGTTCTCTGCCATTCACCCACCCTGTGTTTCCAAAGTAGACACTGTAGATTCCACTGATGGATATTTATATGGGTTTAAACATGACATGATATATTTGTTTCAGGACCTTTTTATAAAATATTTTTCATGGCTTTAAATATGTAGCTTTGAACTGAACTTTTCCACAGAGATATCATCACCAAAGCCAACAACCAACTTGCAAACAAAACAAAACCAAACCGCAACAAGGGCACCCCCACCTCCCCAAGCCCTCCCCCCCCAAAAAAATCAGTAAAATTAAACCAAGCAAAAAAGGCACTTGAGACATTAAGCTAAATAATTCAACTTTATGTAGCACAAATACATAGAAATTAAATAGCTGGCACGAAAAATTGATCTTCCCAGCTGTACAGTTTTCCATGAAAGACCTGTCATAGATCAACAACTTTTTCCCAAAAGGCTGAGGGAACAGAAAGAAGACAACGGGTGCACTTTATAGCTGTAAATCTCTTGCACAGCTGATGGGAGTGACTCTCCACTGCATCAGTGTTTGGACAGGAATTAAAAGTAGATCGGATCAGAATAAAAACTGGCTAGCACTTATTCCTTGTTCATTGTTTTGGGGATTTCTTGTATGAATTCAGTGACAAATGGAAGCAAACCAAGAGTTTCCCATTTCTGTAGCACAGTACACTAAGAAAGAGCCTTAAGCTAAGGGTGGGAAAAGATTCTTTACAATGAAATCTTACCATGCCCAGCTCTACAAAGCAGTTATAGAACTAACTTGCAATAATATATAGATGTCTCAGGAATGACATCTGCCTTTCCAGATCTTCTATCTACATCACTTTTGGAAATAACAATCTGCAGAAATAAAATACTTTTTCATATATTTATTTGTAAATAAGATTTCTATTTATAAATTTACAGAGAATTCTTAAGAGTTTCTAATAACCACAATGCCTCTCAACACATGAAAACCCAAGTTAAATCATCTGGCTCCATTTTGCCACTGCTAACAAGTCTTAAGCAGATGATTATTAATATCTGATTTGAGTAATAATGATAACAACCACAAAAGACTTGACTCTGCCCTTACTATAGTCTAAAAACTTGCCTGCATTATATTGACCATTCCCATAATTTTTAAAAGTGATAAACATTTCAAAGCCTACATGATTAGAGGTTCAAAGCCTGTTTTGAATATTATAATCCCATGGACACCACACTTTCTGAATTAGTTCTATAAACACCAAGAACTGACAGACCAAACCAATCAGAGAATAAGTGATTTTGTTGGTGCTTGCATAGTGATTATTCATTATCTTGTATACAGATAATTGAGTCCTTTTTTTTTGTTACATACTATCTATTGTTCCTTCATCTCATTTGTTCTGAAACATAAATATTCAGTGCATTTTAATGTAATAAGCCTAATACAGATAGCAAAGCAACTTAGGATTACAGGTACTTAATAGTTAAGCATTCCTTGTTAGTTCATTCTTCATTATAGTTCTAATTTTATGGAGGCATACCCAAATTAAAAGAAAAATAATATAAAAATAAGGGGTTTTTTTTCATCTGCACCATAGTTTTGAAACTGAAAACCTTCTCTCGAATATTTTCATATAGTTAATTTTTACCAAAGATAAAATCCCTGGAACATTATGGCAATGCCAGGAGGGAGGAGGAGATAGTAGATGGATCACTGTTGGTGTGAAACCCTTGGATACCAAATGACACTTACAGAAAATAGGTGGGTATTTAAGGGAACTGTGTTCACAAAACTGGCCCAACACTAAACAAAGCCACTCAGACACACCAACTGCAGTGAGATGGGTGACTTTGAAGGCTTTTAACACGATTTTTCAGTAATCAGTCACAAATGCTTGGGCAGTGAACTAACTTTGAACCATCTTTTCATTAATATAATGTTCCTCTCATCTTTCAACACAGAAACACTTTTATGTTATGACTGTCCAAACACAACAATCAGAACAATTTCTCTCAGGATTTCACTGTGAAATACACAATATTCCTGTTCTGCTGCTGTCTGCAGGGCACTCCCTGGCAGGAGTAATGGATCTGTACTGAAAGCACTGAATTCAGAATGGCAGTGAGGGAACCAACAAACTGCTGTTAGCCCTCCTGGGGAAGATATTCCAGCACTGTTTGTGATAATAGGAGGAAAGGAAAGGGGAGATGAAATTATTAGTTCTGCAAGCTTTAATTAAATGATTTTAGAGTAATTTTTAGACCTTAAAGAATGAATCCCGCAGTTATTCTTGGTAGAGCAGTGGCTACAGTCTGGAAGGCATTACAGTTAAGGCCTCGCTCAACAAGCAAAGACATCTAGGAGAGAGAAAATTTATCTTCAATTGCCAACTCCTATGAATGTCTACTTTAATCACCAGGATGATTTCTGGCCATCTCTTTCAACAGCCACAGAAGGATCCTGAGTTTCTGTGGTTCCTTATGATAATACAGTCATGCTTCCTTTCACCACTGCCTCCAGAGGAAATTTTGTGGGTAGGAACTCAGAAAAATGCAGAGACACAGGGTAAGTCAAGATGACAGAAAGATGAAGGCACAAGAAGAACATAGGATTGAGAGAAATTAAAATAAAGCGAGAAGTTGAAGCTGAAATTTTTAAAACATGTACCAAGGACAGCATAGTAGAAGTGATTTTTTTTTTTTTTTAAGGCTTATATCGTTTGAATGCTTATGACTTGTAAGTCTTCAACACTGCAGGAACTCATATAAGGCACAAGATTTTCTGGTCTTGGATGGGATAGAAATCTTTCCAGGAATTTCATCATAACATGAAGAAGAATTTAAGTTATTACATCATATACATACTATGGACTTTAGAAGATTTAAAGTCTGCATTGGTTTTAACTGTCTATTGCAGTCTTCATTAACATCTCTGGTAAAAATTCTGCTACTTAGCATTCAGTAACCAGTGTGCATTAGGCAAAAGCTGATGAGTAAAAATAATATTATTAATGTTTAGCAATCCCTCCTTTTTCAGCAATTAACTTACAAGCACCTGCATCCTTTGGTATCTAATTAAATTTCCTAAAATACCTTTCCTGCTGGTGTATTTGAGATGTTTCCTAGAACATTTAAAAGCTGCTGGAATTGTTTAAGTGAACATACTATTCACCAGCTGAATGACACGTGAGTCAAAAAAGCACTCTGTTTACTCTACAGAGATCCCAACATTGATGACTTATTTTACTGATAATAAATAGCTTATATGAGTCTTTAACTTGTAAAAATTACACAAATTTATGATATTCTGAACACATTACAGTAAGCAGTGTATTCTTGCAGTACATAAGGGGAAGTTTTATCTGAGGTCCCCGTGCCTACCAGTAGATTACTGACATTCATTTCCATTTATTTGTCCTGGTTTCTGTGGCCACAAGTGCAATATTGATATACTCCCACACAAGCATGCATGAAAAACCTGGCTTTGTGTGTTTACATTTGAACATCATTAAGATGGGCCTGTTAAGACCTCCTGCTTTTTTCCTCTCTCCACTCCCACCCATCCCACATCATTCCCATTGGTTAAAACTGAACTAATTCAATCCTGCCTACCCAACACACATCCTTAGGGGCAGCAGCCATACAACCCTCAAGCAGGTCTTTTCATCCTTTAATTTCTTGCCAACCTTTAAACCACAAGCTCTGTGGGACAGGGACAGGTATTCACCACGTTTTCCTCAGAGCTAGCTGAGGCTTTTTGACACCATGGCAATATCTGACCACAAACTACGTCAATCAGCAGCACAGCCCTCTTGACTCCTCAGTCAAAGCTGGGGATTCCAAGCCTGCAATTAATGTGCTTCCAAAAGCAAAAAAGGCACATCTTAGACTCATTCATGTTTCCTACACCATGAACAGCAGTCATGTAGGGCATATTTTTTTGCCTGCCTCTTTTTATTTCCCTTTCCTCAATCCTTGTAGAATAACAAATTAAAATCTAGAATTTCACTTACAAGATTCGTTATTCTTTTATTTGTCTTGTCAGACTTACTGCATCTAAACAATTCCCCTAGTAGATTAAGAAGCCTCAGAAGCTATTGCTCAGATTAAGCACTAGTTCTTACTGTAATCTTCTTATTCTCAATGTTTCCATCTTCTGCTCTATCCACATGATTAAACAATAAGTATATTATATCTTTCAGTACATCTGTCAGTTCAGGTCCCATCACTCAGCTTATTTCTGACATAGTCCATTGCAATGAGACTTGGTATCTGTCCTTCATAGAGAGTGCATTTAGTCCAATTTTCAAGCATTCTAGAAAATTGTCTTATTCAGCAATGCCTAGGTTATTTCATATGCTGCCATTTTCTGCCATCTTTCAGTTCAAAAGGTCTTTAATGAGGTACCAGGCAGGACCATTACTAAAATTACAAGTGATGCTATGTGGCTCTAAACAGAATATCCTACCTTAAAAAATTGTATCAATCTTCTTCTGAAGTATAATGTGACCATTAATTTTAACACAATTTGCTGCCTTAGGAAATAGGCATGATCCCACTCACAAGCTTTCAACAGTTTCCAAAAAAAGGCTGGACTGATGGAACATTATTACAACTTCTACTGAAAGACAGTTCAGCACCTCAGATAATGAAGAAAATATAATACTCTAAGTGTGATGCATTTCTGTTTTCCTCCTTTCTGGCTGGATCCTCAGCAGATCAGACAGTTAAATACAGACTACAGAAAAGAGACATACTGAGGAAATATTTAATTATCAAATGTCTCCATAGGCTAGGAAGAATATTTGTGTTTCTCTTGCAACATATTTATCTAACAATAAAGATTCTTTCCTACAATTAGCTACTAATTGAGGGTATTATATATTGTTGGGGTGGATTGAAATATTAAAACAAACATGAGATATTAGGATGGGCCAGAATCCTAAAACTTGCAGCAACTTAAATAACATTTTTATGGTCAAAATGTACCATGCTCAGGCTCAGTCCTCCAGAATGCGGAGAGTTGTTTTGGCCTGGTGATTGGGATGAGGTTGCCAATAAATATAAGCCTGACTTCTTGATGAGGGCACCCAAATATATTTGTTACAGCAAATAAAGCTCCAGCAAGAAGTATTTGCTTACAGCCCATGGTTCTGCTGGCTCTGGAAAGGCTTCATTGCTCCACTGCTGTCAGGGGCTGAGTGAAGCCAGGAACTGGGCAGCACTTTCCAAGAGAGGGAATGGAAGGGAGGGGGACAGGGGGAGAAAAACCCAGAACAGGCCAGGAAAAAAACCACAAAACCAGACCTTAATGCTTGGGTTTGATCTGTTGGACACTATTAGTTAAGAACTTTACTAAACCAGCTGAATATTACCCAAAGCAGAAACAGCAACTTCCGTTATCAAGTGTGGTGCCAGGACAGTCTATAAACATCCCTGAAAATAGCTTAGCAATGAACCCTAACCAGAAAATACTCCAGCTACAACCAGAGTTCCTGTTTTGGGAAGAGGGAAGGAAAGAATTATTTACATGTGAGACATTTGGAGGTGAGCAGGAGGGGATGTAGCATCTGTGCTTTTACTCCATGGTTATTAATACCTAAGAAGGAGAATCCTAGGTCATGTTTAGAGCTCCTAAACAAATGTAACAATGAAACTTCACCTCTTGTCAACTCCACAGGGACTAAAAGATCTAAAAAAACAATGATCTCATTAGAAAAGCCAAGAAAATAAGCCTTAAGCAGCTGTTCATTATCTCACAGAAAGCATTAACATTCCAGACTTCCTTGACACAATACACAAAAATAAATAGACAAACAAAAAAATTTAAAACACTCTTTTGCAACACACCAGCCAAACAATACAAGTATTCATGTCAGTCATATTCCTTACACTTTCCATATCAGTTTTTTTGAGTCTCACATTTCTTCCTGTGTCAGATAAGGTATGAAGAAACATCCTTTATTTCCATCTAAACTTCTCATCACTTAAACCAAAGGCTTAAATGTGCTTTTCCTTTCCAAGTCCTCTTCCTGCTTGCTTTTCTAGAAGCAGGGTAGCAGCCACTGCCTGGCCTTTTATATCAGGCACTTTGAAACAGCATAAAAATGCTACAAAAGTCCTGAATTAATCAGAATGATTCTCATCTACTGAATTTTTTTAACTCTGCACAGTCTTTTCTGAGTCTTGCAAAGTCTGTGGTACATTCATCTTCCATCCAGCATCTCTTAAAAACTACTAGAGCAGAAGCTGGGCTTCACTTTTTCAAGAAAAACCCAGACTAAAGAGTGCAGCCAAACAACAACAAGAAAAATTGTGAAGAACAAACAGTGGGAGCCCTGGAAAACCAGTACCTATGGAGACTGGACCAAAGCAGGGCTGAATTTCTTTAGGTAGAATAGATAGTGAAAAGAGGAAATTCTATTGTGATAAGCAAAAACAAGGGCAGTGTTTTGGGAAAAGGACATAATGCAAAAATAAAGAGAGGCACAGCCACTTCAGAAGTGAATCCCACACAGAAGTCTACAGGGCCACAGGTGGGACGGTGTCTCCCAGCTGCTCCAGGCACTGGGCTCCTCTCAGCACACAATCCCCACTGTCACCACTGCAGAGCACTGTCCCTCATCCCATGGCATCCTTGGCAGCCCCTCATTCCTGCTCTCAGCCCTGCTCCTGCCAACCCCAGGCACAGCTCTGCAAGCTCGTGGAATTGAGGATGGATGGAAGCAGAGATTTGTCACCACGTTAAGGGAAGCACCCTAAGAGGAGCTCTTGGGAGTGAATCATCCTCTTCCCAAAGTCAGCTAAACACAAGCCTTTCTAGAAAACTGCTGAACAAGGTTATTGTCTGATTTGCTCCAGGATTTGAGCTCCAGAGAAGGCAGAAGGATGTTCAGCTACAAAAGAGCATGGACCTACGATAGGTAGGAGCACTAACCTTCTATATTATCTGCAAATATTACCTCTGTGGGAAAGGGGTCATTCTAAGAAATTACAAATGGCTTTTACAGACTGAAAGGTGCACAGGGTCACTCTCCTCCAGTCACTCACAGTACAGAGATTTTATCTAATTCTAGTGCATTGGCTTCCAGCATTTGTAAGATTAAAGCACAGTCATTTGGCTTCTTGCTGAGGAAATACGTTGTTAGGCTAAGACCTGATGTTAGAGATCATGTCATATATGCAAATGATGGTGCAGCTTCATTAATATGCAAATTAGAACATAAAATCAGATTAATCCCAAAGCCTAAAATCTCCAGCTCTCATGACCTACAGGCTTAAATTCTACATGTACAACTGCCTGTTCATCAGTGTGACTTTGGCTTGCTTCACGATTAAATACAAATCAGCCACATACACATAACTTTTCTACGTAACTAGATGCTATCTAGGTTAAAACTGAAATATTTATTGTAAAGACTTACTCTTCCAAATACCTTTCAAAGACTACTCAAACATCTTCAAGTTTTCTTGTTTATTCCACCTACTTTAGGCAGGTGTTCAAGAGCACCAGCTTTCCTTTTTAGCCCCTCATTAAATGGAATGAGTTGCCAATGCAACAAATCCATTTAATTTAGGTTTTGATTGATTTTCTAAAAGTTACACAGCAAAAAACTCCACTGAGGTCTGATCAGCCGCATGGGGACAGCAAGTACACAAAAACCTTTGGCAACCAATTATAAATCAAAAACATTCTTCAAAACACCATCTGAACATCTTCACCACACGGGATACACACATACAGGTACTGGATAACCAAGTTGTGATAGTCTCCATTAATTAAGCAACTTCAAACTTGTGAACTTTTATAGTTAAGTCCAGAAACTGCCTCCTACACTGATGGATCCTTTGAAAAAAAAGACAAAGTCACTCTCATCAAAAGCAATTATCAGTTACACTTTCCTCCAAATTATATCAAACTACCATCTTCATAATTTCAGGGTTAGGAAAAAATAATTTTGACTGGAATGACAAAATCTTAATTCTTAAATGATAACTGAATCATGCAGAGCACTAGTAGTCAAACTAGTTTGGATTTATCATGCATGTTTTCAGCTACACAAGGTTTGATTGTATGTAATTGAAAGATCCTAATTTAATCATGGATTTATTAGTCCTTTCATAGATGTCAATTTAAATATGAAACAAACTGTCACCATATCATTTATTTCAGTAAGGAGTTTCCTGTGTTCTAAGGTGCCATATATTGCTGATATGTCTACAAGTAAGGCAGCTACATTTATACCCTCTTCAGATCTGTCTTAAATTAACAGCCAGCCACTGAGTAACACTTTACATTCCTTAGATTAAACACCATTAAGAAAATTATGGTCAGAGGTTTAAAAGACAACATTGCATTCAGAAATTTGTAAATATAAGCATAGGAAAAAAATCTAACCCTGACACTTTTCGTCTCTGAAGAATTCTTTGTTTGAGTTCTGCAATTCAGTCTTTTTGCTGTAATTTAGACACTTAAAAACCTGCTGTAGCCAGATCTTGGTCACTGGGTCACAGAGTGGTCATAGTTCTTCCCAACAGGGACATCACTGGAAAAATTGTGATGGCAAACTAGATACCTATTCATTCACAGACTATGATAATCTAGGAATGAGTTTGATTAAAAATATTGATACTTAAGTTTTCACGCTTATACACGCTTGTTGGCAGCTTCTGACAACACATTCACAGTTACAGACAGATGCTCTGAAATCTGAGGTAACTACTGAAAATCAGAAATTGGGAGAAAGCTAACACCAACTAAATATAAAAGTATTTTCTTCCCATTCCTATGTTAGCCAGAGTAAAGGTCTGAAGAGAAAATATGTTCAAGTCAGTATTCCCCCAGAAAGTAACATTCAGTTTAGGTTTTCAGCCTGAATATTTTACATTTCCAGAATGAAAGGTGTTACAGGAATCTGAAAGGAGGGTAGTGGCAACACACAACACCGACAGGCAAGACTGAAAAAGGCATAATTATAATGAAGCCAGGGGGCCCAACCTTTCCCATAACACAGAGAATAATCAATAGCTAACACAAGTTACCTTCAAGAATTCTAACAATCTTTTTTGGTTTGGATGTTTTGCTTGAGGGACTTGGTAAAATTCACTGAGAGGATCTGGGCTAAATCCTTCACTAATATTATTTTATAGGAACAATGAAAGATGGATTTTATCTGCAGGGATGCAGACTGCATTAGAGAGCACTAGATCCAGATGTTTACATCACAACCCTCTTGCCATAGGGCTGGCTGACAGATAAGAGACAATTACAGACTCCTAGCCTAAAGATTGGAGAGTCCAATCCAGCTATTAGACACCACCAGAGTTTCAGAGGTTGAGTTTGAGATCTATTTTGATTGCAGCCTTCTCAAACCCATTTTCCCTTTTAAAAGAAATATCACATCACATTGTCAATTTCTGCTCCAACCCTAGATTTCCCCCACTTAAAAGGGTAAAGCTCTTGACCCCAGATACAGCAGAACTCCTCCTCTATCTGCAATAAAACTCCCTGATCTCTAAATATGCCAATACAGGCAGATAAACATGTCAAAACAGCCACTATCTTCCCCATAAAAAGGATGGACAAAAGCCTGCTGACTGGATGTACACCACAATAATCATCCAGATTTGCCTAGGAACAATACAGGATTGACTTGCTGTAACCTATGGTTTCAGCAGGGGCTTATTAAACATGTTTATCCCACATCAGCGAATATTTGAAACTGATGCAAGTTGCTGCAGCCCCAAAAAAAGAACAGATGGCTGTGAAAGCTGCTGTTCATACACCAGAGATCTCATATGTATGCAAATTTGCATTGCAGTATGCACTGAGTCTGTTCCCTCTCTCTTCCCCTCCACCTTCTTTCTTCAATGTACAATTAAAATATCAAAAACTCCTGCTTAGCTCCTCCTGCCAGCAGCAGCAATGAGCACCGAACATGCGGCCCTTCCAGTCACCTCATTCCTAACATCCTCTCCAAAAGAGAAATCTAGACCATAAGCTACAATCCAAATATTCCTCAAGAGTTTTTTTCTCTCATTGTGACCCAGAAGGTATTTTTTAATTGGGCTTTTGATGCAAAAATAAAGAGGAAAAAATTTAAAAAAAGAAATCTGGGAAAAAAAAAAAAAAAAAAGGAGATTTTCCTGTCCAGATTTATTAGGCTAGAATAGCAAGTTTTAGTTCTTGCATTAACACACAGGGATATTTGAGTGTTTTTACTCTTCAAACCCTTGAGACTTGACTAACATTAACTAATAAAGTGAAAATAAGGAAGTTCACGTTTAGTTCAGTGTCACGTTTTAGAAGAAAGTGAGTAAGGAGCGTATTTCTTGTGTACCATTACAATGCAGTGAACAGTGCCTCAGTTACTATTGTGCTCCAGATAAGGATGGCTTCATAGCATTTATTGACCCTGTTTTAAGCTCCCACACAAACATAACCAACTTGAAGCACAAGCAAATATTGACTTCATCTGCAGCCCCATAGCTGTTCTGGTGATTACTCAGGAATCCTGGCAGCGGTTCCAACCGCCAATAAAGGCAACGGAAACTTTTACAAGCAGGACATAAGTAAACTATTCATCACATTATCAACACTAAATATGTTATCACACTGCAGAAATGTTAAAGGGTTCGAAAAATATTTGATGCAGGGCCTTAACTTGTTTGGGCTTACCAAATAATAAAGAAAAATATTGTTCTTATTTCTGTGAGAGAGGGAGGAGAATGGAGAAGACAGAGGAGGCATTGCTGTTATTCTTGGCTCTGGGTCAGATGGGTCTGGTTTATTCTGCTGAGTGAAAAAAAAAAAAAAAGAGGGGAAAACTACTTAAAGCTGAACCAAGTAACATAAACATAGATTTTGACTGCTTTTTATCTGGTCCTCTGGAAAAAAAAAGGCACACATTCACATGCCATTATTTTGGTATCAGGGAAAATATGATGAAAAAGAACTATTTGCATGAAACAGTGTGCAACCATTTCCTTTTGAAATGAGCCCAACTGAAAAGAAGTAGCAACTAAAAGGTTAAATTCTTCATTTAAATAAGAAAAGAATGCTAAAGATCAGTACAGCCAAAAGCAGATGCTTAAAACTAGACTGCTGAATCCACACTCAGCCACATAAATTAGATCCTGGGGATTTATGTGATTAGCCATATGAAGAAACATTTCTTATTCAGAGTCCTCAAGCAAAAGAAACCATGATATGTCAAAAATATTCACACACATCTGTCTATGATGATTTGCAATGAAGTATTCATGTTTAGTGTAATATATTATTTAGTGTAAGGTATATTATTATACAAGATGGCAAAATTTGAAATCAAAATATACTTGAAGACTTTGCCCTCTGTTAGTTATATGTATAAGTCATCACCTTTTCAAATGGAATCAACAAATTTCTTAAAACCTCTGGTGAAAATACATCTAATAAAGGTGTATCACCACCTCATACACCACTTAGTGATATCAATTCCTGCTCACACAAGCATGCATGCAGGGTGCATATAAAGAGAGAAATATAAAATAAAGAAACCAAGCAGCCTGATTTTGAGATAGCTCCTAGAAGAACTATCTTGGAAGACACTTGTAATACAGGCAAACTTCAATTACACTGTGAGATCAAGGCTGGACAATCCTGTACCAAACCCTCAGAATTCTCTGAATATCAATATGGCTGGAGTGATTAACATGTGATAAAACTCATCCAGGTTTCAGAATTAAAGCATTTAGAGCCCAGATTTTACACCTTGCCCATAGAGAGTGTGCACAGATGAGTCTCCAGCCTGCAGCCAACTGCTGTGAGGTAAAGAGATGGGAAAGGAGGAGAGAAAAGTTCAGTTGGGGTGAGCAGTTTGCTGAGGGAAGATTTGCCAGAGTAAGCATGATAACGTAAATTAGGGCAAACTATGAGACTTTTAAGAACCAATACTTGCTGGTTACCATAGTTATAAACAGCACTACTCTTGCATATTCCTTGACAGAAGTTGCTCAGCTCTGTACGAATCAGAAGTCCTTGTTCTACACTAAAAGGTGCCAGTTCTTTATCTCTGCTGCTGTGAAGCCTTTAGTACTTAAATGCTCTGCAAGAACAAAATTACAAATCTCTGATCTGGCAGGATTAGGATGTCAGTGCATATAAAGCAAAAATATAGATGAGAAAGAATAATGCTTCAAGAACAAAAAACCCCAGAGATTATCGAGAGACTTGAAAAGCCTTTCAAAATACATCCAATGAAAATGAAGTATGATATCACAAGATATTGTGGATAAAAATTAGTTTATATAAAGCTTTACACAAACAGGAAAAGAATAACTTTTTTTATAAAGTAGTGTTTAATCATTGCTGTATTTGATAAAGAAAAGATCATATGCAATGAAACTTACACTAAATTCTTCACTTAACAAAGAAATTCTATGGCACTAGCACTATTACTAAAGGAATTAATTAAAAGTTCTAGGCACTATTTCTTAATGTAAAAAATATTAACATCAACATTTGTTCTCTCTGTTACTCACTTTACTGCATCCCATTTTCATGGGCAGGCTGAAAGAGGCAGTGTTAAGGCAAACAAAGCCAGGACCTCCAGAGATAAACCCAAGTGATACAGAAGAGTTCACAGTTGTCACTGCCTGTGGGTCCCATCCCAGCAGATGCTCTGCCAGTCCCAGCCTGGCACAGTCACACAGTGCCAGCACAGCAGCAGAGGTGGGTGCTCTGCCTGCACACAGGGCTTGTGCTGCCTGTAGCCCCACTGACAGGGCAGAGGGACCAGCAGCTGGAGGGAACAGGGCCCAGCCTCTCATCTCTATATCTCCTGTGCTAGAGTGGCTCAAGTTCTTTCATTTTTGTCTCCCAAACACTCAAATTAAAAAAAACACTAAGTTGAATTCAGCCTTGGTAAAACAGGTGTGAGTGCAAGGACATCAGAGAAATCTTTCAGTTATGCCAAGGCCACATTTTATGCATAAAATGTTATTAACCATATGCCAAAGGAGAAGAGGAATTACAAAGAAAATATCTCAATAACTCATCCACATTTTGCTTGATTTTTAAGGTGCAATTATGTGACAAAGACATTATTTCAGACAAAATTGTATATATGACAGCCATGGATAAAGTAAACAAGGACTTTAGAATATTAAAGCAAGTTGAAGAAATATTTAGGTTTCTAAATTGTCCTCCAGAACTAAACATTTGTTTTTCTGCACAGAGTGACTTCAAAGTTCACATTAGAGAAGTGAAGGAGGCAGGGGAAGACTCAGTGCTCTCTCACCCCAGTCATAAAACAAAATACAAATAAAGATTTGTGGCTTTGCATCTGCAGACAAGCAGATACTGTACTCAATCAGTGCTCATCAGAAAGTCACAAAGAGCTACCATTAAAAGCTTCCAAGAAACAGCTCCTTTTTATGGCTTCCAACTGCTGTGCCCCAGTGTAATTATTCTCAGTGCAGTATAATCAAACACACTGATGACTTGGTGACACATCATATTGACAGGGCCCAGGTAATGAGGGTAAATACCAAGGTAATCTTGTTAAGCAATATGGTTTTTCACTTCAATCCCACCCATATTGTAGGGATTTAAAGAGATTGGAATAAACTTGCTGCAGCCAGCAATGGAATGAGAAATGTAGACATAAGGAGTTTTTTTCACCTCTTTCATAGTAAAGGAGTTATTTGCTTTGTCTCATTTTAATTGACATCAGTGCAGTGCTTTACAGGACGACAGAGCACCGTAGAACAAACCCTCAAGTGAGCTGGCTACCTACGTTACCAGTAGGTGACAAATCCCATTGATTTTCTGTAAAGATTTAGTTCTGGTTTGATTTGGGGAGAGGTGGAGGGTGTTGTTTATTTGAAGGTTGGTTGATACAGGGGAGCAGAGTGTTTAGCATTAAACCATCTGAAAAAATGTGAAAAAGCACCAAGCTTTGGGATGCCTCCCTTCAGAAGTTCTGAAGAAAATAGGGGTCAGGACTCCTCTCCTTTAGCAGCAGAGGTAGCTCAGGTCTTTCCTTCCCCCCTTCCCTGCTAACCTTGAGCTCCTGCCCACCCATCCTCTTCCTGCTGCCTTCCAGTTGTGCCAAATTAACCATTTCTGGAGCTGCTCCACAGAGCTGAACAGTGAATTCATTGCTTGGTGTTCTAAAAAAGACAGCAGAGATTCTTTGACGTGCATGAATCTGGTTACAATGTGCTACATCAGGGAAAACAAGTGGTGGGAAGCAGGAAGAACAAGCACAGGAACTGCTCAAGAGAAAAAGAACTGCCAAGAAAAGGTTCCTCAGTATCACTGCCTCCAAGACCATGATTTAACCTAATTAAGTTAATTAACTGGAAAATTTGAGAGAAATAGTAGTTGGCATTTGAGAAAGGGAAGACAAAACCATGGAGCAGAGAAGGCTGTTAGCGGGAATGTGGATTACAGCTCATCGGCATCTGCAGAACAGAGAAGAACACTAAACAGGGAGATCTGAAAATTTTTCAGGGACTGATTGACAAGCAAATATGTTTACTCAACCGAATTAGAAATTAAATATGCAGAAAAACCATATCTTCTAATTTGTGACTTCAAGTAATTTCAAATCTGCTGAGCTCTAGAGCTCACAGTCCAAATCTGAGCTTTAAATCCATACATCGTCCTCTGCACTGGTCACATGAACTTTGAATATCAAAATAAATCCACTATATACATGTAAAATTTGAACTTTTGTAAAGGTGGTGATCTTGGTGAAGTACAAAGAGTTTTTTGAATAATTTCCTCAATGCACAAGTTTTCATAGTCATGATATCCCAAATGGCATAAAGACTTCGATAGAATTCATTTTCTAAATCTCATTTTGTGAAACACAGTACGAGTTTTTCGGACAAATAAGTTACTCATTAAATCATGACCATTTCAGAAAAGGACTTTGAAAGGAAGGGACTTTATCACCCTAATTACAGTAGAATAACAATTCACCATCTCTACACCTATATGCAATTGCAATGCTATAATTACAAATCTAAAATCAAAACACATCAAATTAGTCAGGAGACTCCTCAGAGACAATACACAGCACAAAAAGGCAGGATTAATGCCTAAGAGCAATGGCAAACAGCACCAAAAATATCTTCCCAATATACCCAAAGAAACCTATTCCCCTAGGTCTCATGGCTTGTCACTAGAAGTTATTTCAGTAAGCTCTTTCTCTCCTCCCTCTCCACAGATGGAGTAGTTTTATATTTTAGGTTAGATGGGTTGGAAAAAATAAGTTGGATCATTACAAGACCTCACAGAAACAGGCAAATTGGCAAGGTATAAACATCACCAAGTCCAGTAACAAAGTTTAGAAAAGATGCATCACCCTGAAGCAGGAAAAAGGAACTAATGTGTTTGGGCATGAGCCCAGCTTTGCCTATAAATAGGCCCAAATCCATTACCTAGGGAATGCCACAAGATTAAAACTGAAATCTGTAGATGCCTAGGCACCACAGGATTGTGTATTTCTCCCACCAACCCCAGCTCAGGTGTATAACACACCTGCACTCTGATAGCTACAATGCAGACATAATACATTGAATACTGAATATGCCATTCCTCCAGGATCATTTATGAATATCATAAGAGAATAAAGTGGGACTTGACATAAAACAACCAAAATTAACAGGCCCATTCAGGAGATTTTCACAACCTCAAACAGCAGAATTTTTTTTGTAGTATTATAAATATTGCAGGGAAAGGTCTATTGTCACTACTATTTAACAGTGTTCATAGATTCACTTTGGCCTGAGATAATCACATAGAATCTGACTCCTGGCAAAACAAAAATATCCTTGATTTACTCTATTTATTTCTCTTCAGCCATAGTTTTAAGTCATGGCAAATACAGAGACAGGGAAAAGGGTGGCCAAGTAAAATATGGCCTCAAATATCACCCCATTTAATTTCTCTTGTCTGTACACAAGCAATACTCAGAGGTACAGTCAAACTGCCTCTCTTTGGGGACAGAAGATGAAAATTCCTCCTTTACTGGGTTTCCAAAACAGACATGTTCTAAGGCTCATTCTAGTTTGAGCTGTATAAATTTGGGATTCACACTCACACTGAAGATCATTAAAAACACTTTTGATTGCTTTTATAATGTATGGTGACAAGCCTAACTCCATTAACCTACTGAGGCTTAAAATTATTATTGTTCTCACTGTCCTCATCACTAAAGGATAATAAAGATGTCACAGCATATTGTTTAAAGAAAGTTACCATTAAATAGACAAAGCAAGAGGTAATTGATACTGGTACAAGGTTTCAAATGTACTCTGTCTATGCTTAGGAAAGCTTTCAAGGGATGCTTGTGTTTTAAAACAGAAAACTTCATGGATTTGTGCTACACACTTGCAAAGATGAAATAAGAAGTGCGGCCTTAAGCTTTTCTACAGAGGAACATCACCCACCTGGGGCAGAGCCTGAACACAAAGCAAGCAGAACAGACAAGTTGCTTGCAGGGAAAAAAAAAAAA
>VWYP01000364.1:146135-202630 GCA_013400435.1 Pycnonotus jocosus
AACCACCCCAACAACAGAAAACATCTGTAAGGAGTGGAAGGGAAGCAATTTGCAAGCAGTGGGGAGAGAAGGCAGACTATCACCCAACTCCTCTCTACTGCAAAGTCAAGTCAGGATCCTGAGGTCCTTGGATCCTCACACCTTTCTCCAGGTCAGCACTAACCCCTGTCACCCTGCAGGGGTTCATGTTGCTGTTGTTGCACAGCAACTCCTGTTATACAGCTGCTTCATTTTGGTCCTTCCCTCTTTTATACTCACACTGAAATCCTTTATGCATCATTTTCTAGTGCCAGCACCGTGCCCTGCTGTCCAGTTTCTATTCGTCACTCACACAAAGGAAAACTAAAACAGCTTCAGTGCAGCCTTTTCCCTTCTCTCTACTACTCATGACCTTAATAGACTTCTGAAGAGTCAGAAAAACATGGAACACTCAAATCAGACTACAAACAATATGCACCAGCAAATATTTCATTTCTACTGGGCTGTTGTTTTGTTGTTTGCTTTTTGTTTGGTTTTTGGAGAGTTTTTTCTATTTTTCCTCTGCAGAGAATGTGCACTGTAAAAATGAAGGCCTGAGAGAAATTAGAGCTAGAAACCATTCACAGTCTTCTTCCTAAGCCTGTAAGAATTTTCACCCCATGACAGCCAATTAAAAAATAAAAGCCAAAATTACTTGACTTCATATAACATAAATTAAAAATAAAACAAACAGACAGGAAAAAAACAAACAACCAAACCCAAATAAACAAAATAAGCCAAACAAAAATCAAAACCAAAGTGTTCTTCAAGTATTTCTAGATCCCTCACCAGGTGGAAGGGCCCACCTCACTGCCTGCCTCAATGCAGACAGAGTAGAAAACAGGTGAACATCTCTCCCTAATAAAAATAAATAAACAGCATATTTAAACAGAGAGGGCAGTAGGACTGTTAAACTAGCAATAGTTTGGAGAGCTTCATAAGCAGCATTTTAAATAGCATCTAGACATGCCATATCTGGTAGTGCAATTTTAGCTAAGAGTGAGTCACTTCTGTATGCTTGGATGCAATGAACTTGAATTTGGCCATGCCAATTAAAGCTCAGTATTTGAAGCCACTGAACTAAAAATGTATTTTCAAATCTCTCTTTCTAAATATTCTTTACTTCCAGGAGGTGGGGGATGTATGAGCACCAAATGCAGTCCTTGGAAATCAGCTGAGTCATGAGCTAGAATAAGAAAAAGGCTATGTCCAAATGAATACAGCTACTTATTAAACTCAATTCAACCAAAAGTCAGGAAAAATTAAGAAAAAATGCAGAAAACACCCCAATTATTTTATATTTCATTTGCATAAAAGGCAGAAAAGCTACAGATCACCCACCAAGAATAAGAGGAAATGTAAATAATTGTGGAACTTAATTGTGTTATGATGTCCAAATACAACTTAATACCTCTAGTTATCAAATTAAATAATAAGCATGGAATTCTGATGGACTTAAAACAGAAAGGTCAGACAAATGCCTTCAAGAGCAAATCTATGCCAATAACAGCAACCACAGATTTGTAAAAAAAATATTGCAAAACTGGAGTAATTTGACCAGATCTAGACAGAAAAGCAAAACTTCTGCCTGTTCCCTTTTTTTTTCATTTTAATGGCAAAGTTTCTGCTGCAGCTAGACATAAACAGTAGCCAGAAGAAGATCAGCTTTCAAGTGAATCATTGTATTATTACTGAACCATTTCTCTAACTTTTGCCATACGTAAATTTGCAACAAGCACAGAAGCATGAGAAAGGAAAGCTTATACAACTCATGCTGTGCCTCCACCATGAATCCTGTCATTCCAGGACTGGAGTAGATGAATAAACATTTTCTTTACAAAAGGAATGAGAGCCAGTGCCTGGTGGCCTAGCATAGCTGCAGTGCTAGCACAGAACAGCTGGTTTCATAAGCCACAGCCCTGGCCTGTCACACATGTTCTGCTGCAATTAGAAACAGCAGAGGTCAGGGGTTAAGAGAGAAGTTTACATGACACACCAGCTACCCAGAGCATTACTGGAATCTGCTGGTGAACTCTCGCTCAGGGGAAGAATTTGTCAGGGAAGTTTTCAGCAGAGGAACAATGGATGGGAGTTCTCAAGCCCTCAATTTGTAACACACTGTCCTGGCAATGAGCAGGCTGGAGAATAAGAGAATGTTTAACCAAGCAGAAGTTTGACAGCACATTTCTATGGTTTCTGTTTTTAATTTGATCAGTGCAGCCCACACTAACATACTCTTTCTAAATTGAAATGCAGTGTGTGTTGTGGGAGCAGTGAGACATCCACTGCTTCCTTCCTCTACAGTTCATGTTCAAGCTTCTCTCAAACTGCTCATCATCCCACATGGAAAAACAATGTCTACTCTGCTTTCTCTTCCCAATCCTCTGCCCCTTTCTGCAATCAGGGGGTTTATACTTCCCTCTTAGCAGACAGGAGACTATAAAAAATTCTATAATCTCATGTGGAACACAGGTTATATTCTAAGTTTAAAGTCACCATATTTTAATGCAATGGACCTTCACCAATTTCCACACCCAAAACTTTCGTGCAATTTAGCAGGGCTTTTCTACACACAAGGAGTCTCGAGATCTGCTAATTTATTCTTGGAAAGACATTTCAGTCTCCTATTTAGTGTTTGACTTATCTGCTTTACCAAAGGACAGCTGCAGGAAGGTAAGAAGTTACCTTAGAGGCTTTACAAGCAATACAACACTGCAGCCTTTGAAGAGTTCATGCCAAAACAATTCCTCCAGTCTAGACCCTCTGCAGGAAGAATCACCTCCCCACTGCTGGGAACTTCCAGCACTGTCCTGTGTCATTGCCAACACCACAAACCAATGCTCATTCCTCAGAGCATCCTTGCTGCCAGTACTTGTCACATCACTTCAGTGAATACTCACCATTTCTGGATTCCCTCTCCTGACAATGGATACACCATCTGACCTTCTAAGGCTTCCATTTCAAGGAGAGAATAAAGGGGAAGGAGAGGCATTGTTTAAAAATCAGCCCTATAACGTGGATCTTACTGGAAGTTATTGGAACATCATTCATGCAGTCACATCACCCTCAGAAAAAGAGCCCTGCATTCCAGCCTTCTTCATTCATTGTCATAAATGGGTAATTGGCATCATTAACATTCTTCCCAGCTAGAAAGATTGCCCTCCTACATCACAGGTAAAATAATATGTTGCTCAGAGATGCCTGTTCTTCCACAGATATTCAATGGCAACTTAAATTTTCTATTTATTCTCTTTATGTAGAAGTATTTTAGTAAATAAAGTATTCCTTGTATTTAAGGAAGCTAAAATATATCATTCAAAGAACAAATCCTGCAACAACTATAAACTAGCAATGACTACTTTGGCATTTCAGCATGACTATGTCATATCCATTCCTATTACTGGGAAAAACAGAACTATAACTACTAAAAGAATCTCACTGTATGAAACCAAAACCACCAATCCCTTTTATACAGAGAGCTTGCAGTGGAAATTAACACCGAGTGACAGAAACTCAGTTTTTTGTTATGGAAGTTTATGTAGGCTGTGATTTGTATGTCTATTTATATGAAAAGCCAGTTCTCTTCATATAATTAGAACAGCTCTCGAGGCAGAAAGAATATAATAGGCAGTAATGACTTTGAAGGGAGAAAGCCTCTCTGGAGTTAGCACTACATCACAGCCAAAGCACGCTGCATGAGCAGAGTTCTCAACACCAGAGACAAAAGCAATCTGGGGGAGGAGCAGCACTCAGCTGCAGACATTTTTCCTACTCCTTGGCTGTGAACATGAATGGCTGGAAAACTGACAAGTTTTCACAGGCATGACTGGGCTCAGTCTTGACTCAGAATTAAATGGGACATAAGGCTTTGGCTGGCCAAAATCACTAAGCATGAACAAAAATTAAAACTAAAATTATCTTCACTATTTGTATCAGGGTAAGAAAAAAAAAAGCCCCAAAAGCAGTTGGGAATGGCACTGTTTATTGCTTGGCAGGATCCATCATTACTATGGGCTAATGAGAACTGAAAAGAAAATTAACCTGAGTGTTGTTTCAACCTGGACAATAAAAAGTAATAAATTCTTTTTCTGCCCAAATTGAAAAATAAGTTAATTTTGTTTATACCTATGATTACCATCGATTATGGCTTAATTTTTGTAAGCTAACATGATCACACTTTGGATGTTTCATACTTCATCTGCACTTGTATTTCCAGCTCCTGCAAGTGCCCTTCTGGAGTGCACAGTGCTTCTACACATCTTCAGTGGGCTGCTGAACCAATCAGCAGGAAGGGTCCATGGTAAAGTTAATCAAGAGTTTCTGTGTTAATGACACTGCCCCACAGCAAGATTGACGTGAGGCAATTATTTTTGCAGCTCTGCCTTCAAGACAGTGAAGATCAGCACCACCAGAGTCCCCAGGACAGTGCTGGCAGCTCTCACCCCCTGCCCCTGCAGGCAAGCACCCAAAGCAGGGTGAGGTAACTGAGCCCTTCCTACATGCCCCATCTAGAACTGTGCAGGGCAGAGCTGCTCCCTTCACACTTTATGTCTCCAGAAAGCTACGGGTTACAGATTAAACTGAACTTTTCCATTTGTTCATTTCAGAAAATAAAAGGCTTTGTAGTACTTTGTACCTCTAAGAAATGAGACTGAGCTGACAGGCTTACTGGCACTCATGACACTTGAAACCATGCTGACTGGACAAAAAACCTGATGAGCAAGTTCCCTGGTGGAGTCTGGCAAGCAGCTTCCAAACACAGTTATCTCTTTACAATCAAACAGAAAACTGCACTGCAGCCACACTTAAAAAGCACAAGCTCGAAAAAGAAAATTATGAACGAAGTCTTCAATTTCTCTTTAAAAAACTCTAAAAATCTGTGTCCATTTATAATATTTGGCTTATAAAATTATCCCTTACCACCCCTATTCCAGCCAATATAATCTAGCTACTTATTCAAAAGTATATATAAAATAACTTCAGCCCACTCAACATTAACTGACACAAAACCAAAAGCTCAAAATAATTGCTGCTATCTTAGGTTGCAGTCTTGCAAAAAAATTAAGTGGATGAATAATTCTGCATCCAAGATTATCCCCGTTGACTTCAATATATACAGAGTGAGCTTTAATAGCAAATTGTACCTATATGTAAATTCCATACACCTGAGGAGATTCTACAAACACAGAATAACAAACATTGGTTTAGAGGGATATGAACTGCACATAAAACAGACACAGGAAAAAAATACTATCTAAATTTGCAGTTCTAAAAGTTAATGTCTACAGAAACAGTCCTAGAACCAGTAAGAGGAAAGTGTGGTTAGGAAATGGAGAATCAGAATTCATTACAAAGGACCTGCTAGTAAAACTGCAGAATTATGAGCAACTTCTTGGTTAAATTTGGAACAATGATGAAAGATGGGAAAGGTTGTGGAATGGAAACCTGCAAGTTTAAATTTAAATTGCAGATAAAAACAGGTTTGAATAACGGAGAAGTTATGGTGGAGAGCAAACATGTAAAACCTCACAGTAATACTGATTAGCTTTCATCAAATATTAGCATTCTTTTCTGAGGACTGTTCATAAGATATATGATTTCTTTTCCCTGTTTATTTGGCTTCATAATCTCCACTGCACATACACTGCTGTGCATCAACTCCCAAAATACGCAAAAAGAAGGTTCAGTACCACTTTGATTTTACCATCTCTGACAGCACCTGGTTTTTGTAAAGCTGTTTAAAAGTTTCAAGTTTATAGAAACAAAATGTTACTCCCAGAGCTGCTGTCCTATGACATCACAGCAGTCATGGAAGAGGCAAGACCACTGGAAATGCTCGCTGTTATATAAAAAGTGCAGCAAATAAAAATGGTGTCGTAGTACCCTGTGTGGCTGTGGTTTGGACAGGTGATCAGAAGAGTGTTGAAGATGACAGGAATGTTTTAGCTGTTGCCAGTCCAGCATCGAGGCCTTTTCCTTTTATCATGCTCCCTGCAAGCAAGGAGCCTGGGGGTGCAGGAAAAGCTGGAGGGGAAACAGCCAGGACAGGTGACCTTGGCTGAGTATAGGGATGTTCCAACCATACCACATCATGCTCAGCATATGGAGGTGGTGGAAGAGGGTGATGTTTGAAGTGCAGTCCTAGGATTGCCAAGCAACCATTACATTTGGTGAAGCTCAATTTCACTCAAAATAGTTAAATATCTGCCTTTCCACAGGAGGCAAGAGAATGAATTCCTTATTTTACTTTGCTTGTGCATTCAGCTTTTGCTTTACCTAATGAACTGCCTTTATCTAACCCCTGGAGTGCTCTCACATGTATGACACAGGTCAGACAGCTCTGTAGTCATTGCAGAGCTTCTAGCTCAGGTATCCAATCAGGGAAATCAGAGGTGGATAATGCCAGTGAACTGCTACCACATAATTCTCTTCTGTTCTCACTGCCAGTGTAGGGCTTTTTTTTTTTTTTTGATGTAGATGTCAGTATCCCTTCCCATCTCATTTTTCCTCTTTCAACTGCTCCCATTCCCCTCAGGAATCTCTTGTGCAATAGTCTAATCTCACTGAGCTACACTGAGATGTAGACTATTCTCCCTTCCTAGGGAATAAGAACAAGGTACAATTTCCCTTTCATTTGGTGCTGTACTGAGACCTCAAGTTGTAACACAAAAAATTCAGCAGGATACCTATGAAAGTACTGAAAGAGACTGGTGAGCACTGGAGAGAGGTTTGCTTCTCAAGAAGGGCAGCTGAAACAGCAGAGAGATTAAATATCTTTTAAGTAAATGTAAATCACTATAAACCTAAACAAGTAGAAAAGACACTTGTGACTGTCTCTGAACTAGTGCTTCCTGGTTTTTTCCTGAAGTAGTTGCAACTTGCTCAGTGTTTTGCTCCAATAAAACCAAAAATTATGAAAAAAAAGTATTACTTTGCACTACTGAAAAATCGAAGTTATTAGAAACACAAATTAAATTAGCTATAGCATATGAATACTACACTCAATCGTTTTAATTCCTTGTATGACAAGGCTGTTAGTCTTAACATTTTAAGCTGCCTTCTTAAGCTTTATGTCCATAATTCCCATCTACTTCCACAGATTCATAATCTGACCCCAGGTCCGTAAGATCCTCTTAGCTATGCAGTTTCTACTCGTTCCTTTTCTTTATTCTAACCACAAGAATGCAACCATGAAAATTTTTCAGAGACCTTTCACAGATGCAATTAAGCATTAGGACATTTTGGCAAGCTGGCAAATCATCTCCACCAGCCTCTATTCACAAGTGAGCCTTTGCCTCTGAATAACTGGTAACTCTTCATTTCTGAGCCAGCACATCCAGACTGACACCTTGTGTGTGTCCCCTTGCTCTGAGAACAGTTGGATTCATGACAGGGAGGTCAGTGCATGGGGCAAATGCTAATAAATAATAGAAGATATTTCAATCTCACTGCTTGGAGAGTATTCTTTAAATTTAAGCTCAAAACTCTGAATCCAAGGGAGTATGTCCCAGTCTTGGATAACAGTTAATGTTATGATATTTCTTTAAGCTTTTGATTCATAAGAGAAATTTCACTTCCTCCTCCCTCTCTATTAAGAAAACAGACCTTACATAGATCCAACTGTTTACCCATAATTTACCACCTTTCCCAATATTCTCAGTAGCATCTTTTAGCTGATTGGAGCCAAGGCTAATATCCAAACATAGAATCCATTCTCTGTTCTCCGGTGCAGCAAAAGGCCAAAATGACATTTCACAAACAGCAAGTTTTTTAAAGTAGGCATCCATCAAAAATGCATTTTGCCTCAGTACCTTGGCCTTGAAAACACCTCATTTTCCAATTTCCTACATGATGCTTAATGTTATGCAGTGTCAGTCACACCACATTGTGTCGTTTGATAGAGCAGGTCAGCAGGAGCCACCATGTTCAGAGGTATCTGATATTTTGCCAAATCATTTGGCAATCTCACATTCTCATCAGTTTGAATTACTTGTAGATCACTTCAAAAGAGGGACATAATTATTGGCAATCATTCAGAAAATGGCAGGCAGTCTGAGTGCTCTGCTGGACTTTTCCTCCATCTAGAAACTGCAAGATGGACAGATTTCCCTGAAACAATGTAACTGCATGTCAGATTAATACCTGTGCAATTCTTGCTTGCATTTACTGTTTTGGGGAAATGTTTTACAGTTCTTCCTTGCAGTGAATAGTATTTTATTCTACAGCTCCCCTGAAGGCAGCTCAGAATCAGTGTTATTAGGAATACCAGATTCTGACCCTGAGGCAGAGATTAAATAATACTGGATTCAAGTATTAATTCACTGCCATATACTTTCTAAACTAAGCATATATCTTTCATTCTTTAAAACATTTATTTTTAGAGTAATTCTACACCAACTGGAATAATTAAAGCATTCTTTACGTCAAACTCTAGGTGATAAACCCCCTTATTATTATTATTATGCACAACTGCTTTTGTGTCACTTAACATGTTGCACAAGAGGTAAATACTGCCACGTTGATTGTTAAGTTCTGCTTACACAAACAGGAACATTCTTGAAAAGGTCACAGGTAGTGAGAGGGAAACAAATCCCAGACTATGTGTATCATAGCAGTGAGATATTTTTCCACAGACGGCTGCAAAACAGAGAGCTTCTCTCTGTGTAGAAGAACCTTGCCACTAGAAACTACAGGAAACTGTACTCCAACCACAGCTGAGTACAGATCAGCCACCAGAAAGAACAGGGAATGAAATTGGAAAAGTGTTCATTAAAAGTAAAACAATACAAGCTCTTCACCTAGCTGCAAAACAGGCTCCCATACACAGAGAAAAGACTGCAGAGCAGCAAACAGACCAGAGGCTACAGAGCTGTTGTGAGTTTGCTCTGCTGAAAACACAGGCCAAGAAGATTGACCAGCAGCTGGAGTCTGATGGATCTGACAGAGGATGTGTTTGGGGAACGCGCCAGGAACCTGCAGCCTCACCCAAGGGCAGCCAGTGGGATCCTAGGCTGAAATGTCAACACACTAGAGCCCATTTATGAAATACAAACCCCCAAGCAGAGAGGCCTTGACATTTTCATGGGTTCCTTGTCATACCTACTTTCTCAAGTATAGTTTTCTCAGTTTAAAAGCCTTGATTTTAGTAAACAGTAATTTAAAAATAGGCATAAAAGTTGATTTATATAGCTAGCAAACCAAATTTACAGAATATACTCCAAATCAAAGCCAAATCCAAAGGGCCCGTGAGCTGAATTATTAGAGTATCTGCATTCTACAAAGATATAAAAAGAAATGTTTGTGGTGTTTGATCATGACAACAAAAGCTGGCCATTGAGTGCATGTTTGCAGAGATAACAAGGAAGATGGAAACTGTAAACCCCATTGCACTTGAAGAAGGTGTGGCAAATATCTCCTCACAGGCAAAGAATGAGAGCAGTTCAAGACTGAACAAGCAGCTTTCATTGTGATCTGCCAAATAGTGACAATTACTTCAAGTGAGAATATTTTAGCTTGTGAGGGGGATAAAATAATCTTTAAACATTGCAAGGCAGCTAAAGGTTACTCAGAACTACATCTAATTTCCACCTACAGTTTTACTAAACCCAGAGATTCAAACATAAGGAGTTTGAAAGCAAACCTGAAATCTTTGTGACCTCATGGACTGCTATGAAGGTGTTCTGCCATCAGATACAGCAGACACCTGTTTAAGATGAAGAAGGAGCAGTCCATAAAGTGGAAGGAAAAAGGGAGGAGGAGAACTGAGAATTAGGAGAGAAAAGGAACTGTGGTGTCAAGCAGAGGTGACACTGCATAATACAAACCTTACAAGAAACTGGTTTAATTTTTTATCGTTAAACCCATGGTCAAAAGAATTCAATTTTGCAAATTTTCAGTACAAAAGGCCTGCTTAAGATGTGGTGAAAGTGTGGAGAATATTTTTTTTTTATATTCCATTCTATACTGAACAACAGCATTTGACTGAAAATGGTCTTAGACTCGTATTACTTGTAATTGCATTTTCCTTTCAATCACCTTCTTTTCCCCAATGAAGTTCCCTCTAAGTGGATGGTCTCTTTACTCCACTGTCTGTAAAAGCAGCTATGCAGCAAATCTAAGTAAGGGTGGACACAGGAACACACCACCAATATTTCTTTACTAACTTCTGTTCTATAGGCACTTTGGTTAGGCTACTATTATATTAGTAATTTGAAGCCTATTTCAAAAAAAAAAAACAAAACAGTACAATAAGTTTTCTGATCAGAGATGACACAAAACAGTAGGTTCATCCCACAACACATGTGTTTTCAAATTTTGCTTCCAGAAATGAATTCAGTTTTATAAAAAAACAAATGTTTGGTTTTAGTCAAGCAAAATATTTGACTTTCTCCCAAGAAGTATTTTTTTCTCCTTTCCCAACACTTAAAGCACAGCAGCAAAATCTTTGGACATAAGTAGTCAGCATGAGATACAACCACATACAGGGCTTTTGTCCAGATGTTCATTTGTTCACAAGCTTGAGCATTAAAAGTTCCAAAAGGCAGCAATGTGAAAAGCAGAGGTGCACAGTGAGAAAGATAAATCCTTTCAGAGCCCATCTAGTACCCACAAACTACATTGGATAGATAAGGAGACATCAGTATACGTCCTAATTCCCCCAAGAATTATTGCAATTTCTGTCTTCATTTTGAAAAAGTTACATATTTCTCTTCATCAAAAAGGATTTTCAGTGCAGACGTGAGTTAAAAAACCAGGGCAGGACAGGGATTACAGTCTTCTAAAAATGGGCAGGTATTTATTTTATTTCAAATTGGTGCCTTCTTTCAACATTACTGTTCAGCTTTAACAGTGTTAGAATCTGACTTTGACTTATATCTTTCATTATTTATAAGAGCACCTACAAACTAATTCATCTGTTTCTTTGCTTTCTGTGCAGTTTGGAAAAGTTTTGGAGGACAGAGCTCCGGTCAGTCATTAGCACTGTCAGAGCACACAAGAGCCCAGCCAAGGTCTGCTCTGGGACAACAGGGCATTTTGGAAGGGGCTCTTGGCCCAAGGAGCTCAAACTTCTGAACTAATGCCAAAATCTGTTGTGCACAGCTCAAGCCAGGGTTAACTGCACTGCAAGCACAAGTGTCAGGCTTCACAAGTGTAAGATTTTAACAGATAATTATGGAAAAAGAAAGGATCAAGCTGAAAATAAGATCACTTAATTATACAGCTGGGTATTATATAAGTACAGTACAGGCTGATGGCACCTGAAGGTACTAATTATCATTACTATTTCAAGAAATACCTTCTGTGCAGATGTAAGCCATCACTTGTTCATACATTCTGCCAGTTACAGGTGTCTCAATGGAATTTTTTTAAATTTATTTTGAAATAACAATAAAAGTTTAATTTAGCAATCATTTTTGTTCCATCCTAGTGCTTATTTCACTAGGAACACTTTTTGTGCTTGAAATTGAAAAGATATTTTAGCACTTTTCAGAACTAAGCAGGAACATATAATCCACAGGCAGTGCTATGAGACAGGGTCCAACAAACACAGGCAGCATCCCTGCAGTTCATTGAAAGAGGCTCAATAAGAATCTCTGGGGAATCCCGACTAACAATAGAGCTCTTCTCAAATAATGGACGCACCAAGGACTTGGCAGCACCATGGCAAAAGAAGTCCAGACAAAAAGGTTGTTTCCAAGGTGCTGTGTGAACAGATCCCCCGTTCTGTCAAAGGAGCTGCTTGCACAGGACTGATAACACAGCTCTGAACGGGGTGCTGTGCTGGGGAGTTAATAAGACAACGCTGCCATGCCCCCTGCATGGGCAGAGGCAGATGGACTCAGCATGTTTTCATGCTTGGTCAGGTGTTATTAATCTATGACCAAGAGAGCAGGTGGCTGTCATAAATTGCAAGAATTTTTCAAAAATCATTTGGCTCTCCAAAGCCTGAATATGCTTTTAAAAAGAGAGAGAGGGAGAGAAAGAAAGAAAAGGGGGAAGAGGTTGCAATCAAGTGCTGTTTCAGTAACTGCTAAGTTTAGACAATGGTGCATAGTGGACACAGTGTGGCAATTTTCCCCTCTAAAACTTAGCTTACAATAGTGCTTGCTCAGCACAAACAAACATTTCAAAATATTCAGTTTTTTTAAAAAAAACCTCAAACCACATATCCTCTTGATAGTAGGTTCCTCTGAAGGATTACTGTGGTAAACTATAACCCAAACCCCAATTGCAATATTCTCTGAAGGAATATATACAAAATCTCATGTGGAGACAACATACAGAGGTCAGGGTATTGTCTCATAAAGGTGCCTGATACATAGGAAGCAGGGCAATTTTTTAAAGGAACAGTAAGGAGAGAAGTTATCCAGTGGGGGTTATATGGACTTGTTTACTTAAGAGTCACCAGCTTTTACCTTCATAATAAAAGTAAAATCGTAAAATATTTCCGCCTTTTCATAAGGTAATGCATCTGGTTACATTTTTACTTTGCTTAGCCTCAAAAACAAAATTTCCAATGAGCATAAAAAGTCAGTTTCAATGTTTCATGAGCAAAACTGTCTCAGAAACCCTCTTATTTATACTAACTAAAGTATCCTCATTCAATATAAACCTTTACATTTTATCTATTTACATTTCAAAAAAAAACCCTTCACATTATGCACAGAGTACATAATGAAAAGTTCAGAAAAGGCAGTTTCATTCAAGAACAGCGGAAAACAGATGTTTTCCTCAAAAACTTCTAATTCTGTTGTTCTTCTGTGTAACTTGGATCCTGTGAACTAAACACAACACTGCAATACTGACATTTGAAGCAATTCTGTAATTGTTTTTCTACACTCTGCACTATTAATATTTCCTTGGAGTACTGTTTCTCACTTCCGCTGTGTTTGGGGGATTGGTTGGCTCAATTAGGAGAGCAAATAAAAAAGGAGCTAAATTTATCTTGTGTTTCAATCTAGGCAATGTCACTGGACATAACGACTCCATTTCCCATCTGTAGGAAGATAATGCAAAATTATCTAATGCAATACATGCATATTTAAATAAAAGTATCCTTTCATTGTAGAACCTTTGGACTAACACAACCTTTCTCCTAGCAAGGAAGTGGCTTTTTTTAGCTCAAGTGAGATCTTCACCTTTGTCACCAAGCTGACTGCTCAAAAAATGGCAACTGAGAAGCCAGGGCAGAGAAGAGAACTGACTTAGCCTATCTCACAACTGAAAAATAACTCCTGGATATGTATCCTCAGTGTCAGCACCCCCAGGACAGATTAGAAAATTAACTCTAGATTTGCTGGTTAGGTACTGGCTAAAAATCCTTTTGAGAAATGCATATTGTCTGCTAATAAACACAGGCCAGCGGTGATGTTTGAAAGTAAAGGAGCTGCACTATTTCATTTACAATTCAGTTACAATCTGATTATTATTTCCTTCCTAAAATCAAAGGCACTTTCCTTTTGAAGAAGCAAAGATTTAAAAAAAACAAACATAAGACCAACGTTGCTATGTTTAATTGTAACGATTGTTTCTGTCAGCAAGGTCATTCATTAACTGTAGCACTGCAATAATTGCCTCTTTTTATTGCAGGGGTTGCCCAAGACTTGATATTTTATTACAGCATTGTTGAATAGTAGAAATCAGACACAGGTTCAAGCAAACAATGTGGTCATTTAACCACCACAAAAATGAATTGCTGTTTCTTCCCTGCTTGCAATAACTGATTATCTCAGTAGGTATTCTCCATATGGAGACTAGTGGCTTTAATTTTACATACAATCATTAAAATCTAATTGGTGTGATCTTTCCTTAGAGCAGACAAGGCATCTAATGTAGTAGTAATTGCTGCTTAAAACTTACATTATCCCAGGCTATTTTAAATGCTATTTTAAAGGAATACTGTTATGACAGTCACAATCTTAAAAGATAGAAAGTTACAAAATATGACCATTGGAGAGGAGCAAAATTCCCCTGAAATATAGATTGGATAGGTAGTGCTGGGGAACTGGAGATGGTTCTTTCTGCAATGCCTAGGCCTGCAAAGCTTGATGATATCAACCTCAACATGTGAGGCAGTACTGTCACAATGACACAGTGCTGCCTGTGAGCAAATAACCCTGACAGACCCCATCCAACACCATCCATGACACAGTCAATCTGCACATAAATGCAAGATGACTACCTTCCTTCCCAAAAAAGCCAGTCTGGAATACTGCTTACCAAAGTATTTGAGAAGTCATGCTGATGTATCAAGGCAGATGTTTCAAAAAGTATGGGTTTCTTCAATTGTTTAGCAAAAGACATTAGGTTACACTTTCCAAAAAAAAGGTCTTTGAAATTGCAGAATTTAACATACTTTAAAAGCCTACTTAAATATTAAAAGGATTTAAATTTTACATTACTATCTAGAAAGAGTGGTGAAGAATTTATATAAATTCTTTACATAAATGCCATTAACAGATGTGAGCCATAAGACGACCACCAACATCAGAACACCAAATAGTTTTATGGAATGTGCATAAATTACAGAATAAGGCCCCTTTACTAGAAGGCACAACTTTCAGACAGACCACTTTTGCTGGGAATAGCTTAAGTGAGACTCCAGGCAGATGCAAAGATCCAAAACTGCAAGAGATGAGTTTCCTCATATCAAGTATTTACTAACAAAGAAAAATGAACAGTCTTTCTGTAAAAACAGAGGTTGGGAATTTATTTTTCTCTAGCTTTCATCTCTCATTGCTGCTGTAGGCCTAGATTAGTATTTGCAACAATCACAATCTGTATGCAAAAATATCACACTATTTCTCTTTGCAAATTACTTTGGCTGCCCTGTTCTCCGAACAGTGTCATTTTTATCATGCCTTTAACACGTAGTTTTCCTCTAAAAGCTGTTAAAAGGCCTCAGCTCTGTTAATGCAGGCATCCCTTTATCTGACACCAATGATTTTTACCAGGTCACTGGTTTAATGCCTTTAAGCCCTTTATAAATTAATCATCAGTGCAGCCAAATGATTTTGTCAACTTCCTAACAGTATCTGCAGTTCTGAATAACTGGCTTCCATTGGAAGATCTGCAATGAAAACCCCTCAGCAGTTTTTAAAGTCTCCTTCTGTCCCTGAGAGCTGAGGACTGCAAGGAGCACGCTGCTATCGTTACAATGCCACATCCCACCCTTGCAGATGGCAAGGCTTGACAAAGGTGGGGGCATGGAACTACATCAGGGCAATCAAGGCATTCGTATTTCTTGGAATTTAACACCCACCCCTGTCTGCCCCCCCTGGACCAAATCCAGGAAACCTTGCTGATCTCAACTGGCTGTGTGCATTTTTAACATTAAGCATTGTTTCAATGCTTGGACCAAGCTACAGCACTAGCTCCTGGATGAAAACATAAAAGCACAGTACAGAAATCTTTTACACGTGTAATTGCACTTATAACTCAACACTTATAACTTATACATCTTTGCCTATTTAACAACCCTTCAAAAAAAAAAAAAGTGGCATAATGTAACAGAATTTCAGTCTCCCTTCCAGAAATTAAATTCTTTCCTAATTAGAACTCTTAATCCTGTACAAAAGCAGTCTATGTGGGCCTAAAATCACTGATAAAACAGTGCTTAAATAGAGAAAATTTATATTATTGATGGTTCTGGTGGCCTGTGAAGAACTTTTGGAGAGAAGGACAATTCCAATTACTAAACCATTCAGCATTCTAATAGGATCTGCTTTCCTCCTTAGATTATTAGAGGATTTTGGGAGCCAGCCTTGAACAGTGCCTGCAAGATGTATCTGTGTGGGAGATGTACAGAATGTACTGATCTGAAAGCACATCTCTTTGGGTCAGGAATCACCACCAGAGAGAGTGGCAGATTTCCAGTCCCTGGCAGTGCTGCCTCTCCCCAAGGAGGACAGGGCATGGGCAGGGCAGCTAAGGGACCCTGACACACTGAGCAGGTCACAAGTCAGCATCACAACACCACACTCCAGGGAAGCTGTGACGTTATCAAAGCAAGACAACAGCAGAAATATTGCCAGAGGCACTGCTGCTACTACAATAAGAATTTGTGAGAAGGGGAAATGAAAGAAACAGAAGTTGTTGGGAAAGAGGATCATGAGGGGATGAGGGATGGGGGGGGAAAGGGGATGGAAAGGGGATGAGTTACCAGAAGGCCAAAGAGAAAGAACTATGTGATCTGGATACAAATCTACTTCACAAAAATAGCAACCTGTTGTGTATTTTCATAACATTCTTGAATGTCAGGCATGATGCAGTTAAGGTACCAAAGAGCTGTGCATGGATAATAATGTGTTATTGTGTGTGTTACAATTGTGCTGAAAAAATAATGAATTACTTTTTCCTTACAGCAATGAGAAATCACTGGAGGTAGGACTGTCTGTTAAACAGACCTTGACCAGAGAGACACTGTAGTTATTTCTCAAGATGAAATGTAATGTCTGAAGTTATATGCCAGTGTCTAAAGCAATTTTTATGATACATATTCCTTTTCTTGCCCCTCCTCATTCATTGATAGTTTTCTATTAGTTTGAAAAGGTGGTAGAGTTACAGCATGAACTCTCATTTAAAACACCTGAGCATATTTAAGATTGCCATTAACCATTCCTGTACCAACATAACCCCAAATTAAAAGGAAAATAGACATTCACAATTACCATCAGCAAGTAAATAATTTTCTGTTCTGGACACTTATGCTTAAACCTCAAAATAGGACAGGGAAAAGGGAAAGAGGAAGAGGTAAGGCCAAGTCTCATTGCTTTGAGTTGCCCTGAAGTAGTTATTGTCCTCATTCTTTGTTGGAAACATGAACCCCACAGTACTTATCACCAGGCTAAACAGAAAGTGTTTGGTTCACAGCATTGTAACTTCAGCATTAGAAATGCTTGCTGGCAATTTCTAGCAATTTGTAGCTGCTGTTGCCAGCAAGTGCTAACAATCACCAGGAGCCAGATTCCAGCTAATCCTGTCAGCACTTCAGTTTTTGGCAAACATTTCACAGATAATGTTTTGACGCCTCTGTGATCACTTGCAGTCCAGTCAGATTAGAGATCGCAGGTTGAAGTACACTGCACTATTGTGCTCTTTACCACAATTACCCTCTGTTACTCTTTGAAATGAAGGAAACCAGCACTGGCTTCTTAACAGATGTTTCAGAAGTAGCACACAGGCTGTATAACCTTGCAGGTGAAACCACCTCCATGATAGCTTCCACAAAACACTGTCACACAGGGGTTGAACTAGATGACCTTTGAGTTCCCTTCCAACTCAAATTGAATTGTGATATGCAAAAAAAATGAGTTCTTCATTGGAACATGGGAAAATTTTAGTACACCTCATTGCGACCCAGAAAACTTCCACATCAAGAAATGCAACTGCACAAGTGGCACCTTTGCATTGTCAGGGTGCCTTGAAGTTATAATCTTGTACTTAGTTCAAACTTAAAGTTCAAAATTCATGAACCTCAGTACCCACCCAGTGAGGCATCTGCAGGTATGCACAGTAGAAATTCAAATCGAATGAAAATGGAGGTGTATCCTAAAAAGGGCTCATCCTAAATCTAGCATCTTACTCTCCCTCCTTTACCTCCAATCTGGGTCTCTCAGCTTCTTGTGGCCTTCCCTGTCCACATTACCTATTGCAAGTCTCTCACATATTTCTTGCCTGACTTCACCTTAGAGGAAAGGCATTAATATATTGAACTCTGGCCCCATAAATGTTCCCACTGGAACACATTTTGTAGAGGAATATGCCCCATTGTGACAGCAGCTGGAAAGTTCAGACCAGAAAATGAAATAGATTTTCAAGAAAGTAAAATAATGTGTAATTAACCTTTATAACAGCTTATCAAGGTATGTGGCATGCTTCCAACACTCACCATGTCTCAAATCAAAAACTGAAGATTAAAGATCAGCAATCATTTTAGCTAGTGGGCACGATACTGGAGCTATCTGTGAAATATTCACACATATTATATAAGGTCAGGCAGCAAGATTCCTCTTAAATGTACAGACAAGAATATCAGCCTGTAATAACACAGAGAGCTTTGATTATGGCAGCATGGCTTTAGAGATTTCCACAAGAGAAAACAACTGTGTGTGTTTTGGCTGCTCAGAACTCCATGATCATTTTCAATAAAAGGACAGAGTTTTGTTGCTTCATCAACATTCTTTGGACAAATTCTGTCCACAACTGCCTTAGGAAAAAGCAATAAAAATCTAAGACCAGAGTCTAGATTACTAACAAGACACTTCACAGGATATGAAGTACAAAAGGCATCTTGTTCACAAACCAGCAACCACAATCAAAACAGGACAATAAGGCAGATGGAGTTAATACAAAGTAATACAATTCATTGTCTCTTTAGTGATCCCAGCAGTATCATCCAGGTAGCAAAGAATTATCTCTTATTTTACCTAGTTATACTTGATAGTAGATAGTAGTCCTAACATTTTAGGTCATGTAGTTACATCCAAACAAATAAAATGTCTTAAAGTTTTACCTGGTACAAATAGTAATTTCACATAACCTCATTGAACAGACTATATGTTCTGATATGGGGAAAAAAAAAAAAAAAAAAAAAACAGAGACAGAAAAGGCTGCAAATAAAACTCAGACTAGAAATATTACAGGTATACATGACCAGAGAATAAAACAGCTAGCTATACTAACATATTGACACAATGTCAGAACAAACTACTGCTGTTACTTGAAAGTAATAAAAGTCATCTTGCCTTTGGCATCACTCCGAAACGTTCATTTGTGTTGTGATAGTATGTAAAAAACTGAGTCTTATTAAAATGTTGAAGGGTTAAGCTTAAATAATCTACATAATCTGAAATGATGCCTGAAGAGTGTATTACTCTCCAGAGTACTTTTGTTTTCTGACAGCTGCTTAGGCAGGCGAGCTGTGCACTGAATACAGTGATGATGAAGCATTCATGAGCTTAAACTGAAGCACCACTTCACCACATACTTGTGGATCAGTTTCACTGTGTGCTTCTGGGATGACTATTTTTTTTAGAAAGTTTGTAGACCAAAAAAAAAAAAAAAAATTAAAAATCAGAAGGTTTTTAGTTTAAAAGAACAGCCACCCCAGTGAGGCATTTGGGTGGTTTGTGCCTTGCCCCAGGACTCCCACGGCTGAGCCTCAGGCCAGTGCAGAGAGGTTTGGATTTCAGTGCTGCTGTCACCTACAGAGTGTCTGTTCTGCACTTAGAAACAAACCTGAAGCACAATGGAAAGGACAGCTCGGGAGGAGAGCAGGACTAACCTCCACCAGCAGCAGCATTCCCAGAGGAGCTCAGCTCTGCCCTCCCGAGCCCGGCTGTCACAGCGGTGACAAGGAGCACGCACGCAGGAGACGTGTCCCCATCAAAGCTCCCAGCGCCTGTCCCCCCGGAGCTGTGCTGCCAGACCACACTCTGCTCGCCCTCACAGATGTCACGGGCACCATGGAACACACAGACAGTCTCCACAGCAACAGCAGCCTCCACAGCCCCACGGGGGAGGCAGAGCACGGCCCCTCCCTGGGGCACACGGCTCTCCACAGGAGATGAGTGCGAGAGGGCTGCCAAGCGCCAGAAGGACTCTCATGGTCCTTCTCCTCTCCCTTCCTGCCTTGTCCCAGCCATGCCACCCTTGGACTGCTGGCTGTGGTTCTCTGTGCTCGCATGTGATGCTCTCACCACCATGTCCCTGTGTGCCCAGGGCTGGGCTCTTCTGGGGCAAGGGAAACACGGCACCACCACAGCCCAGGGCCTGGCCCAGCAGGATTCCCAGGAGGAACACAAAATGACCAAAAAAACCCCCCAAAAATCCAGAAACACAGATAAAAAAAGAAGACTGTGAAAAGCAAGACTTTAACAGCCAGAACACTCAGTAAATGTTGCCCATAGCACAGCGCAAGTGATGGAATAGAGAAAATGGGTGGTACCCTTTAGGCACAGGCCCCAAAGCTGCAGACAGACCAAGCTCTTTAAACAGCCACCTTGTTTTAAAAGTAATTGTTCCTAGAGGTGACTGACAATCAAATGGATGCATGAGCCAAAAGCTTTTACACAAACATATGCTGAACTAAGGATTTACTGCAATATTCATTTTTTTCCACTCACCCAGTGAGTTATCAAATTCTGAGAAGTCAGAATTAGTACTGGAAAACTCATCAGATATCTCCAGAATCTCAGTGCCAGTACCTTTTTTTTATACCACTTCATTTTCAAGGAGCATCCCTTGCTGGTACAGAGCTATACCAGTACAGCACAGACATGGAGCTGGCACTTAGTGCCTGACTCCACAACATTTCTATGCTAAAAGGTGTGACAGAGGAAAGGCAAAAAGGGCTAATTGATTTGAACAAATGAATAATTCTGAGAAGATCATGATGTTTCTACAAAGTTTGTTTATGTTGATGAAAATATGCTGAAGTGTTCACTCTTCTTTTCAAGCTAGACAGCTGCTGACTCAGCTCTTACTGCAAATTTGAAGTTACGTGTCTTCAGGGTATTTTGCCAAACTAGAAACCAGTAAAGTCATTGCACAAATATCTTGTGAGATTAAGCTGTCACAGATTATAAAGAGGGTCAGTCATCAAAGTATTTAAATACATATTTATTCTGTCATACTTTAAGTTAGTTTCATACACAGGAGGGCCATTTCCTTATTTCCTTCTTTATTTCTGTGTTACCTGAAATAAACAGAAACCTGGTACTGAAACAAACTGAAACCTGAAAAAAACCTGAAGTATTGTGTTCTCCAATAACACATCTCATGGGATTCCTGTAAGCTTCATTAGTCATAGTTTTGAAGAGAAGATGTATTAATAGGAAATTGCAAAATATTCTGTAAGATCAATAGTCAAGGCAAAACATAGCTCTTTTTTCAAGTTAATAATAATAAATATTTCAGTTAAATTGTCATTCTCATTTTGTTTCTTTTAAGAATAAGAGTTCTATGCTCATATGGCACTAAGGTTTGACCTCTGTCTCATACAATAGTACACAATCCTGGCAATATCAAGGAAGAAAATATCTTTACACAGACCAATTTTTCTTTATATTTCATAATTTAACTTATAAATATTTCCACACACAATGTGTCTATCCAGTTGAACAATCAACATACAGGCAGGACAGTAACCAGCTGAGATCAGATCTCTGGAAGGAAAAACAGACAGGAAAAGCAAAAGGAACATTGCCTTTTGGATTTACTGATCCATGTTTTTCTACACAGCCCATAAAATGTGCTCGCTGGTAGACCTTTTAAACCGGTGGAATGAGATCAATCTTCTTTAACGTAAAACAGAACTGCATCTATTGTGTATTTTAAATAGTAATTGACTTTGAGATCATTTGAAGAAATGAACTAAATTTCATTAAAGATGATAGTATCTTTAACCAAGAGGCCCCAGAAATGATGGGCTGACATGGGCAGTAAGTGTGCACACCAGAGATAACAACCAACCTTGCAGGAGGCAAATTGATTTTCTGCTTCTCTGAAGCCTAACAAATGCTACCACATGCTTTGTTCCCAAATCATCCTCAAACCAGCTGCCATGTTTGTCAGATTTACTCATTCCCTTAAAAAAATACCACTTCATTTTCTTTTTTTAGTTAGCTATTTATCTTTCAAACCTAGTATCACCTTATTAGACCTCTAAAAGCACAAAAGTGGTAACTGTGCTAGGAAGTGTCCCTTCATCTCCATCATAACAGAAGCAGTTTCTAAAGATATTGTCAAGCATAATGAGATGATTAGAAATGATTGACTGGCTTCCTACCTTCATACAATTTACTTGCTCCTGATTCATTATTTACACAATGTTACACATACAGTAATGGTGGACAGATCCAGTACAGGATTGACAAAAGATCATTTCTTTCCTATTTGCTGAGCTAGCTTTTTGGTAAGAACTATCCCAATAATATATAGCTGAAGCACGCTGGCATAAGTTCCTGCTTGTGTTTTCATGTGTAGGTACTTGATATATTTAAAGCAGATTACTGTCCACAGGAAAAATACTTCATTTGGATCCAGTAGAAACGCACTGAAGTGTACAGCACACTTGTCACAGAGATTAATGTAGACCTCAGTAATAAGATTCACCTCAGCACCAGGGTTAAGCTGTATCTCAGCCTCCTTGCAGACAGACCAAGAGAGCCACAGCAGCAGAACACACCCACAACACCTCCCTGCACCGAGGCCAGAGAATGCCAAAAGCCACACACAGCCTAGACAAGAGCAGTTGGTCCCTTGGGTGAGCCCAGCAGCTGTCTCTGACAGGGTTTATGCAACAGCTCTGAGTTGCCATCAGGACTGGTCAGCCAGGTAAAACCCAGAAGGAGCCAGTGTCCAACATGCTTTCCTACCCTTGGGATGAACCTCAAACAAATGTGAGCAGGGTCCAGGCAGATACCAGCTGGGAGCTGGGGAAGCTCAGACCGACATGCTTTCAGTGCTTTCTGCCAGTTGGTCATAGCTCCAGGGATTTCACCCCAAAACATTAAATATGCACGCATATGAATCACAGCCCATGATAGCAAAAGACAAAAAGCATTCTTGGTCTTACCTGCAGCTCTGTATTCTGATTTATCTAATGTATTGTTCTTAAACAACAAAGGAGAACTAGAGCTAGGACACACTTAAACAGACTCCTTCTGGGCAGCCACCTAGAAGACCTTCTCAATTAAGCAGGCACACTTTTAACCTACTTGATGACAACGACAACAATAACAAAAAACTGACAGGAATCAGCTGCCACAGTAACAAAGGTGTTAACCCCTCCTCCAGCACCGCTGATTCTTCAAGCACAAATTACCACTATCTTCCTTTCACATCAAGACCTGCAGCTCTCAAATAGTTACTGTATTTGAAACAGTTTTTATTATATTGAGTTCAGTTTCCTACAGCATAATTGCATCACTTGGGATAACTCCAAAATGTCCCAAGCTGTCTGATCAGGCAGTCCCAAAAGCTGCTAAGCCAGCCTTGGATCAAAAGCCAGTTTCTAGCCAGATGTGCTATAAGTGAATAAGCTAAATGGGGTTACAGAGAATAACACACAACCACATTTTGTAGGAGTTCCAGACCTCTAAAAGACATTTGATTCCTGTGAGCACCCAGGAACACCAAACTGCTGTGCTTCAACAGTAATTGGAGCTGAGAACAGAGAATGAAGTCTCTTTAGTTCATTACTGCCTGTGACAAGAACAGGTTTTGCTAATGTAAAGTTAAAAAATAGCTGCAAATTTGCCCTAATAGAAGGTAATAAAATGAAATAGTCTTTAAAAAGCAACAACAGATCTCCTATTGCTTGGAGAATTCAAAGCTGCACTAACCAAAACACCAAAGTTGGTATACAGCAATTTTCTTTTTTCAAGAAATTGATCTAGAAGGGGAAGAAAATCTTTTTGGTTATACAATGAATTAATATTTATTCCACTTGTGTTAAAACAATGCAATTGTACTGAAGCACTAGCAAGTGTTTCATTTTGTGAGACTCAAAAGGCAAGGTAAAAGACAGACATGTTCAGGTCCTGTGTTGGTTATGTGTGTTGTCGTGTGCTGTCACCTGCAGAGCACAAACTGCTGCAGGCCAGGCTGTCCTCAGTTACACCTCTGCAAATCCTGCTGAAAGCTAATAGGTTTGGACAAGTTTATACAGAGCTGCCTCTTAAGAAAGAAATAAATGGGGGCAAAAAATATTTTAATGATGGCCTCATTTAGCCTGTGGTGCTCCTGCAAACAGCAGAGAAGTTGGAAAGGAAAGTATCCACCCTAGCTTTCAGATTTAGGTGATGTTTACAGAGCTAACAGGGATCGTAGAAAATCTTTTATGCATAAGGAGAAGACAGCTGATAAAATTCCATGACAAAAGAGAAAGTCTCCTTCACTTATTGACACCTTTACAGACCTAGAATAGCCAGGTTTGATTTGGGCTTAAGAGACTTGTTTTTCAATATACTTACCTCTAATAGGCAAAAGTATATTCTTATCCTGTCATCCCCTGTCCACAGTAGCACACTACATTCTCTTTCTAGAAATTACATTTACTGAGATAATGAATACTAAAAAACTGACAATTTCTCATGCCACAGAAGTAATAACTACAGGCATCTATATTAAAAGTTTTACAAATCAATTAACTAATCTCAATAATGATGCTTCCAAATCCAAAGTAAAGCAATAAAGGATAAGGCATGACTTGCATGGAGAAACAGCTCAAAATGAACAATGAAAAGAATATAATGAAGATTATTATGTCATCTATCATCAAGGAAGCCATGGCATTCCTGAGGGATTACTGTTACTAGGGAGGAACATGACTCTTAGATTAAGGTCAATCAATATGGAGCTAATCAGAAAACCATTGGCTCATATTGATCTTGTGCAGCATAACTGAGGCTAAGAACACCCCAGTGCTTGATCTATTGGTACTTGAAGATGAACTTACTAACATTAACATTTCCATAAGAATAAATTCTTTAAAGCAAAATAGTAGTAAGCTGGCCTCTGCACAACAGTATAGTAACTATGCCACTGTTCTTCCAGAAAAAAACAAACTTTCTTCATATTTTTGATGGATTTTTCTTTTTTTGTTTTGTTTTTTTTTTCCCTTCATATTTGGTATAAGGGTGAGCCCTCTGATCTAACCAAGCACTTTTACTGCAACTGGCAAATCAACAAAGACAATGAATGCCAAAGGAGGTGGTGATGACCAGCTGGAGACAGTAATCTCTGGGATCTGTAAGAAGGATGCAAACCACAGTCTCACCCTAACATTTTTGCTTATTGCTCTGAGAGAAAGGGCCTACAGAGCCAGTTTTTCAATCCTGTCCTGGCTTGTGGAACAGCATTTACTCCACTTTCTGCCTGGAAACATGCCCAGAAACTGTATGTGAACTGCCTCAGGAGATGAGCAGGTCTTTGCCAAAGTACCTCTAAAGAAAGCCAGGATCTCTGTTCTGTCTCTTACATGTGGAGCTGACAGTGCCTCTTACAGTCAGCACATTCAAAGCCTTCCATGATAAGACCTATTTTTAGTTGTTTATAACTTTGCCAGTGTTGACCATTCTGAGGAATTTCCTGTGCTGCAGGGTGCTTGCCTCAAGCTGAAAGATTTTGGAAAGTGTCAGTTTAAACAAATGAGCCAGTTTCAAGAAAGATGCAAGTGAATAATGATCTACAATTCAAAAAACAAAAAGAAAAAAAAAATTTTGATACCTCCAAGATAGAGAGTAAGAAATTAAAATGTGGCAGAAGGAAAATATCATTGCAGTGTCATGGTGTGAAAATCCTCCCAAATTTGTTTAAAATATAAGCTTCCAAAATTCTAGTTCCCACAGGAACAGTTGAGACTTTTGGTACAGGCTGACAGTAAAATGCTTTGAATATGCAATTTCTGGCCTGAATTAAAGAAAGAGTTTTTTCTGCAATTGCACAATTGCCATGGTTAATTTAGCACCACACTTGAGAAACAAGAAAAGAGAAACTCCTCCTATGTTTTTGTAGTTTTGGCTCTGAAGAGTGAGCTGTGTAATCCAGCAGAAAAAAAAGCTGGGACAATTTGGAAAGACAAGAAGTTAGAAAGATTTGACAGTGACAGGGAGAAGGAAAAAAAAAAAGGTTTAGTAAGAATGACTGAAGAAAATAAAAATAATACAATTTAGAAGGGAAGGAAGGTATGCAAACAAGTGGGGGACAGGACAGGGCAGGGAAGGTGCTGCCAAGGTCCCTGTGGACACCCCAGGCAGCTGTCTCAGAACAGGTGACATCCCAGACAGACATGTGCTAACACATGCAAACTTTTGCACCTCTCTTGTTTATGTGAGGATCTGTGATGCTTCACATCCTTTCTCCTCTGGCACAGCTGGCAGGATTTGAGTCCAGCCTGCTTTTTCTAAAGTCTTTCACTGTGCTCAGTCTCACCTGAAAGGAAGCGATCTGCTGAAGACATCAATAGTTCATCAGCATCCCTTTTACCTAACTCACAATCATAAAAGATGGAGTATTTTGGGGGGTTTTTAAGGATTATAGAAGCAAGAAAGCCCTTGGCAGGTATTTAGTCCCAGCAAGGGCATTAAATTGCATAATAGCACTCTTCTGTTCTCTTTTTCTCAGCAGGGTCCAGTTTCTCCCTTCTCATGCCAATGTAACCCTTTGTTGGTGAATATGGCCATGTCCTGCTAGACTCAAGCACAGTTTTTAGCTATTAAATAAAACAACAATACATTCTCCAGTTTGCAGGTTTCAGAAATTTGAAGTGGTTGACTCTGGTACACACTGTCTCGGAAGGGCTGTTTTCTTTTCCTGTTTTCTGCTAGAATGTGTAGGACTGAAGGTTTTCCAACAGTATACTGAAAACCTTGATCAGAATCAGAAATCAGAGGCATGCAATGAAGGAGATCATTTATTACCTCATGAGTTATATGTGGAGAGTGATTATTTTGTATAGTGTGAGGGAGGAACAGAAGGGTAAAACTTACCAATTGCAGTTATCAAGGCAATGCAGACATCACTAGAACCACAATATAATTAAGGAGATGTCTCTGATCTAAGAAAGTTTTGCTCTTGCTTTTGAACTCATTCTGAGGAAAGGCTGAGTCAGCACTTTGCTACTGTAAAACTGGAGCCCTCAACCTTTGAAGTTATTAAAGATTTTAGAGCATTTTTTTCAGTGAAAAAGCAAAGTTTAGCTAAGTCTCTAAGTACATTATATTTGAAGTAAGCATTTCCTCTAAAATCTTAACTGAGTGTTTCACTTGCTGTTCTGAAGCATTTTTGTGATGTTACTTCACACAGCTAAGCAACAACATTTTAGCTTTTAGTGGTTCAGTCAACACAGTCCAATTTACATAGAAAAGGACATTTTGGAAGGTACAAATTTACTCCCCTCAGCTGCCTGCAGAATTAGATAATACACGTGATCATTTTATTTCAGAGGCATCCAGTTCTACCCTACCCTTAAGGAAAGGATGTCTGGGATATTAGGTAGGTCATTTCTGCTACAGTCTAAAGATAACTGCAGTGCATCACAAGCTGCAATGCTGCCAGCCACTGCTAAAGACAAATATTGTGTTTGTTCTTGTGCCCTAGATAGCAAAGTGGTGCATTAGAGGAGCTGTATCCCCCAGCCTGCACTGAATAAGTGACAGTGGATAGCACCATGCTTTAATTACACCTCCATAGTCAGATTGGCCTTTCTCAGTTTCCTCATGGATAATGGATACAGAAAGGCAAAAGACATTTCTACAGCTTGATTCTGGATGAAAATCAGATACATGTCAGATTAAATTACAGATTTGGTGTTTAGATTCTGTGTGTGTAAAATCTTTCCATTTTCACAGGTAAAATGCTCTCAGACTATGGGTAACTTTGCACCACTTTGCCATTCCTCAAGCAGAAAATCCCACAGAGGTTACTGGTACCTACATGAGGCTCTGGCAACCTCCATAGCTATCTCTGGACACTCTGGACTGTTTCCTTTGATGTTAATAAAGACTTGGATATTTGTGTTTCCCCATACCCTGTAATCCTTTAGCCAGTTCTTAACCCAAGCCATTTTCTGTCCATCACAGAGCTTCCAGCCACCACTCAATGGCTATTCAGCTGCTAAGAAATAAATGATCAAAATTTCACCAGGATCCTTCAAGATTAATTTAAGATTCTGCATGGGGAAAACAGAAGGCTTATGTGAGGCTTTAAATCTATTTTTAATGAACTTGACCAGATAGTTTTTTCTGTAAACAATAAAGTATCTTGTACACATAGTCAGTGTAAGACCAGAGTTGATTGAGTTTTACAGCCAAACAGTCACTGCTTATTTAGTTCCTCATTTACTGAATGTGGTCTTCTTTCATTTTCCTTTCCTCAAAGGAAAGAAAAAAGATAAAAGAGAAATGAGCATAAATTAGTTCTGTTCCATACCTCTGAGCTCCAAAGACAAGTATTCTCTAGCAGCAGTGATTTGTACTCACTTTCCCAGTCACTCTGCTGTGCTTGGACACAGTTCTTGCTGAGGAATGCTACCAGGTAACATCAGGACTCTGTACAGAGCTGACCTTTTAACCAGCCTTTCAAGCAGACAAGCTGCCACTTTATGGGCTTGCAGTGCTTCCCTAGTGCTGGCTCCTTTTCAGATTATATATTTCAGACAGTGGCAAGAGAGCCTCTGTTTCATTGATCAGCATTTTCAGTGAACTACTGTACTTCCAGTGACATCTGAGAATAATATAATGAGTGTACAGCTTCCCACCTTTACCACAGGCCTGACAATTTATTAGTGCATCAACTTTGTAAGCTACATTGCATTAATTATGCTAAACTACTAAATACACACAACTAAATCCAGATACTGGAAAATGAGGCTTCTGTTGTTAAAGCAGTTTCTCTTGAGAATAAAGTCATTTTGGAAAGCTTAAATACATACCTATGTTATCATTATATATTAATAATAGTGTTCCTGATATACCGAATATTTTAATTCTACAGAGCCTTTAATGTTCCCTGAGTCGTTAATTTGACTAGTAAATTCCACACACTGCCTGGAAGCAAAGACCTTCTCGTGGCATAGATCCACAATGAAAGATAATTAGACTGCATCTCAAATTATGGGTTTAAGACAGCATCCAAAATTCTTAGAATATGCCTGAAAATTACTCTGAAAAGGTACTTGCATTTTTCTTGGGCATTTAGCAACTTTTGTTCCTTATTCCACAGTTTTAAACATAAACTGGGTTTTTCATTGACTCCCTATTTAACTTTAAACTTTATAGCCAGAAGCCTTTTGGGAATATCTGATAACACACAAACTGAGTTCCCACAAATGGTAGCATCATATTACACTCTCCAACTTCACAGATTCCAAATTTTCAGCTCTTGGCTAACAAAGCATTTCTGAAAACTTTCAAATACCACCCTAGAAATATTATCTTTTGGGCTTGCTTCTTAATTTAGAATTTGTGATACAGACTTTTGCCAGGACATTTTCCAAGACAAGTTAAAATTTGAACTTACATAACTTCTAAGTTGCACTTTTAGCTATATTTCCATTGCCATGAGTACCATGAGTCAAAACTACGGTGAGGAAAAACAATTTATTCTGCTTCAAGTATCAAGTAGCAAATTTTCTATTTTCTCATGGCAGTAGCATCTTTCTCTTTAATATTTTTTGCAGGTTTTTCCAAGACCATTAAAATATTTAATCTTCTTCTTAAAGCATAATTCATCTAGGATAATAATTATATTTAACAAGATAGAAGAAACAATTTCTGCTGGGCATGATTTATAAGTCATATTACTTTACATTTATGTATTCCAGAATGATTGCTGACCACTCATAACTGAGACAGGGCGCTGGTCTGACTGAAATTTGCATATTGCAGTTACTGATAACCTAAAAATATTCTAGTATGAGACGTTGCTTTCCTTGGTAGCATTTCCAATGTCACCTCAGTGATTTTAAGGCCTAAATATCCTTTTTAAGATCAAATTGGCATTTATGCAGGAGCTCAGTTTTGAATGTACCCCCAGCATTCAATGCACAGACCTGCCGCCCATTGGATCACACAGGAAAGCATTTGCATGATTTGTGAAATCCCAGTGTGCTCTTTAGCTGGTCTTTAGGCAGCTAAATACATCCAAAATCTGGCAGGAAGTCGTGGTTTATAAACCTCTTTGATTCTTCCTCTGGCTTACAAATATTCACCTACTATTTGAGGTGGTAGTGAAAACCAATAGAGAGCCTCCATGTAGAACACTCATGGTTCTGTGGGGGCTGGAAAAGCCAGATTAAATCACTCTAAGGCTTCACTGACTTCAACAGGCTTTGGATCTGTCCACAACTGACAAAAATCTCTGTCGATTATTTTCAATGTCACATTTCATCTATTTAATTATTCCTCACAAAATCTCTTAAAAGGTTGTGTTTTCTATTTAATGCATAGCTAAATTGTACTGATAAAGCATAACGTGCTGCCATTATTTCCCAGGAAAAATGGTCATGGCTTTTGTTTTATATTCTAGATGTTTAATGCTTATTTCTTCTATTTCTTTGAACAGAGAAACCTATGTATGTGGAGGCTTCCAGCAAAGATCAAAGAAGAGCCTAATTTCACGGCTTACCAATAAGAAAATCATTCATTTTCCCAACTGATGTTTTTATTCATTAGTTGGAAACTGAGATAAACTCCCACAGAAGAATAAAAAGGTATTTACTCTGCTGTGAAGGCTGCACAGTTAGAAGTAAAGCAGTTCCTGCCAGACTGGTAAATCCCTGACTAAATGGAGAGCAGAAAGCAAGGACAGTGTTAGTGCTGCTCCTTCTGCAGCACTGCACCAATTAGCACAGGGAATTCTTTCACCAAATAAAGGGGGAACAAGGACTAAGAATGACTGCCTGGCTTGAGACAGCCGGGAAGGTCCTGCTTTTTTTGCAAATGGCATTGCTGCATATGCAATATGGAGGGATTTGATAATCAGAAAGCATTGATATTATAAACTGCTGAGCAGTTCTCTCAGATAATATGCCATTAGTCCAGGAACTGACAAGGATCTTAACCTTAAATCTTCAAAGAATTCTGCCTTGAATATCAGACCACTAGAGATAATCATGTATGTTTGACTAGAGTATAGGAACAGTGTGTGATATAAGAATACATATTAATATGTTCTGAACCTGGATTCAGTAAGAAATTCAGAGCATAATTAATTACTAGCCAAGGTTATGTCTCCAAAAATAACTAAGTGTGACTGGCAGGACTGCTCTGATCAAACCAATGTCCATCCTAAAAGCAAAGGAGCTGTGAGAAGTAAGGAACACACAGAATCCCAGGGAGAATGAAGCACATTCATCTTGTCTGTGCTTGCAGAACCATCAGCCTTGAGTAAGACACACGACTACAGCTTTCTAATAAAAGCCCGCTTTATATGAGAATGAGATTCATTATATTGATAAGGATTTTAAAGTATTCATTTTGGTTACTGGAGAAAAGTCAGAAGCAGAAGCAGAATTGTTTAGTAGTAATTTTTTAGCATAAGAGGCAAGTATTGGGATGGGATGATCCTTGGCTGGAAACACTGCCAAGTGAGTAAACACTGTTCAAAGTGTGTGAGCTCAACCCCAAACCTCTCAGTGAAACACCAGGGGCTGTGCTCACAACTGCACTGCAGCTCACAGCTCATCACCCAGACAGCACAGAGCCTGCAGAGCCTGCTGCAAGGAGACAAACTGCCAACAATGTCATTTGGACTTCAAACCCACTTCCATGCTGCATAAAGAGCCTGATGTGAAGGTACATTTCCTTGGCCTACAAGAGGCAAAAGAGCTGTGTTCAAGTCTCCTGGCCTGCAGCCCTGTGCCATTCCACTACAAGGTTTAAAAGTTTTCTGCTGAGGAGTGTGAATTCCAAGGTCTCCAAATGACCAAGATGAAGTTAGGGGAAAATGAAATATATATATATACTTGAACTCACCACAGAGCTTTTTATTGGAAGAAGATGGTTTGGCTGCAGTAGAATCCTGTGCTTAAAATGTAGAAAAGGATTGTGGGTTTTCTTCCCTCTGGGTTTTTTGTTTTGTTTATTTTACAAGGACAACATCTCAAAAAGGTGACTTATGTTCCAAAGCCATGTGTAAGTAATTGATATAATTTGGTATAATTTAGGGGAAAAAACCAAATCACTGAAACTCTGACTCAGTAAAGTACTGAATATATGCCTGAATGCTACTATGAATAGTTGGCTTTTCCTAAAACTAAGCTGAGCACTTGAGCAGGCAGTGGCACAAAGAAATAACTCACATGAAATCCACTTATTCATTCAGCAGCCCCACAGTGCATCCCCTGTGCATCCCCTGCGTGTTCCCTGTTGCATCAGCACATGCCATCAAATGCAGACAAGTGCAGGACACTTTGGGACAAGCCTTCCAGGCAGGACTGCTGATTTTTCTTTCATGAAATTGTCCAAGTGTGAAAGAGAAGTTACGAAATGAGAAAAGAAACAGCTACAGAAAACTGGTGCAGGAGCCCAAGGAGTGAACTCATAGATTAAATGATGAGGTAGGAGACAGAAAGAAGTTTGCAGTACATAAGAAGTTTGCAGGACATAATAGAAGGACAGCAGAAAAGTTGTGCTGACAACAATTTTCACACAGTGCTTTCCTACATTTCTTATCCTATCCTAATGTGTCAATGTAACAATATTGCCTATCTTGTCAAGGCTTTGAAGGAAAGGCACAAAAAAGGAAAAGCTGAAGAGACAAGAGTGAAAGAGTAAACATCAGTAAGAGAAATGTGACTTGACAGGAATGTTTCTGGCGTGGTTTTTTTTCTCCTTTCTCCTAAAAATAGCTGCATTTTCCTAGGGTACAGTAGTGTTCAGATTTTGACCCTCTAGTGTTTATCATACAGGAGTCAGTGTCATTCAGCCTTCATTCTGATTGCATCAGTCATTAGAACAAGTCCCTGTTACAGATTCTCACCCTTCACTTCGGGTTTCTGGTTATTTCTATCAAATCTGGCAGCCTCTCACCACCAGTGAATTCTGATGAACAGAAGGGAGTTTAGCAATTAGGAGGAGCCCAAGGCAGGAAGAGCTGAACTTCCCCTGCCCTGCAGAGGCCTCTTACATCACTGTAGCCAAACATGAAGTCTAACAACTTGCTGTGTCTTGTTTTCCAAGATCTTGCTTTAGAGAGACTTATTTTGTTTCCCCGGACTACTTCTTCGTCCAAACAAAATGGATGTAACCTGGCCTTTCCTCTTTTCTGCAATGTCACACATGGTCACATTTTTGGAAGACATTCACACTTCTACATGGAATAGAAGAAAAAAAACCAGAACCCCCAGTACTGCAGCTAGGCTACACAGCTAAATTATACCAGGGGAAGAAAATGTGACAACAGCAACTAGAGCAGGAGCAGTTCTTCAAAGTGTAAGGTTTATTATACAATTCCATTAGCAGTGAGGACAATACCTCTCTAGAAATTACTGTCTGCCATAAGCATCAGTATTTCACAGTGGTCTAAAAAATTGTGTTTGTATCTATCATTTGAAAACATATGGACACACAAAGCAAGCCAATTTCCAGCCAGATGCAGCAATACAATTTTTAGAGGTAAACCATGACCTTATGTAAACACTAGTCCCAGCTCCCCTTCTTGTGTTCAGAAAGAGCAACTTTTAATTTAATTTTTTTAAAATTTTCTCATAAAAATATGTCAGTAAGTATTGTCATTTCAGCTTCCAGTGTATCCACTGTTCACAGCATTGTTTACAGTCCTTGTCACACATGGTGCTGGAAGTGTCCTCCCACAGTCACTGTCATTGCACCAAAGCCTTGGACTTGAACTTGGATCTGTCCAGGTGCATTTTCCAAGTTAGCCAAAGCAGCAGTTCTGAAATTCAGGCTGCCTTACACTTTCATGGATCATTACTCTGGCTGCAAAAGATAAATAATACCTGTTCAGTAAAAATGAACTGGTACAATGTTAACTTGTCAATAATTTAAAAACTTATCAGAATATGCACAGGTTTTACACAGAGTCAGCATTTTTGCCACGTGCCCATAGCAATTTTTTCAGTACTAAGAGAGAGTGCTAAATTGGGATTTATTATATCATTAAAACACAGCCCAACTTTGCAAGCTGAGTATCCAGATAGAAGTACAGTCTCCTGAGTGGGAAGGCCTTAAAATCCATTGACAAATTTAGGAATTATCATAAAGGGAATGTATAAGATGATAATGGAGACACTGGAATGGAACAGATTGAAGTTTAATGCTGTATCTGTCAAGGTTTAATACTACAAGAATTATAAAGGGCCCAGATATCTCCAATGTATCAAATGCCCCAAGTTCCAATCTAGGCACAGCAGGGAATTGCAGCAGGCACTGAATCCAAGCAGAAACACAGGGACATTGCACAGCTGCACCTTGGCCGGGCACTGTCCTCAGATGCACAAACATCCAGATTTCCCTGCACAGCTGGGGGCTGTGTGTGCCTCACCTGCTCACATCCTCAGGCATCAAGAGACACCAGCACATTCCACCTTACTTCTATATGTCAAAAGCACCCCTGAATCCATGGGAATCCACTGAAGTTACCTACATTTAACACCTCAAGCCTAAAGCCTGCTGCTCCCTTTTAAAGTTGGACAAGACTTGGCAGCATTGCCAAGAGGCATCGACCTCCTTGAGCAGCTTTAAATTAAGTAAGAGCCTCTAAACTTCATTACATGTGGTACCCTGGAAGGCTCAGCTGAATGAAGAGCTTGCAGTAATAGCTCAGCACAGTAATTACACCAGTCCCAGGTCTGTTGGTTTGAAGCTCATCCATAACCTTCAGTTTGGGTTTCACACACAGTTACCATTGTAGAATTGTCATTTTAGTTCTGCAGATTTTTGTTTACCAGTCTCAGTTTCAGCTACCACTTGTGCTACACCTCTTCTTTGTGACAACTTTCTCTCATGCTATCAGTGCTTGGCAATGCAGAGTAGATTGAAATAATTGTTATTAATATTTTACCGTACTGGTTCTTTTCCAGTACAGCTTTATCATTTCATCTGTTTCTCAGCATTTGTGTGTTTTTCTGTGCCCAAAATCAAGCTAAACTGATTATTTTTAAAATTACGTAAATTTTATTATAGAAATTTCTATTATGCAGTATTTTTCTCCTTTAGTAAAGGATGTAATGCAAAAAGTTCTGCAGCTCTTAGAACATGCTCTTCTCACATAAAGTTTTTTTCCTATTCCAACTAAAATAGGAACTTTTGTTACTTTGAAAAGCCCCCATTTCTGATACAAAATATATACTCAACATTTTAAAGCAACACCTTCTTAGTTGCTAGAGCTGACAGTCTAGCATTTCAGTATGATCTGTCTGACTGATTTTACATTCTAAATATTTAAGCCACTTTCTCAAAATAAAAAGAAATCCAGATATATGAGAAATTATTAATCATTTATGATTTATAATACCTTTCATGAAGAAAATTAAGAATAGCTTTATGGATCATACAGTTAGTTGCCTGCAAAGTAATGTTGAATACAGGAACCATTTAATGATAGCAACCTTTCACAGAAAGTAAATAGTTATTTATCCAGCTGAAGCTGGAAATTCAGTAATTTAATGTCAGTGTAGTACCCTAAATCGACTCTGGGGCATTGGCTGATATTGGAGTGGAGAATGCTCTACATGTAACCCTTGGGAAGCACTCCCCTTCAGGCACCCAAACCTGAGCCTGTGCAGCCTCTGCTGCTGTGACAGGTTTGTGCTGCTCTTTGGGGCTGGCTGTCATGGTGAGGATGGCTCTGTCATGGTGATGCTGAAAAACAAACTCAGAATCCCAAATGTCACTTTTTGTTCCAAATGCCACAAGCATGGATGAGAGCCCTGGCTGTTCCTGTGCTAGAATGGGTTTCAGCTACAGCCTAAAAGATTTTGATGCCTGTGGCACCTCTATACGTTTTAGGCAGGACATATGGCATTTTCTGTATTGGTGACCCCGTATGCTTAGAATGTCATGCATGGTTTTGCAAATGACACCTTTTTTCATATGACTTATCAACTACTACACACATTACCTTCTACAGTGTCTGTTCAGCTTCTACAAACCTCAAGACAGGGCACATATCGATCTTCAGAATGAAACAGGATCAGACAGCAACTCAGAGGGAATTTCTGTAGAGTGCAAGCGAGTGAGTGACATGAACACACCCAGTGGGTGTTTCACAGCAAGCAGGACAGACCTGCAGCTTTCCAAGGTGCAGTTTCTGACCTAAGCCCTGTCAGATCTGCCACCTGCCTTGCTGAGAGGCTTCCTCTGGCCCCCAAAAGCACCAAGGCAGTTGAAAGCACCTAAAGCCCCAAGGCCATCCCTGCTCTGTAAAAATGAGGAGCTACTTCAGCACCCCTACTATGCCTCTGCCTTACTGATTGACCTAGCCCATTGTTTGACCAAAGGATGTGCCGTGAGGGATTCTGGTGTTGTGTTTTAAAAGGGCTGAAGGACAGCTGTGCCACAGGGACAGGCCATTAGTGTTAATTATTGGCTCTGCAGAGTTACTCAGTGAGATATTGGGTGATAGCTACTCTAGTTGTTTTCTTTCTACACTGATTGTAGTGTTTATTCATCAGTTTTCTGTGCTTTAATTTAGTTGATTGACATGCCCAGAGAACAGAGAGTTCTGGTCCTTTTATAAATTCAGAAGAAAAACTAACACAAAATAAATCAGCCCTGGCACTAACCTACATTCAAAAAAAGTGAACTACTTAGCTGATGTGCAGTTTTAATTGTGCTTTTCCTGAGGCAAGGTAAAATCCTCAGTGTAAAATCCGACCCTCAGTGGAAGAAGCCATTCTGGGGACAGGGACAAATGCCAGCCACATGTTCCCAGAGCCACTCCACCATCCCAGTTCAGCAGCCATCCACTTCGGGCACAGAGCACACACTGCTGGGTTTAGGAATCACTAGCATATTCTCCATCAGAGATGACATTAAACTCTCAGCTGACCATCCATGCTCACTCAGGCCAGCTCCAGGAATGTCCCTTGTCCTACCCTAGTCCCACCCAACCCCTCCCAGCGTTTTTCCCAGCAATGGAAAAAAAACTAGAATGTAACTGCCAAGTGAACTGGTTCATGGAGCTGATTCAGAAATCCTGGAGCTGGAAAGCTGGGTTTCCTCACAAGTTTTCAGTTCATCTGCAAGGAGTGGCTGCCCAAAGAACTGCAGGTTTGGAGAGCCTGAGTGAGGACGATGGCAGGACTGCAGAGCTGAGGGTCCCTCAGGGGAGAGCTGAACCTGCAGGCTCAGCTGCTTTCTGGAATCTTTCTTCTGTGTTTCGTTGGCTTTTTGCAGCTACAAAGGCAGAGAAGGAGCAAAAGGTTCTTCTCCCAGTAGCATATGTGCAGATCAAAGAGGATTCTTTTCCTTACTCTTATTTCCTGAACTTGTATTTTAAATCTCTTCTAAAACATAAACCTGAATTTAACATCAATAGTATCAGAAGTATTTGGAGAGGAATTAAGATCCTCCTCTCTAAAGCCTCATATCCATCCTACTCATCAACAAATACTGTATTTAGGTTCTGTTTTTCTGTCCCATCTAGTCTAGACTAACAGCACATAAATATTTAATTATTCTAGATTCATATCAGTATAATTGAAAGCACAACTTCTTTCTCTCTTAACTAGCCAAGCAAAGACAAAAAAACCCAACCCAAACAAATGCTCTCTCCAGAAAAAACAAAATAAAACTCCATAGCTCCATCCTAACACCATTTGCAAAGAACAAGACAAACTAAAACCTGAAATCTGCAAAATGCAAAATCTCATCTCCCATAACACTGGCAAACATTGCCAGTTTTTGCCCCACCTTCTTACTGCTATCAACTTTCTCTTGCAAACTCTTAAAAATATGTTCCATATTGGTTGTGCATTGTATAAATTTAAATGAAAAGGTAACACTCATATCTTAAGCCATCTAATAAGCTTTGATTGTAAAACTTAAGTTGCTCAATAAACTTTCTTGTACAGTAAAGTCTGCCAACTTCATAGCCTTAGAAAGCCCTCAGATCCTGAATTTTTTTAATCAGAAAGTAAAAAGTTATTATTTTAGATACCTTGGAAAGGTTTCTGAAAGTTAGATACAGTGCCCGGGGCCACTACACTGGAAATCTTAATCATCAGTGTCTCCAACACTTTGGATATGAAGATTTTATTAAGACAGAGCTAATAGATATTTTTAAGAGTCTCTAGCCTAAAAGTGGTAGGTGCACAGATAATGTGCTATCCCCTAAAGAATTATTGGCACAGATTTGATATTACCTACACAATTAAGCCACGGCTTCAGTACTTCAAACTTGAAATCTTGAAACCCTTGAACTCATTACATTATTATTCAGTTTTACAGATACAGAATTGAATTTAGATCAATATATAATCCAATTACTAACCTTGTGAGCAACAGAGAGATCTTTGTCAATATTCTTTCCCCTACTCTAAATGCGTACATGGGCCAAAAGATTTTTGAATGTTTCATTGTTTATAACTTGTTTCATGATTGCAAAAGGAATGCAATAACATTCACCAACCAAAAATGAACATCTAAACAAAACCTCCTCAAAAATCAGGGTATCTACATCTCCACCATCTGAAAACAAAGCTCTGTGTGCATGCTAGAAAGACACATTGCATCAGTTAACACTGAGATGGTGAGTGCTGCACACAGCCTCATGTGGGGGAATGATCTGTGGATTATCTTTGGTTTGCACAGCATCTAGATTGCCAGGCTTGACTTATCAGTTTGGCCTTCATCGATGTGCTGTAGATCTCACTTGGGAATTAAGAATGGCTATTTTTCTCATTTCTCTTAACAATTATGCAATCTCCAATGCAGGGATAACTCACAGTGTGGCTCTAGGCAAGAGCCTCCTGCAGAGGCTCTGCTAGAAATGCCATTAGCACAGCAGATACCAAGGTCACCCTCAAAGCCTCTCAAGAGCAGCTGCACAAGTTCCCCACCTTTTGCTCACGCTTCAACTCTAAGATTGATTACATTAACAGATGCACATAATATGTGATTTTACAGAATGAAGTGTAACATTTGTTGCCAAATTATTTAATTGCTTGGGAAGCAGAAGCTCCAGACGTAAATGTATCTCCAGCAGAACCATTAATATACAGCCTCATTTAAAAGTCTGTAAAGTCACTATATTTTGGTACCCTGACCCATATGATATTTTAGTCACTTTAGGGAGTTGAAACTGTGACCTCTGTATATTCTCTTACATACTGATAAAATAAACTAAAAAACTTAAAACAACTCATTATTTAAATCGCTTCCAAGTTTTAGGCAGTTTGCAGTAAATTTCCTTTTATATAAATAAATGTTATCTCATTACCAACAATCTCCATTAGGATCTAGCAGACCATGAAATAGACTTTGCAAGATCAAGCAGTGTGCTAAGGCCCAGAAAACCATTACTTTAGCTCCCAGCTCCAGAAATTATGAGGGAAATGAAGCACTATATTACAGTGTGAAGCACACACACTAAACAAGCCTTTTTAGTCAAGGCATTAGGAAAAGAAGCACAGATTACTCATTACTGTGAAAAGTACAGTTGGGTTATTTGGCACCTGCCTCTTAGCTTAATTTCCTACTGTTATTAACCTCTTACAGAATGTGCTTTTTGCAGAGGAGAGGCTGTAACACTTCTAATACAGGATCATGAAGAACTCATTTTAGACACTAGGGGAGGCAAATCTATTCTACCATATTACCCAAAACTACTTACCTGTTCAGAGAAAAAAAAAATATTTACAGATCTATGGGGGGAAAAATCAAAGTACCACAAGAAAAGACAAAAATATTGCTCTGAATTCTAACTAAAATACTTGAGCTTCCCTTCTGTTTGAATAGAAATAATGTCCAGCTTATAAAACACACTGAGCATTAATCTCTCCATGAGGCTAACAGGATATATTTTAAGTCAGTTCACTAAGATAACAGAGGATACATTTGGTTTCCTAGATGCCGTGAGACACCTAAAGCTCAGGCAAAATGCAAACTTGTCAACCAAATACAGCACTGAGCCATCCTATCCACACATGGTGGGAAAACAGTGATTTTTATTTTGTAAAGGAGCTGTGGGTTCAAACTTACAGATATAAATTCTCAAGGTTTCTTGTCAAGTTGGGTTTGAATTGAAGATAGACTGAAATTAGTAAATCCCAAGAGGGAAGATGAGCAGATTTGAAAACTGAAGCTATTTGCCCATCAGGAACTATTTGAGGGTCAGCAGTCTTACCCTCAAACCCCAGCACTGCTGCTCTTGTCCTGTGGTGGACAGAAAATGGGAAACCAGCTTCAGGGGGGTTAGGGTACAACACAGTCCACAGCAAACATGTTTAATTCACTTAAGACCTGAAGAAGCAACTTCTTGCTCTTAGCTAAAAAAAAAAATCTATTTTCCAGTCCATGAATATTAAAAAAAAAAATTAAAAATAATGTAGTGTGTTGACTGCTTACAAAATGCCAATGCAATCAGGAGAATCACCTACTCATCTAAGATAAAACATTGTGATCCACAATAGGAAAGCTTTTGAAATTCTGCATTTAGCACTTCTTTCAGCCTTACTTTTCCTGAATCCATATTTAAAATTATCAGAACCAATTTTAAATTGCCATTTAATTTCATATGATCTTACATGAGCAACAATTGAAACCAAAGTTTTGTGACACAGAAATCAAGCTATCACAATAACATTACAATCATCATAATGGCAATACAGTAGCTTCTACAAATGCATTCAAATACTGGTCTACAGGAGCTTTAAAATGTCCATAACAGATAAATTAAACACACTTTTGTGAGAATTTACAGTGCAGTTATCCAGAAATTAAAGCTTTTACTTTTCAAAATATTAACTATGATCAAAATTCTTTTCAGAATCTATAGTTATTTTGTGCAATTGGTTTTGTTATAGCTGTATCATTATTATAAAATCAGAACAAAAAGAAAAAAATGTATTTGTTTGCCATGATAGTGATGCTTACAGTAGTAGCAATTCTACAGGTTAAAAGTAATGGTATTATGAACATTGTATTCTTAAAAAAATAAAGGAGGGAGATATTTGCAACCAATTTAGCTGTATTCTGTCCTTCAAATGCCTCCAGAATTACAGTCTCTAATGTATTACATTATTTCTTGCACTCACACTCTAGAAATCAGTTGAAAAGCTGCTAAACCAAGAGATCCTGAGAGCTTAGGACTAAGACTGTAATTCCTTTGGGTGATAATAGGTTTTTCAGCTTCAGCTGATAAACAATAGAGGCCAGAAAAACCAAGCAACACTTTTACTGAAAGCTCCCCACGCTCCATTCCTGCAGCTCCTCATCCGTGTTGCACCCTCAGACCTGGCAGCAAAGGAACCCCAAAACAGCCACTACTTTTCACTCCTCCCTTGGTCCAGCTTCCAGGCCTTTGGGGCAATTTGCCATCAGTTTTACCAACATGCAGCCAGTAGGAAACGTGCCTCATGTGTGGGACCCAGTGGAAGATCACATCCTCCATCAGTGATTATTGGCATATTTCAGGGTATTTGAAATAAGCACTGAACTGTGCAGTCCATGGGACCTCGTGCTCAAATACAGAGCACAGTCCTTTGGGGTTGCTGAGGTAAGGGGTAATTGTTCATTTCTGTAAAGGGAATTTCACTGCTACAAACTCAAATCCAGTTGAGAAAACTACTGTGGGCACTAATTTATCTGTCTGTCTTTGAGAGATATAAATTCACTCACTGCAGGGAGCTCCAAAGAAACTCAGAATCACACAGCTGCCCTGAAGGGGATTTAATCCTTCAATGAGTTCAAACACAGCTGAACTGTTCTATCTGTGTTCCTGTGTGGCACTCATCACCCAACTGCCCAAGTGCCTGAACCAGTCTCTCAGGAGTTAATTTCCATTCATCCTCTCCTGCCATACCAAGACAGCCTTGGGTAGCTCTTTCCCACAGAGCTTTTCTGAACCCATCAGAAAATATTTCCCATTTCTCTCAGTATAATTAGGTCATATTCAATAGACCACTCACAATCTGGACTCGTTCATCAGCCCTCCTAAGAGGACAATATCACCGCCAAAATCCAAGAGACTTAAACTAAGCATAAATTGTGAAAATGAACATATTTTCCTGTGTAACAACCATCTTTGTGAGTCTCTCTTCCATGGTTCCACCTGGATTAATTTAGTATTGCCTTTGGGCAGGCCTGGGTTAATGTGTTAGCCAGCCCATACCGTGGTGAGGTTTGGGGTTGTGACTAAACCAGGCTGGGTAATGCACCAGTTGCATTTCCAGCTGCTACTGAGCACTGCTGGCATCCTGGCAAGGCTTTCTCCAGTCCCCACTCTGTCCCCAGGACACAGGGTGAGGAGGGCAGGGGGCTGGGAGGGGACAGCTGGGGACACCCCACAGTCCCAGCACCACTGTGGCACAGGAAGGGCCTGGGGTGGTCCTGCCAAGGCAGCTGCTGCTCCAGGACTGGCTGGTGGGACGGGGTGGCTGACTCCCCTTGTGTCACTGAGGTTCTTCCTCAACCTATTAAAATGTCTTTATACAAACCCAAGAGTTTTCTTGCTTTTGCTCTCCCTGTTGTCTCCACTAGCCAGAGCCTATTCATACTACAAGACTTGACTGCTGAGGGGCCAAAGCCACTGGACATTTAACACAAATGTTTCTGCATTCAGCTTCCCTCCTCCCTTCATTAGAAATGATCACAATTTATAGAATAAGAGTCATAGGAGCAGAGGGACCCGACTGCTATTAAATTTCCGCCTCAAAACAATTTTTCTTTGCTCTTTTAAAAATATTTCTGGAAATGCTTCCATCCCCCCAAAGCAATAGAGCTTCAGTGCCATGTCATGAGATGACCTATATATGCACAAAGGACAGTTGGCAAATAACAAGCTCAACAGAAAAGCCACTCTTCCAAAATACTGAAAAAGACTGGGAATATGCAGGCTAGCACATGTCATGCAGGAATTTTTAAACCAACAGAGAAAATAGATTTCTTGGCCAAATCTCCTCTTTTTTAAACAGTCAGGTTGAAAGATGGACAGTTCCAGATGGCATTTGGGTGAAAACATGCAGCTTCACTGACAATGTTTACCAAAGATGTTAAAAAACCCCACAAACAAATAAAGACAAAGTTTTACAGCAGCATTGTAAAAAATGGTTTATTAGCTCTTGAAAGTTTAACAGAAACAAGAGGGTAGCACTGCAGATTGTATGGAGAAGCTTTATTTTGAGGACAGATTTTTCTCAGTTTCCTTAGGGGGAAAAGAAAAAAAAATCTGTGTTTACCTGCTAAAAGGCAGAGGGTCTCTGTGGAACAGACCTGTGGAAACCCCAGTGAACAGATATGAATGCTTGGAGAAAATGACAGCTCCGCACATCTCTCATCAAGGATTAGTGTGTTGAATCCAAAATACATTTTGGTTTACTGTAACCATGTTTAAAGGTTATGAGCCATATGTAATGGAACTGTGACATTTCAGGAAATATTCATCTTCGAAGTTCAAAATACTGAAGAACCTTTTTCAATTTTAGCCAACTCTCCTATGCACACACTACTAGAACAGCCACTTTTAACTTTTACCTTTTCAATTCCATTTGGGAAATATTAAATGACAGTCCCACATTCATATATATCTCCTACGTCAGACAATCCATGGCATTAAATTCAATATCCATGCAGCAGCATTTTTGCTTTGTTTATTCTTTTAGCAGAATTTCCTGAATATTATTCAGGAAAATAATATGTTAATAATATGATTCAATTTTAAATTTTTTTTTAGGTAGTATTTAATAATTCATATTTCTAGAAATAGGTTTTAAATCACTGTCTGAAAAACCTCTCCATTATGTATGGAAGGACCAGAGTATAAGAACTTAGACTGTTAAGGGGTGGTATTGAGGTGCCCCCTCAATGAAGCCAATATTTTTAAAAATGACTGCTCTCATGCCAAGCTAAAGCAAGTTTTATTTTCATTAAGGTTAAAGTTTCACAACAATTACTCAAAAGATAGTATCAAAAAATTAAGTCAATAAAACTATGTCTCCTTTGTAAACCAAGGAAGAACTGTGCTACACCATTTACTACGGAGACCTCCTCCCCCTCTGCAAGTTTATTTCATAGATACAGGAGCTCTCTGTTGAGGTGCTACAAACATGTGAAAAGGATGATGCATTCTAATAAATCAGTCTACTCAATTTGCTGACCCCTTCAGTCAAATATTATCCTAGCTGTAAGAGGAAGATGGAGATCAATCTTTCTTTAAATGGTTGTTTGATTATAGACTTAAGTTAGCAGAGAAGAAAAACTGAATGGTACTACCAGCTTCTGGATATTCAACAGCTGAAAATGTACCATACAGACTCTGCAATTTACAGAGCATAATCTTCTCACTATTATTAAAGCCTTTTACCTGCATCATTAGCTTGATGTACTCATAATAATAGTATCCTAAATATTTTGCTTCTTTTCAATTTTCTATTTTGATCTTAAACCCAAAAACTAATGGACAGGAATCCCAGTGCATTATAAGGTTACATAAAAACTAGATGTAATCAAGTTTCTCTGGTGTCTAATACAGGTTTCCAGAATGGATGAATGTGCTAATGGTCTTCAAATGCATTTTAAACAAACACAAATGTAAACTGAATTCTGTACAACTTCATTTAAACCTCAATTTAAAGCATGTGTTTAAGTGCTTTGCCAATTCCATCCAGCCCTGTGGTACAGGGAAGATTACAGTGTTCAAATGTTGATCTTTCAAAACCAGTTCTAGTAGGACAGAACTCCTCTGATCCTTTCAAACTGACAGAAAAGGAATAAATGGAATTGGGAGCACAAATGTTTATTTTTTTTTCCCAAAACAGAACAAGGAAAAGTTCCTGCTGGAGCTCTTGAGTTACCTTTTTCCACAGAGGTTTGCACTGTGAAACTCTGTAAAGAAAATATAATCTTATTATGGCACAGCACATAAATGCATTCACTTCAGAGCATTGTACTAAAAGCTGAAGAAAAACTATAAGGAAAACTGTACACATAACCTGGGACAAAGGTGGGGAAGAAGCAAAACATCTTCTGAAAAACAGAATCTTAGTCCAGACTTTTCATGTGCTTTATAATTTCAGGATTGACCAACTCTTTGCCACCTCTCAGCCTTTCTCCTGCACTTTGACTTCCTTGCTACAATAAACCACAAGCTATTTTCAAGCCCTCTTCTCAGAGACTCCTGGACAGCTCTGGCCCCACACACCTGTATTTTCCTTCTGTGAAACCGGAATGTGCAAAGGAAACCAGATGGGAGATGATTATGCCTTTCCTACCGGGCTTGGAAACACTTCCTGCTTCATTCTTCAAAAATAAAGAAGTATATAGATGTTGTAGCACAAACCTTGAACATTCAGTCCTCTGTGATTTTCACAGCTGAGCCAGTTTAAAGTCCCGAGTGTGGCACTTTACTCACCCAGAAGGATTGCTGAGCACCCTTACACAGCTTCAGCAACTCCCAAGAGCTCCCTTTGGGGAAAGACTTGGCCTAGAACACTCTGCTTAAGATATCCATGTTGTACAACAACTGCAGTGATTTCTTTTGTGTCCTTCACTGCTGGGAGCTCACCCTTTCCATGCTGAATTGTAAAGTGGTGAGAGATTCCCTGGTTCCCCACAGTCAGGATGGCATGGCAGGAGTTCAGGCAGTGAACATCAGCAGCAGCTTCCAGAGCTCACCAGGTTTGTTTGCTGTCACCTCCTCCCACATCATTTGCTGATCCATCCACTGTCACATCAATACTCAACTTGAGCAGATTCTTTTCTCTTTATCTTTTTTTCCTTTTTAATTTCTGCAGGCATTGTTTTGTTCCACTGAAAACCAAGGTGGTATCAAAATCTTTTTTTTTACAGAAATCTTACTGTTGTACATGGGTTAGCTGCAATTAAAGGATTCTCTGCCACACAGAGGAGCATAGAGACATTATGTGCAGAAGTGAGAGGTTTACCACAGCCTTTTGTACAATTTAACCAACAGTTAATGCACATCTTCTTTTATTCTATCTTTTTTCACTATGAAAACAAGCCGGCAGTTAGGAGGCTATAGTCTAGAATTTACACTATCAAAGCAGTTAAATATGACAGGACTTTAGCATATTCAGCAAGCATGGTAAATGCTACCAGATTCCATTGAGCTTTGAAATGTGATCTCTAAGTATTGAAATGTTCCCAAACACACTGGGGAAAATACCTGCAGATGTACAACCAGGATGAATATAAAGGGTATCTGTGAACATTTTGACCCCAAAACCGTACTCAACATATAAAAGAAATAAATTTTAGAAACACTGCTTGGCTTTGAAGCCCCTGAATGCATGAAATACTCTTCTTAAGAGATCAAATTACTTTACAGCACTTCTGACACCTCAGATATCTATCCAAATTACAAATTGGTGGGCTGTTGTTCTTGTTTTCAGCTGTGGCTTGCTACAAACACCAAGGGCTACTTGGCTGTCTGTAAGTAGGACAACCAGCAAGAACCTAGAGGCCTTGAAAAAGCCTAGAGAAGAATGGGCTTCAATAAATATAATACTAAATAACACAGATATTTGAATTACAAACATATGGTCTGAATACTCTTAAGTGGTTTGCCTTCAGGGGAATCATCTGACCATACCTTTCAGCCACTGTGAATTACATCCCCTGATAGATATGGGTGGAGAAAAAGTTCCCTGGAAACTGGGCTCAGTCCAGCTACAGGAACTGCAAAAGAATTTTCAGGACACATGGCTATGCCACAGTTAAACACCATTTTCATTTTAACTGGTGCCTGACAAGGTGCACTGGTACCTGATAAGCTGCCCCACAGCTTCCTTTGGCAAGCTACTATTTTGCATCAGCTTGAACTGGGAAATAATTCCCCCAAGGCCTTCGCAGTGTGGAGGGCTGGGAAGGTGAAGCCCCTTGGCCCTTCCTGCAGGATGCTGCACCAAGAGCCAGCACCCAACAATGCTTGGCCTGAGGCTCCTCTGTCACCAGGCAAGGAAAAGCAGAAGTCAAATTTATTCTGGTTCTTGAATGCAAAGCCAGAAAACAGCTACCAAAATTAAATCAATAGAACAAAAAATCACCATCTAGGTGGAACACAGGATGATCATGGGCTGCTGAACAGATTTCCTTCTGCAGACATCTGTCAGCTGCCTGCACTGAGGTGCTATTTCAGCAAACATCCTCCGTTCATTGTTTCTTCTTTGGAAAAAAAACTCTTACCCTGGTTCATGGTCTTCTAATTATACTTCTTTTCTTTTTGCTAAATATTAAGCACAAATAAATCTTAAAAACAGATCCTGACCCTCCAATATCTGCTCTTCCTGCAATTCATATGCTGATATCATTGTATACCACATACAAATTACCATGTGTAGCTCATGGGAACAAAAGCTCTTCTGTCTGGATGACTTTCCAATGTGTGGGTTATTTTAAACATGGTTCACTCTGCCTGCAATGCATGTGAAGTGAGAGTTTAACTTCAAACCCATTGCTTTTGTACTTGGTTATTAATCCACTTTCTCTAACTTTACCAGCTCCTTTCAGTTCACACCAACACACCTCAGCCTGTGGCTCATGTATTGGGACTCAAACAATGCAGCACATTGTTTATTTGCTTGCAGAATAGAGAAGTTCTGGTAATTTACCACTAAAGAGCTGTGCTACAGACCAGAAACATAGACTACTCCATGTGTAACTGCACTTGTGTCCTTACTACACATCAATTTTAGTGCAAGCAAACAGGGAAAAACACACTGCCTCCTGGGTAAACCCAAGAGTGATGCCAGGGATGGCTTTGGTGGGCAGCCAATGTTCAGTGTACAGAATAAACTGCTAGCCCACAAACAGAAAAAAGCACATAGACACCATAATATAAAAAATGTAGTTACACTTGGCAAAAAAATGTTTGTAATTACTGCTTATTTATGGAAATATCTCACAGTAAAATTTAAAAATTCTGTTTAAAAGGCACTAATACAAATTGCTATTAAGAGACTTTTGCAAGATTTTAACATAAAGGCAGCATAATTAGATTCAAAAATGTAATCAGTTGAGCTCTAGATAAGTATGGAATTATAAAAAAATAAAAATAAATAAATCACCTATAAAAATACATCTTCCCCTTTTCAGAATGTTTTTGCCTTAAGGGAGATGGGTTACAGTTTCTCATGTCTCAAAAATCTGGGCATCAAAAGAAACAGTCTGTCTCAATTCCACATTTAGTGAATTACAAGAGATGTGGCCTTTGTGGGAGCATTTCAGAATTCCTTTGATGGACTCAGCTGAGGAATGCTGGACATCTAAAAGCCAGAGCTGCAATCTTTCTCTTACAGTATCAACAAAACATCTGCAAGTCTGTAAGAGAAGTATTCCAAATCAAAATACCTTTGTAACTACCAAAACAATCAGAAACCACAGTTCCTTTTCAGTAAAGCACCAAAATATAAATACAACAGTGTCATGTAAGCTCAGTAATCACATTCCAAATCACCTTGAGAAAATTAAACTTGAAAATAACTTAAAATAAGAATAGGAAGATCCTTAGTTTGTTCCAAATAATAGCTGGTTACAGATCAGTTTTAAGGTCCCTAAGACATCAGATCTGATGAACAAAATCACATAGATACAGACAAGAAGGCAGGGAAATTAGGTTATCAGACCTTCCACAAGTAAAGCAATTCAGTAAAGCATCATGAGTTGTGAGCCTGAAATCCAATCTGAATTCTGCAATAGCAGCTTATGCTAAATACACATATATGTGTACATTTTTATATACAGATAAAATTTGAATATGACATTAGCAAAAACTAATAGATTAATAATGTACAAACTTAACTCTAAGGAAGCTCAGTCAAAATGCAGGGTCCTCACTCTGCTTAGTGAAGAATATATTTTGATCTCAGAGTCTGGCTTTACACTGACCCTGTTCAGGAGGAGTAAAGCAGATTTGAGATGCCTGTCTCAATCCTATTCCTGCTTTGGTTGCAGAGCAGTGCTGGTGCAGGTGAACCAGGTTTCTTGCCACCAGCTCTTATCCACGTGCACATCCAATGTCTTCCAAGCCCTAACAAACATCAATTGGAACTGCTAATTGAGCATAATCACACCAAAGAGCTTCAGTGGAGGAGACAAGCCCCAGTTCAGGCAGAGGCAGATCCAGGCAGGCACACACGGAGGATGCAGACAGAGGCTTCTGCTGCTGAGCCCTGCCCTGCAGGGAGCTGTAGGACAACCACAACCCCAAGGAGCAGAGGGCAGTGCTGGGGCACAGAGACCCCCTCAGCTTTTGCCTCCCTCCTACTGCACTCCTGGTCAAGCACCTGGATGGCGCAGTCATGACATGACAAGTCTTGATAAACTCAGACAGCTGTGTCCACAAGCAAAGAATTTCTACCAAATTCTGACAAGAACCGTTTCTGATAGCATATGTGGCCCTGGGGCAGGCACTCATCATAGCAAGGATGTGCCATGTAACACTTCCATAGTGTTTTCACCTTTCAGACACGTCACCAGCCAGTTTCTTTTTACCCAAACCCCACCTTCCTGAAAGGCACAGAGAATGAGGTGACCCCAATATTTCTACTTCGATTGCCAATTAACTATTTAGAAAAAAAGACAATGTTAGCAGAAAGCTAATCTGGTCTGTTTATACTATAATAGTGCTAAATTATGCTGAAAATAAACAGGTTATATAAAGATCAAAGACAAACACAATTTAATAACATATGTATACATAATTTTACAATTTGGCAGAGACAAAATACCATCTCTTCTAGGAAGATGTTAACAATAACCCTAATATGAAATTTTGTATAATACCTTTGGGGGAAAAAAGTAATTAGAAAAATAATTAGGAAAATATTGTAATGGACTGCTGACAGTATCTGCAAGAGACACTGGGGAGAACTGCAAAAGTATGTACTGATGAGGACAGGAAGGGAAACAGCTGAAGGGATAACTATTAAACCGGTTTCATCTTCCCTGTCAAGTTCTCCCCCTTTGTAAACTAGGAAATTTTTAAACAAAACATCACCAATAACAAAAAATAAACACAACCAAGATCATCTAAGTCAAAGAATGTAAGAAGGTGGTCTGAGAATGTGTTTTCCTAACCTTTGTCAACTCTCACCTTCCTCTAAAACAAACTGAGAGCTTCCAGGTGTTTACCTATTTTGATTTTACAAAACAGTAAGTAAATGGAGACTTTTTTCCAAGTACATTGATTCATATTAGAACTAGATAGAAAGCAGGATGTAAATTCCAAGACTAAAACACAGAGTGTGCTTTGCCATACTCCTGTAACTGTGTGTGCTCACTGTACAAACTCCACTCCTCACTATAAATGTGCTGCCTTGTCAATAAAGACAGCAACTCCTAAAAGTTGTTAAACCTGCTTTTTTTTGCCAGAAAAAATGGCAAAAAAGCAGGGAGTTTTTTCTCTAAATTTACCCTTATGAAAGGGAGCAGGAGCATGCCAAGCTCAACTATCTCCACATACAGTTTCTCAGATGAGTGTATCTAAATACACAATTAGAACTGCTCCCAGTATTCTGCAAGAAGTGGAATAATTAGGCTCATTACTACTATTCTCATTTTCCACTGTGAGGCACTGAAGTCAGCAAGTTTCCCTTCATTCAATTCCCCAGCAATGTTCCATTTTTTTTTCCTCAGAATTCTGGTCCTATTTTTCCATGCCCTCCTCTGATGGAGGTAGGCCCTTCCTCTCACAGGGAAAATGAATTTGAAACAGTAAACAATTTTTTTAATATGCAACACACAAAGTAAGGAACATGTCAAGTTTTCTTGTAAGGAAAACACATCTACTGGGGTGCAAGTGAAATAGGTGCGCAGTGATAACCAGTACGTTTTACAGAAAACCAGACAATCTTATCCCAGCCTGAAAACCAAAGAAGCTGAGAACTTTCAAGTCAAAATTAAACTGTATTCATGGTGAGTAGCAATGAAATCAGCTGTTTAACTGTTTTGAGGAGTTTCAGAACTACTTTTCGAGGAAAAATCCCCACAAAATAAAAATGCACTAGATTTTGAAAATCCCTTTCCTTTAAAATTATTCAGCGTATCTGTTTGGGAATTGTACCAAGGGACATTAAATGGATGCACCAAGCCTCCATTAATACCAAAAGATAGAATTTGTAGTAGAAGTCATACATGAGCATCATATTCAGAAGAGAAAGATGTGTATTATATTGTTTGACTAATACTCTCCCCACCCAAAAAAGCTCTTCCTCTCTGAGCTGAAACAGCATTTTATTAAACAGCCTCTTTTGCTTTGAAGCATATTCTGCTTTCACAGTGCTGTTCTCAGGACACAGGGGCTAATTCACCAAATATAAAAAAAAGTCTGCAGCATTTTTCTTTTTGAAGTGAGAACTTTCCAGCTCTGGCCTGAACATGCAAGTCCCTGCTCCCCACCAACGTCCATTACTAATGTCCCTGATATTTGCCTTGATTTCCAGCCACACAAAACAGGTACTTTCCTCTTACTTACTGTAGGACAACCACAGACTCGTCTGCTGCCAAAACAGCCCCTTCCCTGTCCCTGCCACCACCTGCCCCTCTGCAAAGACACCCCACAGCCACAGGGCTCTCTTGCAGCCAGCCAAGGTTCCTCGGGGCAGGGACAGAACCAGCCAGGCCACCAAAGGCTCTGCCTGCAAGGACAGTGAAGCCAAGAGTCCTGACAGACCCTTCATACTTTGGATCAAACTTGAAAGGAGGATGGGAAAAAAGGTTCCTATCTGTCACTTCTGATGGTAACACATTCTAGAACTGTACAAAAACTGGTTTTATAGATATTTTAATGCATCCTAGACTGTGGCAGCAGCCCTCTTGTTAAGAGGGTAGAAATGAGCCAAGACACAGACTTCTTGTTTATCACAGTATGAAAAGAGTCCTGGTTTATTCCTCTTTACAGCTCAGCCATCCTGACTCCAACCATTCACTGACTCTGGCTGCAGCAGCTCCTGCTGTAGGCTTCCCTTGCAGCCTCTGACTGCTGGTTATTCCCTGCTGAACTCTGACTGCAGGTATCAGTGTGCAGACTGTGACTGCAGGCTTTTACCCAGCTAGACTGTGACTGCAGGGATCAGTGTGCAGACTGTGACTGCAGGCTTTTACCCAGCTAGACTGTGACTGCAGGGATCAGTTTGCAGACTCTGACTGCAGGCTTTTACCCAGCTAGATTGTGACTGCAGGTTCCAACAACAGGCTCTAACTGCAGACCCACACTGACCTCACAGCAGTGATTCTCTCTCTCCAAAACCCTTCTTCATGATTTCCTCTTGTTCCCTCTTCCTCAAGGTTCCTATTCCTTCATGCTCCCCTCACCAGTTGACCCACTCCCTTTCATCACCCTTATCTGTATTGGATATAGCTGTTACTTATCAGGGACAAGGTCACCTGTATTCCCTTCTCCTACACTAGACTAAGAATCCTAAAAGACTTACTGATCTTAAAATGAATAGCTGAGATGAGGTTCTTAAAGTATTCTTTATTAATATCATTAGAAGTTGCAGAAACAACTTTCTTGTAATATAAAGGCACAGGGAGACAGTTTTGATAAAATATTCCAAACAAACAGTAACTTACAGTACAAAAGGACAATTTTAATGCACATACAAACCCCAAACATCTCATTCAAAAATATTTCACCATGTTCATCAATAATAATGGGCAATGACTAAAAATATAAATTGTTATTGTACAATAAATATCTGACAGGTGCAAATGGAACAAGATTTATTGCTCTCCACAATATTTTCCCTGTAGTGTTTTTGCTGTAGTGGGGGGTTTTGGGGTTTATTTTCCTTTAACTTCCAAGTTCCTTTTACAAGCAGCTTTAGTAACTTGTTTCTGGAGGGACTAAACCCCAAACAAAATCTAAGAGAACATTCTGACAGTTACAGAACTGTCTCAAGTAGTAACCAAAACTGGCAGTGTTTGTTTCTTTCACAACACTAACAATCATAGCCCACTCTCTCTTTGGGAAATGTGGTAGATGTTTAAAAATCAACTGTAGTGGTAAGTCAAGGCTTTTATGGTAGGGTGATAGTACCTAGTCTGAGGGTTAGTCTACTTTCTTCAAATAAGTGGATTTTATGAAGAAAAGTAACATGAACATTCTCCTTGGCTTGTGCCAGAACAAGCACATAAAACTGTTCAAATGAGGGGAGAAGTTAAGATTAAAAGCTTCACTGGGCATTCTAACTTCAGAAAACAAGACAAGGGACTGGAAACAAATTAAGACTACAGAGGCAATAATGACGTAAGAGTGAGAATTTCCAATTCTAAAATATCCTTAATCATGGAATCTTTAAAGTTGGAAAAGACCTTTAAGATCATCAAGTCCAACCAGCAACCCAGCACCACCACCATGTTCACCATTAAACTGTGTCCTCAAAATAACAGTGACCTAAGAAATCAAAGAGCACCCTGCATCTCTGTGTGGCTCCACTCTGAGCTTTGAGAAAGGAGGGCAAGTCAGTGAGTTTGCCGTTTTCCTCCCTTGCAGAACAATTTCCATCAGGCTTCAGTGAAGTATAGGAGGCAGAGCAGCTCTGCTCTTAGAAGTGGCACACATTACCTTGCTCAGACTTAAGTTTAGCTTGTACAAAATAGTGTTTTATAGACACATTTAAGAAATAATAGTCTCCTTCATTACTGTTACTAGAAGTAATATGCACACATTTCCTAAGAGTATCTTTGTACAAACAAGATTTCAGGAAAATGAAGCATAGTAGTTGTAAAAAAAAAAAAAAAAGCAAAACTAAAAACTGAGGAGCAAACTTTCAAATGAGTTCCTGTAGCAGTAACTGAGGCTTTTACAAAAACTGTGATTTATGAGAACAACTCCATATTTACACAAACCTCAACAAGTCAATTTCAACTGTACTGGGAATAGTCAAACTTAGTTCAAGAAAAGGTAGCTAGAGTGAGTACAGCTTACTGGTAAACCAAAAGATGAATATTCAGAAAATTCCATTCAACACACCTGGGAAGGATGCAAAACAAACTGCTAACTTGCTTGACATTATTATTCAAATTACAGTTTTCTCCAGCGTAAGTACATGTAAGTTTTAGCAGTTCTTCAGAAAGTAACCAAGAATCATTAAAATCTGAATTTTGAAAATTAGTTTCACTACAGTATAGCGTTCTTTATTTACTGTATGTTCCAAAACTAATAAACAAAACCATTTTCTTTGGCTTATACTTAAACTACACCAGACTAGTGATCTTTTACTTTTAGTCAATCTTCTATCCCCAATTTAAATTAACACATCTTTTTATCGTAGTGTCTTTCCAATTTTCAAATTATCTCTGCTAAAAATAAGAGTTTGCTCATACTATGATTTCCTGTTAAAGAGCCACGTGTAAATACTGGCACAAAGGGTAACTTTTGTACAATAGTTACATTAAGTGATATTTCCAATGGCAGAACCACAGAAGACATTAAATGAATGTTAGTTCAAGTGAGATTTGAGCCTATGATAATCTTAAAAAAACAAACCACAAGCATAGTAATGCTTATGTCTAAGCATAGTAAAATATAGTGTGAAACCCCCTAAAATCAGACAGTAAACTCAGGAATCCTGCACTCACAGTAGGAATGTTCTGCACAGCATTAACATGAAAGCCGGTTCAGTTTGAAACAATGCAGACAGTTAGATTTACCTGGATGTAAATGCCACTTCAAGGTGTTTAAACAAACACAAAAACAAGACAATGATGTCAGGAAAAAGGCCTTTAAAACAGGCCACCAGTCTAACTTGACTTTCCAAGTAAGAACATCAGTTTCACAGAACTGTGACACTAATGCAGTTTCATGTAAAGTACCCTTTGACACACAAGCTGTCAATTAAGCTATCACAGTCTTTTGTGACCTATTCCCTTTTAAACAGTTAGGGAGGACAGTCAATAGTAGCTCAAGTTTTAAGTCAGTAAGTACCTTGGTCGTTTGCAAAGGAACATTATAACACCATAAAATTCTATTTTTACAGTATTTAGAAAACTGATAAACTAGGGTTTTTTATTCTCTCTTTTTAACACAGGAGTCCAAAACTTCTGTTTTCTACGTGTCTTTGCAATAGTGTTTTAGCCAGTGTTGCCAAAGAATTTCACTGTGGACTACCTCACGTTGTTACTGAGCTGTGCAAGGTATTCCCGGAGTTCCTTGGCGGCTTGGAATCGGCCGTATCTCTTCTTTGGGTTGGCACACTCATCCAGCAGGGCCTCCAGGCGCCCGTCTTTGGCAATCTCAGCTGGGGGGTCGTGCAGCAGCCCCCCCGAGGTGCCCCGCCACGTGGCATGTCTGGACAAAAGGTTCTGACAAATGGCATAATAGTTGTGGTCCACAGTGACACGAGCACAAAGAATCTCTTTAGAGAAGGACAGGCAAGCTTCTTTATCACAGTCGTCAAATTTGCTCTCGTACCACACATCCCAGTTCTCAGGTTTGTCTGTGAAATAGAAGGAGACAGTAAAACCAGTGAGGGAGGGGAGGAAAGAGCCTGTGTGTGTCTGGATACAATCAGAAGCCCAATACACAGCAAAGTGGTAATATTTGAACTACAAACCAGTTCTGTTTATACAAACTTGGAAATGTTCAAGCCTAAATCTGGATCTGACAGTCTGATACATCCTTCTGCTGAAATGGTCTTGGCAAAACAAAACATAAGGGAAAGAAAGAGGGCAAAATAGATAGCAAAGAGAGAAAAAAGCAGCAGCACAGTAAACACATGAAATCTACATTCACACATACCCAGAGGAAAAAATGTAGCACGAGCAAGTACAAGAGAACAATCCAGAGCCAAAGCTGAGGGAAAACAAACAAGCAACACGATTTATTTTAGCAACATGGATTTGAGTTCTCCAGTTGCCCTGGAAACTACTGCTGGCAAGTGGTCTACCAAAGGCTAAAACAGCATTACAAAGTAAATGCTAAAAACTTCTGAAACTCTCTATTTTATTTTACTTTCAATATGGCAGTAACCAGAAAGAATATAAAAAAGCAGATACATTACTTTCAATCTTTGAAAAATTAAAATTTAATTAAGGCAAATGAAATTTATGTACATGTACAAACCCTTCTCCTTGTCACAGCTTGCTTTAACTTAAAACCTGATTTACGTAAATACCTCATGTAGTAACAATACTTAAAAGGTTATTAAGTGTGAGCTCTCTTGCCTCCTTACTACTTTTTGTTAGAAAACTTTAATCTTAAGTTTCCAAACTGCTGCCAGCTTTGAGAAGAGGTCCTCACGGAGTCCATAGTTTTGCAGATCTCTCTTAGCAGTGTGAGGTACAAAGAAAAATTAATCTGTGCTTGGCTAGTCTCTAAGCTGGCTATTGGTCTTCTCATTCATAGCACACTGAGAGTCAGTTTAGGAAAAAAAAAAAGAATACTGAAGGATGACAGCTAAAACTATAAAACCATGATGTAAGATCTGTAGAATTAACAACAAATTCAATGGGGGGAAAAAAGCCAGCAAAGAAGATTGGGAAAAAAGGGCTTCGGCAAACTCAAATATGACATCCCACACAGAGTACAGTAAGGTGTTACTGTACAGTGCAACTGGAGAGAAGGAACATATTGAAATATCTAAACAGGTGTATTGATCACGCTGGACAGAGATTGTCTAATGGAACTGTCTAAGAGATCCATGAAATCAATATTAATCATCAACCACAACACAAGTTTATAGAAAGACTAAGATTTTTCTCTTGTCCTCTTTTGTTTCCTGTGTTCTTGATAGCTGGATCATAAACCACACCAAAACCCTGCTTGGGACAACAGATGTGACACTTTCAGCATTCAGGTTCTGCAAGGAGCTACTGCTCCTATTCCAC
>VWYP01000366.1:2953-46541 GCA_013400435.1 Pycnonotus jocosus
TTTTTTTTTTTTTTTTTTTTTTGAGAAATAGTAGCATTCTTGAGTTCTGTGTCCAGGAAATTATATGAGTTTGGAAGGAAAAAGGCTAGTTTCTTAAGTCTGCCTTTAAAGAGAAGCAGAAACAATGTCTTCATTTTTACTTAATAATAATAGAATTCATTCAGAATTTGGGAAACACAAGATCAAATTTTGTTTTTAACAACAAAAAGTAATTTAAATCTTTCTCCTCCCACAGCAATCCTCTCATCACTCTCAATCTCTGTTCAATAAAATAAAGTGTGATTTCAAGTGAGTATGACAGTTTTATGTCAGCAATATTGGAGGTTCCTCCAGTCTCTCCTTTGAGAACCTTGATTTAAATATACATCATTCCATATAAAAATATCAGCACTCGTTATCCCACACAGTTTTTTTGAGATGTTCACTTGGGAAGTGGTAGTTGTACTCCAATTTTTTTAATCTTATTCTATGGCAAGTGCAAGAGCTGAACCCTAATGCTGCACTTATGGCGTTCTTCTAGGGGGATGAAGTAGGTTCAAGTGTCCTCAGAAGAGTGAAGCATTGAACCTCACCCCAAAATCCTGTAAAGTCCTAAAAGCCTTGAATCCTGCCCAGGGTTTGATAGCTTACACTGACAGGATATAAAGTCAGAATGGCATGAGGCTGTTTTCAGGAGCAGCTTTTTTCAGAACTGTCTTTTAGGTTGGGTTGCTGGACAAAGGTTTTCAATTTTTAACCTTTCCACGCCTGAACTGATTTACCTCTTGCACATCATCAAACATCACTTTCTTTTTCTCCCTCTCTCCTTTTTTATTCAGTTGTGGAACTAAAATAAACAAATTTACAGGTCTACTCTTTTCACAACCCCCTCACAATCTATGCCAGTTTAGTAATTGCTATGAAGCCTTTTGTGGACCTCACACTTGAGACAACTGCAGGAAAGTCTGGAAGAAGGAAAAGACAAAGTCTGGCTGTGTCCATCAACACACAAGGGTGGCACAGAGGATACCCTGGGCTGTGTCACTCAGGATTGGAGTGACAGGCAGCAGAAACCCAAAGTGAGCAGGGATACAGCTGATGCTTTGACAGCAGGAAAGAGATAAGAGGCACAGGATGACCTCTCAGTGCTCAGGCTTGGTGGGATGAAAGGAGACCCCTCCACTGATGCCAGTCACGTCAGCTTTAAGACAGGAGATGTCATTTTCTTGTCAATCATGTATGAAACAGGACTTTGGAGAGGCAATCCAGTACCTCTGAAGAGGCTGCACTGTTCAAGGATAATATGTGATATGTTTTACTGGTTTGGATGCTTTGGGGTACATCTGTAACTCAATTCCCCTCCTATTTTTATGTAACATTTACAGGCTGTTTTCCCTTTCCCAACACCAGAATGATTCACATGAGAAGGCCAGCCAGTTTAGCTCTATTAAAAAAGAATCAATGTTATAAGAACCATAAAATTATCTAAAATGCTCAGCCAAAATGTGATCAGTTCAAAATTGTCCCCACAGTAAGAAAAGACATATCTTCAGTTCAAAGGAGACAAGGAACCATCTTGTGCTATCCCTTAAAGAGCTGCTAAATTGTGATATTAACATAAAGCTCACATTTAACATATATGATGCAGTAATTCCCACGAGTTGGCCTTTAAATTGCCTCAGCTACTGTAGCAGAACAAACTAGTGCAGAAACAATGAAGAATTTTCACATACTCCCCTTCCAATGACTGTGGCAGTGGTCTCATGGCAATAAACACAGTAAGGGTCACAGTCTTGGTCTGAGCAAATTTGCTGGTTAATACCATTGCAACTATCTCTGTCAGAGAAGATTAAATGGTTATTTTTAAAATTTTGTTTATTTTTTACATTTTATGTTATTTGGAAGTCACTGGGAAGATTGTGACAAGCCCTGTCCCATTGTTACACTGCCATTAAGTCACATTAATTCCCTGGGGAATTTTTAAGAGCTTTGCTGATTCTGCATGCCCAGCTGTGTGAACAGAGCTTAAGAACTTGGGTTTCATGTGGAAAAAAAAAATGCTTTTCTCCCATAGCTTTGTGGTAATTGACTTTGGGAAAAAGAGAACTTCAACTTTGCACATTTTAAGTCATATAAGAAAGCCGCAATAAATATACCAAGTAAAATTATCTGATTCTGATATCTGCAATCTGGGCATGTTCTTAAAATACCCACAGTCTGAGTAACTGTGCTGATCATGTATTAAAGCTGTGTGGAATCTTCAAGCTGTGTTTGCATTTTAATTGACAAAAAAGTCAATATTCACAATGGATATAGACAAGACGTAATGAAATCATGCTACACTTTCCCTACTTCATTACAAAAGTCTCAAGACACAGCAAAGAAAAAAAATTGAAAGATTCACTGTATTATTCTTTTTTCTCAGAAAAATAATATCTCTAGGGGAAGCCATATTGTATTGTTTTAAGGCCCAGTTTTAATGAGTGGAAGTTGAGGATATTTGGAGCCTACTGGGACTGTGCTGTTTGTTTGTGATCTTACCCACATTGCTGGTTTGGAACAGCAGGAGATGGTGCTGCAGACAGTTCTGGCATTCATGTCACAGTTTGCTTCCTTACCAGAGTAACTTAAAAAAAAAAAAAAAAAAAAAAAAAAAGAAAATTAATTTTGGGTCTTTGTAAAAAAAAAAAGAAAAAAGAAAGGAAACTTTCTCTACCTTGTTGTTAATTTTTTTTTTTTTTTTAAGGAAAATATGAAAAAACTGTATGAATTCACTTAGAGATTTTGGGTCACAAGTCCCCAGCTTGTTTTGCATGTAAAATAATTAAGGTGGGACAGTTTCAATCTCTTTGCAGAAGAACATTGCAATACTAATATCACAAGGAAAGTGACTTTGCTGAAGGTAGATTTATTTCACATTTAGTTTCACATTGAGGAGATCTGATCCTTCTCCTTAATGGTTTTGTCATTCAAGTTATTACTCTGTCGAGACCACTGGTCCACATTCAAGTGACATATTTGACTTACTATTTTGTACTCTTTTTTTTCTGGTTTTATGGCCTTTGTGGATGTCTTTTCAGAAGGACATTGAGTACAACTTGCTTTTCCATATTTTCGAGCTCTTATAAGTCTATTTCTACAGTTTCTCATATACCAAAGGAGACGTCAATCTCAACTGCAAGGCTGTTATATGGTAACTGATTTAACAGTAGTCTTCTTTGCAAAATTACCTTTCAGGCACCTTTTTCTTTTTTTTTTTTAGATTTTCCTAACCCATGGCTGAAAAATGAACATAATAGAGAGTATTGAACATTTTATGGGGTGTGTTTGAATGAGTGTCTGGGAAAGGTCAGGCTTCCACAAGGCAGATCAGCCACTACTGGAGTAGGAGAAATGTGCTCTGCTTCATTTGTGTCCCACCTCATCAGTCTTTTCTTTGGATGAGAGCAGAATTAGCTTGAATGTCCTCTCTCCAAAGGAAATTGTGAAAGCCACCAGTATGGGCAGGGGATAATAATAGTGTGGCCAATGGTAGTTTCTTTATAATTTTTAAAACTAATGTGTATTTCTGCCTATAAAGGAAAACCTAACAATCCTACCCTATTATCTAATTTTAGCATTTGAGCCAGGCTCCATTATTTCTTTCATCTTGACCAACAGATTCTAGAAAAGCTCATTTTAACTGCAGTTGAGGCTATGCCAGTATAGACAATGTTTCTCCAGTTGATGCCTCACAAAATTTCCTTCCCCTGGGCTGATTCTCTGCTGTCTTCCTCTTTTGCCACTTTCCTTGTGCTTCAGCTGCAGATGCTCTGGCTGTGCCTGAGTTGTAAAAATGGACAAGGACCATTCTGTGCCCCTGACTCCCGATGATGTGGCATGGCCTGACTTCACACACTGGGTCCTGCTTCTCTTCCAAAGAGCACCAGGATGAAAATACCCAAACTGCCCATGGGAAACAGGCATGTGCAGTCTCTTGAACTGCACCCAGGTATTGTCTGGATAACACTAAATGGCACAAGGCAAAGCAGGGATGATGGCAACTGTTAAAAAACAGAGATATTGGTGTTCTCATGCTCTGTGTTCCCTGCTCATGGTTTTGTACACTACCAGTGTATAGACATAATCTCTGGGGCTGGGGCCAGCTTTTATTTTTGTTGGTGAATCAATGTTAGCCCAACAGGTTCTTTATTACTGACGAAAGCTCTTTGGAATGATGGAAAAGGTATCCTGTTACTGTAGTGCACTTCAGATTTTCCTGGGAAACTTAGCTTGTGAAATTGGAGTAAGATGAAAACGACTTTGCAGTGATATTTTTCTGCATTTTTAAAAATTACTATTTTTCTTTCTGTAACCTGAAACAAAAAGTCTTGAAGCCTTCTGAGTGAAACTACTAAAACCATCTGTAATATTTTCTGTTCAGCTGGAAAACAGAGAATCATTTTTCTTTCTGAGTACCATCGAAAGTGTGGCTGTCCACACAGCCCCTGTCAAGAAATAATATGGATGATCTAAGAGAAAGAAAAGCAAATCAGGAAACTGCCTGCAGAGATAAGAGGGAGGAGGATTTAAAAGGATAGTGTTTCCATAAATCAAGGCAACCAGTGACAGCTTTAAAGTAAGGGTCAAAAACATTGCGAGAGGTGTCACTTGGCTAAGAAGTTAATCCAAGTTTCCATCTCTCTGCCTTTAGTGCTTGTTCAAGTGGAAGTTAAAGATCTCATGGCATTATTTTGGGATCATAAGAGATTGATATCCTGCCCAAATTCTCTCTTTCAGGATCATCAGAGACCTTTGCACCGGTATCAATACACACAGATTTATGCGATTGCAATAAACAAAGGGTCACATTTGTCTGCATGCCATTGCTCCAGTTTATTCTGTTCACATGGCAGCAGAGAATTCTAAATTGGCACAGGAATTGTGGGTAGTGTACACTGCAAAACCCATCAGGATGGGTTTGCAATAAGAAAAAAGAAAAAAAAAGTAACTGTCTATCACAGAGGATTCCAAACCATCATGAGAATTGACCATAAGAGAGTCTCCCAATACCAACTGAACCAAATAAGAGGTTTGGCACAAATTTTCAAAAATTCCCTGAGATACACTGTCTATGGGAAGATGCTGTCATATCTTAATAGAAATTACTATTTCCACCTCAAAAAGATGGAAACAGCTCTTGGGAGTCTGAAACTAAAGAGCTGAAATGCCAACACTATAATTTAAGGACTGATTTTTCATTGCTATACACAGAGTAAATAGCCTTTACTCATGGGACTTCCTTTAATGTAGGATTATTTCCTTGCAAATGAATTCTGTTGGTAGGTTTTGAAATGGAAAGTGCATGAGATAATTGGTCTGAGGAGATGGCAAATGGTTCTTGTGTGTCAATGAAGCAGAAGTCAAACACCTGTGCTGCTCCCACAGCACATCATCAACAGCAAAGGTATGATGTAAAAATGCAATTAAAAAAAATCTTTAAAATAATATGCTGAAAGTAAACTAAATTGTAGTAAGTTTAGGTATGACCCCATCTTGAATCATCCTTCCTTAATTTTACTGGCAATCAGTTAAACTTCTAAAGAGCTTTAATGGATAAGAGATCTATCCAGTGAGTAATTTTGAAAGTAAAGACCTGATTTAATATTGCTTTGTTTAAAAATAGAAAAACATGATTCCATGTTCAGAAAATATAGATATATACAAACTCAGTAGGGAAGCATGATGCTCAGGAAAGGGAAACTGAAGGCAGTGATAATATGATTTCATTGCTGTAATGCTGCCATGAATCCTACCATTCTATTTTCATTACCCAAATGGAAAAAGGGGGAATGAAAAAGGTTGAGGAAGTGACATTTTTCAGTATTAATAGCAAAAAGAGGAAATTAACTGAAAGGCACTTAATAGCTGGAAAAAAATGGAAATTTTGAGTCTGATTTTCCTCTTACACCAGTCTTATACCAGTAGACTGCTGGAAAACTCTCAGGGCTTGCTTCCCAGAATGATGATGAAGTGGAAAGGAGTTTCTTTAGGTGGCTGAGTTCCTGTCTAAATGATTATTTGCATGCTAAAGAGATTTTGGTGTAAGTGGACTTTTGGTAATCTGCAGTCTTGCAGAGAGGCCTTTATTATTCAAATCCAAATATAATAAGTCTTTTTTTGAAGACTCCATTGGCTTCCACCAGCTATATTCTGACATATCCCCGTGGAGTGAAAGCAGTTCTTTCTAAAGGGAACAATATTGCAGGTGTAAGGTGGAATTTAAGCGGCTTCTCTAAGGGAACACACAAGCTGGAGAGGTTATGATGGGGGATGCCAATTCACACAGTCCCTGGGGAGGCAGCAAGGCGATTTGCATCTGCATGAGATGAGTTCAGTTTTAAAGTGAAACACATGTGTTAGTGAGTTTGAGGCAAACTGACAGGATCTTTGTAAAGGAACTGGAAATTATGAGCAGCAGGAGTGGCCTGACCCTACAGAGTGCTAATGTTTAATCTTCTTATTGAGATAACAATCAAGGAAGAATCAATAACATAAAAACAGTGGGGTTTCTTCCTAGGTAACAAGCAAATAAAGGAGAAAAAAGGCTTCCTGATTGATGTTTCAGTGATTCTCCAGACCATGGTAACTGCCTTTGCTTTGATGGCTAATTCCTGGTGGGCACTGGGAGGTGGCTTTTCTAAAAAGGTGTTGAAGTAGAAGAAGGGTTTAAACATTTGGAGAATGTTCAGCTGCAGTCATGACAACTAAATGCAGATTCAAGACTGTGATTGAAATCTGTGCAATACTACTATGAAATCAATGATTTCTTACAGTGAGAAAGCTGTCAGGATTAATTCAGAAAGAAAGCAGAACACAGTCTAAAGGGTCATTACTTGAAACACTGCATGTTTGGAGTCATTAGAAGTCAAATTAAGCATAAAATGATATTTTAAAATATGCAAATCCTTGCCATTAATAACAATTTTGATTTGTAATGGAAAATTGCTAGTTTAGTCAGGGAACCTTTACATTGCATGGAGATTGTAACAGTCTGCTGTTACATGAGTATTGTTAATGATCTTTAAAATAGTCATGGGCAGCACAGCTGGAGAGAGTGGGCATCACAGCTGTTTGGGAATTTATTTAAGCTCATATGATTGCAATGAGTACCAGAGTGGCTATTGCCACCTCACTGATGAATGTCTCACTGTAAATAAATCCCCTGTAATTTCTTAAGTGGTGTTTTCTCTTATCCAAGAACAGAGGGAAGCAGAAGAGTGTCAAAATGTCAGTGGGATGTCAGAAAGAAAATATTACCTGTCCTATCTAAAGAAATAAATTACTTTTTATAGAAACACTGTGTTAAAAAGTGACTCTTCAGATAAATTATATTTCTTTTAAAAGCTTTTGTAAAAGTGTTGTAAAAGATTTAATAAGATGATTCACATGTTTGAGTAAATGAAAATTAACATAATAATATTTTAAAATTTTTATTTGAGATAGAGCAAAAAAAATTACTTACTGATCTGAGGGAAAAATAAAGTTTTATTCTTAAATGGAAGCAAGAGCTCTTTTGAGCAGGGAAGAAAGAAAGCAATAGTTCACTTTAAACCAGAACCATAATTCCCATATTGCAGGCAGGGTAAATTGACCTCATTGCAACTTTTCTGCAAGTCCAGGATTAGGGGGGGAGCAGAACTGGAACATGTTTGGTGTCTCCAGGAGAATGAGGCCAAGCTGGTTTAACAAAGCTGCTCTCAGTGCACTAAGGTGTCTGTGTCCTGTGACAGGGACATCTCTGTGGGCTGAGGTACCTTGCAGTTGGAGACCTCCCCATTGCACTGCAGATCACAGCACAGGATTATTTATTCAGGTTCCACATGGAAAAATACAGCTTGAAATCACAGTCTGGTGCTCCAGTGTCTTCCCACACTGCTGCTCTGGAGTGTTTTGTGCCAATTTGGGCTCTTGGTCATGAAGCTGTTACATTTCCAGCTTCACACTTGAGTTTGTATCCCAAGCCTCTGTGTGCTCCTGCCTCACACTTGGTGGGCACAGACTGCTCCTGCTGTCCTGCAGGAGGACACAGGTCAGTGTCCCTCATGGGGACAATTGCATTTCTGGAAGATGTTCAGGCTTTGTGGTGAGGGAAAGGTCAAAATTTGGCTCCCTCATCACCAGGTGGGTGGGAATGGATGGCAGGCAGCTCTCATCTCCACTATCCAGAACTAAGCAGTCAATGCCTGTAAAGAAAAAAGGCATCAATCATCTTCATGCTCTCAGGGAAAATGTGGACTAGTTTGATTCCTGCCCTGCCCTGGGAGCTGTGCACTGCTCCCTGCTCAGGCTCACATTGGCTTTAAAACTCAGCTAATTCAACTCCTTTTTTTCCCCTTCCTTCTTTTTTTTCTTTAATAGTATCTTTTGTAAAATTCAATTCCATTACTCCAGTTCCTATTTTCCAGGACAGTTCAAGTGTGCTGGCTGCATTACTCAAGTCAGGCTTTGGTTGGTTGGTATTTCTGTCCCTGGGGCGTTTTGCTGGATTACTCCTCTAGTGCCTGTGCTGCTGCACTGTGGGGACTGAAAAGTGCCAGAACAAATGCAGGAAGATGTGCCAGCTCTTGGTACACACCAAGGAATCCTGAAGCAACAACAACATTTGGCAGAAACAGAGACATTGTTAATAAAACAAGCCACTAAAATCTGTGTTTAATCACCAGAGCACCATCTCCCCACTTGCAAGAGAATTTTCAAATGAGAGGAAAACTGTAAAGGCAGCTTAAAGTGTCACACAGAGTGGGAACACAGTATGTGATCAGAGGTTTAACTCCTTAAAGCAGAAATTTGCTTCTTAAGGCACTTTCCCTCTACAAGTTGGAAAAAGATCATGCTCAGATGTACGTGTTTTTATCACAATGTGAGTGAAATGGCCATATTTCAGTAAGGTCCCCAGATACACACTAAACCATGCTTGTATTGAAAGATTTTTTTTTTTTTTAATATGGAAGTAAAAAAAGACTTATTAATGCTACTTCTGCTGGTTGCCAGCAGAGATTTCTTTCCTACAGATCATTATCTCGTATTTTGGGTGGGATAGCAGAGTCACTGACAGCTCTGGTAAAGACAGCTCCTTCTTTTGCTGTGCATAATCCACACTAACATTCTGCCTCAGATTTGTATTTGTCTATAGGTCTAATTTATAACTTCCCACCACACACACCACTGAAAAGGAAGTTTCATACTTAGAAATTGCTGCAATAGCATGGGAATGCAAAATAGTCAGCAAGATATGACAGATATAAAGGCCATATTGGTGTGTTTCTAATCTTCCTCATTTCACAAGAGTGTTTTGTGGGGGTATTGTTTTGTTTTGCTTTATTCCTTCCAGGTTAGGTAATGCAGTTGTTGATTTTAAGGTATGCAAAGCACAAGGCAAAGAGAGATGTGAATGTGCCACTCTAAACAGAAATGTGACCCCTGGTTTTCCATCCCAGATCTGCAATGCTATGACCACAGCTTTTGAGAATCACATACTCATCTGGGATTAATCAGTGCTGCTCACTGAAGATTGGTAAATTTACAACTGAGGATGGAGACCCTCTTCTAAGCCATTGGCAATGCAGTGATTACTTTCCACTGAAACACGGTGTGCAGTTGTGAAATGTTTGCCAGGTAGAGTTAAAAAGAGTAAATAAAGTTATATATGTGTAATCCTTCAGCTAGACAGTTTTATAGGCCAGGTTAGGTTTCTAGGATCACTAATTAAAACAAATTATATCTCCCAATGAGTATCTTGGTAAAATTATAGTGAACTATCTGGGTGCTCCTGCAATTGAGGAGGCACATACACCATTTTTTGAATGTAGACTTAGAAATGCACAGCAATAAAAGTAGCATTATGTAAAATCAGAAGTTATTCTTTGCCCAAAGTACTTCCGAAAACATTTTAAGTCTTCTTTAATTTCTTGGGAAGCAACTGCATGGGCAACTGGCTGCTTCCCAGACACTCTATATTAATGCTCCATTCACAATTTACAATTTCCAAGGCTTTGGCAAGTCATGAAATTTAGTAAGGACACATCTAACTTCCAGCTGACCCAGAAATGTGAGCTGCCATTCACTGTGCTGAGTTCTCTTGCTCCACTAATCATCTTTATTTTCCAGTGATTTCTGCATTTTACTGAGAGTATATGTAGGATGAAGGACCACACACAGTTCTTCCTGCTAGGAGGAGACTTAAAAGTTTCTTCTATGTTTCCTTATGGTTTGTGACTATTGCACCGCTAAGCCACAAAATGTTGCCTTAAATTAGGGTAACACCTCAGCCCAGGCATGCCTAAACATAATTAGTTTGTTCAGATTTTTCGCAGATGAATATTATTAAAGCTGTAATTTCTTCCAGGTTACAACAAGCTAACTTAAACAGAAACTTTTCCAAACATTTCTGAGAAAAATCCAAATTGAACAAGATTCCAGGTTTCTCCTCAGAGTCGTTAATGCAGTTCCCATCTTCACCATTAGATTCCAATAAGGAGTTCCTCAATGCTTTGTTTTCCTTCTCTCTGAATGTGTTCTACTGTTGGCTTGTGGGGTTTTTGGTTGTTTGTTTGTTTTTATTACCATTCAGTTTTCAAACACCCGGGGTACATTGGAAATATCAAGCAGCATTTCAAGGCAGAGAGAAAAAGGCACAGAGTAAACTCAAATCACATCAAGCATTTCCAAAAACCCCTCAGTGTCAGAAAGTAAACATACTGTCCTCATGCTGCTCAAAGAAAAGCTTGTAGTTCCTAAATTTAAAAAAAAAATAAAAACCAAGAGGAGCAAGAACAAATTCTTGGCCAATTTCTGTATTTTTGCCCCCCAAGGATTCCGTGACCTTGCTTATTGAAAGCTGAGATTTTGGGGAATGGGGGTGAAAAAAAAAAGGACAGAATCCTGACCTGTACAAGCACACCATGCAGCTGTATAAATGAGACAACAAGGGATAAATCTTGTTCAGTTACAACAAGAGTGTTCATTGGTTTTACTGAGTTGCTTTGGTATTAAAAAAAATCCTACTGGGCCTTGATGTGAACCGTTGTCTCCCAAAGACACACTTTGCTTTCCAAAAGTTGCATTCTGTTCTTTTATATAATGTTAGCTTTTCTCTTCAATTGCATGAATGCACATGAACAGAAAAGATTTCATGCAGTTGAAACTAAGAACACATGTTGCATTGACACAAAAGTTGTGCTGGCCCGTTTTGTTTCCAAAGGGATCTCTCCACACCTGCCATTACTTCCATCAGACTAAGACCAGCCTTCCATCGTGGCCTGGACAGCATTCCATTTGGAACTGCTTTCTAACCAAGTCTTCAGGCAGCAAAATAACAGCACTTTTGGACTGAGCACCTGCAGGGATGTTTTTTGACTGTGGAGCACAAAGCCAAAACCACAGGTCAGCTGGTCTCGAGGGTGTTAGTGTGGAGTGCTACCAGCTACTGCTGTCCTCTGCTGACTTACATGGAAACACTCCCAGCTCTTCTCCTGGATCCGTGTACTTGGACAGGGGTAGGTGGAAACCCTGTCCCTCTGCAGGGCTATTTAGAACTATCAAGAGGCTGGCATAAATAAAACTTAATGTAGTGCAGATTTTTCTTGTATAAAATGTGTCTATATTTATGAATATATATGCATACTTTTATATATTCAGTAGGTGACAAAGATCTCATAGTTACCAACAGAGATTTTGATATAAAGCCATTGGCAGCACGTGGAAAAGCCATTCAGCTCCTCTGAGAGCAGACATCTATGGCATGACTCATTTGCATGATGTGTATGCATCTCGTGCCACACAAGCTGTGCTGCTTATCTGATGATACTGAACACTGGGGAGATGTATGACAGTGACAGCTGGAGCCTGGCTGAGATTCTATGAAATATTTCAAATGGGATTAGATTAGATTAGATTAGACAAGACGGCTTTTGGCCAGCTGTGATTTCTAGCCTATACTGTATTCAATTAATTGATCTAGATGTAGGCATCTGACACCAGTTGAAATGCTGTAGGGATTCTGAGACTTTCACAGGACTGAGAGATACAACAAAGGACTGATGGGGAGCCACATCTTTCTCAACTGGCAGGACAAGGCCAAGCAGCTGCCACAAGGAACCTGAAATGCCACCAGACATCAAACCAGATGTGCTAGGTCTCCACTGACTTGTATTAGAGAGAGAGAACAATGTCTCTCACTCACCTGAAGATATTTACATCATAGTCTCCTACATTTGGGAGTCCAGATTTAGATCTGAGCCCTACAAATTGCTAACTGCCTAGTTTTTGTTTTCTTCCAATTTTTAAATTTGAAGTAAAAATTTGATTTTTTTTTTTTTTTTAATTTGAGGTTTCTGGCACAACACTATCCTGATTTAAGTCATGGAAGTAAAAGTAAGGAAACTTCTATGATTTCTATTCAGAAAATCTATCTATTAGTCTCTTTTAAAATAATTTCTTCTTGTTCTGGTATATATTTTCTTCTCTAGTTTTTCAGCTCAATATAGGTAAAACAATGATTTTCAAGGTGCTAAATTGAAACCATAATATCAAGACAATCATTCAACATTCTAATTAAAAATGAATGATGGTAAAATGTGGCAGGTGACAGCTGGCAGATTGCCCATAAAAAATAGCAAATGTTCTGATCATTGATAAGTGGTGGACCTCATACACAAGGCCATGAATTAAAATTAACAGAAGAACGAGATCTGGAAAGGAATGAAAGAGAATATTGTGTTGTTTGTCTCTAATGTGATGAAGAATGCTGGTTTAATAGTTTCCCTGAACAGACCATCACCAGTGGAAAGAGAGATCTAAAAAATGAACCTTTGCTCAGGATTTAGTAGTTTTAATGGGTACAGGCCAGGGTGGTCTGTAATCACTTTATCTACTTAGAAGAGAGAATGTGACTTAAGTTTAAATTATTCTAATTTTAGCTGTAAACCTACTGTACAGCCAGATGTTGGCTTTGAATATTCTTTGCTTTGCTGAAGCTCCATCACTCATTCCTTTATACATTCTAGTTACAAAGCAGTTTTCTGCTAAAGAACTCTTTCTAGTTACAGCACTATAAAACTCCTCTGAGTTTATCTACTTGCACAAAGTAAAAGTGCTGTTTACCACAACAGTTTCAGCTTTATAGAAATATTTTTCTATGTGTTTTTGCAGCAGATGCATTTATGTCCATGATACAAAAATGAACATGAAATTATAGATGAGAGGAAAAGAAACTGGCTAAAGTTCTCAACTCTTTATCTGAAATGTTCAGCATAGCAAGCCTGCAGATGCTATATAACCCATGGAACATTCTTCCAATTCCCATTTGTTTGTTTCCATTTTTCTAAAGTTTCATTTTGTTTTGTTTACCTTAGACTGGTTTGTATGGAGTTTTATCCATGTACAAGATAACAAAACTTTACAGTGACCAGACAGAAAAAAGTCAGCCAAACTCTAGTCGTCACTACTGAGTGAAAAAAATTCTTCAAGTGAAAAGACCAGAATTATTGTTTCAGGCAACTCAAGCACAAAGCTATTAGCTTGGCTTGCTCTGCTAGATTTCTGAAGACCATTTGAAACAATCTTAATTTAAGGAAAACAAGTCCTAGACAGTGGAACTCCTTATCCAGTGACTGATAAGGGGCACTGGTTGACTCTAGGGATGTACAGTAAGATGATGTGTTTCCAATACTTAGATCTCCAAGACTTTCAGGTGTCAGTATCCATTAACTGTACACACTTCTCTGTTAATAGAAAACATTTTATAACAAAGTACATTAACTGAAGTTTTCCAGAGCCTCCACACTCAGAGAACCATCATAAAAAAATGTCTTCCTTTATGTTTTAAAGAGACTTGTAGCATTATTCAGTTTACAGGAATGTTTATGAGCAGCCCTATATACATACACACTACTAGCTGTAGTCTGACATCTGTACTAGGAATAGTCAGCCTAAAGTCCCTTTATATGTGACAGACTGTACTTAATGGATGATATTGTAATGGGTGACTTCAGTCACCTTCTGGACCTGTCACTGCACAGAGGGAGTCTGGACTACAGTATCTATAAAATCCCTCTCTTTATGTGAGGTGAACAAGGTAAACCTTCTCATCTCCAGCTGGAATTCACGGTCTCTCAGCTCTAAAGAAAGCCCTTCACTCTTGATACTCCCTAAAAATACTATTAAAAAAAAAAATAAGGCACAGAATATTAAAGTACTGATTTTACTGTGGGTGAATTTCTGGTACAGATACATACTCTCAGGATCATGTATGGAGGCAAGGTTCTACTGCTAGTGATGATGTTACCAGTGCTTAATAGTTAAAAATACTAAGCTAATGCTAAATGAAAATACAAAACTGTGATAGCCATCACAATATGCAAAAAGCAGGTTATACATTCACACATAAATGAGAAACTGTATCAATGCTATTGTGTAAATATTTAGATAATGATAGACTAACCACAGAAGAGGGAAAATCAACTTCCAGATAAAGAAAAACCAAGTTCCAGTTAAATGGCTTCCACATAGATTTCAATTAATGTGACCTTTGTAAGGTTTAATAGTTCAAGCTTTTCTCATTAAATTGGGTAACATTTTGTTGTTAAACCAAAGAATTCAAACTCCTGAGTTGCCATTGGAAGTACCTGAAGAGGCATTACCATTTTTATTCCAAACATTTAAATAACCTCTGCAATGGGTCATTTGTTAGCTCAGTGCTCAGATATCAGTCCATTCCATGCTCTAGTTACAATGAGCAAGGATCTGTTTTCCAAGCTTTTTCTGAGGTTTTACTGGGCCTTTGCAATGTACAAATCTTGTGACCAACACAGTGTTAAAAGCATGCACTTTACAAATTACCCATGACAAATACTTGATCACATTGTANTATTTTATTGGACTAAAATTTTGCTTTCAGCAAAGAAGTATTTAGTCTCTTATTATTTGGAAAAATCAGCTATTTCAGAACATTAAATTTTTCATTTAAGTCTGCTTTTCACATTCTTGAAGAAGTGCCAAATGGACATCCCAGAGCCTGAAATATCCCTTTTATACACAATATATGCAAAAGCTTCACAGGCCTCCACAACCACATGACTCAGACTTGAGCCCTTCTCTGCCTCAGATGTGCCTATGGTGAAACAGAAATGTATGACTGCTTTCTGGAAATACTTTGGATGTCAATGGTAGAATATCTCTGGTATCTTAACACCATCCTCCTGAGGATTTATTCCGTGTGCTGGGCCAATTTACATCAATTTGAAGCCAAGTTGGCTGCACTGATCCTTTAATTGGAACTGTTTAATTTAGGGTGTGCATTGTTGTATCGAAATTGGCCCTTCAGAGAAAAAGGTTCCATGACCCTTTAAAATATCTGTTAAAATAGTAGTGGGCCATTTGATTTTAATTGTTTTAAAACAGTGACACAAAGACAGCATGACATGTCAATGCTGCACAACCTAGAACCTGAAATATCAGCTAGAAAGGTGATGATTGCTTTGATAATTAGACAGAAGACAGTAAGTTCTTGAAGCTGCTCAATCTCAGAGATCTTTTATATAAATCAGTTAACTTCTATATAGGAAAATGTGAAAGTTTCACTAAAGTCCTTGAATAGATAAAAATTTTAATAATTCTGAAGAATATGTAACAGCTTAAACATGTACATCCAAATTCCTGGCTATTGTTCCAAGTCCTACCCATGTTCCAAAAATTTTGTAGAAGAAATTGTGTCATTGGCCAACCTGATGAAAGGAAAGGATTGTAAAACTCCTCCACAATGATGGGAAGAGATAGGAATATTTCTAAATTGTTATATAAATACAGAGTATTATCAGTGACCTTTATAGTCACTTCTGCTCATTACAGTAAAAGCACATCTAGTTGTATACATTAAGGAGAACAAAAGCATCTTTAGACATAAAGATAATATTGTTCAGTCACTGAACCTCTTCTCTGAGGCTTTTACAGTGCTTGGGGCACATTAAGACCCTTAACCTTTCTCCACTGATGATTATATGAGCATTGTCCTAAGTGATTAAGGGTCGATGATGCAGGGAAATGGACAAATAACATCTGACAGATTGGAAGAGAAAAAGTCTGGGTTGGAGGAAGTGCCTTATCATCCAGCTCACAATCCCTGCCTGAATACAGGCTTGGAGTGCCAACACCATATTCCAAAAGAGTTCTGCCTTGGGAGAAGCATCCTAGTCAAGAAATGCATTGTGGTATTTTGTTTTTTCCGCTTCCAAGTGGTTTTTATGCACTTGATATTTAGTCTGGCTTAGGAAGAAAGACAAAGCAAGACAAAGCATGACCAAATGGAGTAAGAAAGGAGCAAGCTTCCCCCATTTGCTCCTGCCTTCAGACACAGGTAATGTGTCTGGGACACTGATCTGCATTTGCAAGTAAATGCACTGAGACAATGGGTGTGATTTGCCTTTCTCTTTATGCAAAACATCTTCAATCCCACATTATGCTAAACAGCCTTAAATTACATTTAACATTAGACCTCACGGACATTCCTGTTTCCTTCAGACCTTGATTTAAACACTAGAATTTAGCAAGAGCACACCACTGCTTTCCATCCCTTGATTCCTCTCAAAATATACACCCTGCAATGAACTTATTGATTTATTTGGGTTTTTTGCTTGAACATGTGTTATGTACTCCCCAAGATTTGTCTAATCACTTTGAATTCTGTACCTAATAGGAAGACAAATTGTATCCTAAGCAAAAGAGTAGGATACTTAATTACAAAACTGGAAACATCTACAAAATTCATTGATACAAATAAGGAAACAATCTTACAATGTGTCTTATCCTAGCTGTCATATGGGAGGGTATTTCTAAACTAGGGAACTGAGGAGGTGCTAAATGAATTTATTCATCCACTGCATTTCTGCTTTTCACTTACATTTGAGGATTTTCTGCTGAGTGCTGACAAAGTTACAACCTATCTCTTAGGAATCCTTTTATTTCTCTACTGTTTGAGAGCCCCAGGAATAGCATGGCCTTTCTTCAATCTGCTGCTGTCTATCAGAATGCAGAAAGAACATTCCTAAGTTTATTTGAGAATAAATTTCTTTAGGTACAAAGGAATCATGAAGTGCTGATTCTTCTGTCCTGTTTACCTTTTCCATCAGGAAATCAGCTGAGCTGCAGTGATAAAAATGAGTTACAGTAGTAAACCTACAATGTACCGTTCTGTAAGCTACATATCATGAGATGTTTTTGGCACGAGAATCCATTTTATTTCTGGTTTACTGGCATATTATAGAGACTGCACATAATACATTAATACACTTTTGGGGCTGGGTCACTGTGCCACAGTCCTATTCAGGGAAGCACTTAAGCATCTGTCTAATATGAATCATGTGCTTAAGTCCCACAGGTGCCAATGGAAATTAAGTAACTACTCCAGGGCTGACTTGAACAGAGATTTATTCTTAAACCATGTTTCTATAATAAAAGTGTCCTCTAAACTAATCAACGCTGGAATAAAGTAAAATGAAATGCTTCCCATACAGAATTTTAGTTGTTGTTTCCTGCTGTTTGTTTTGAGTTTGGGGCTGGTTTTCTTTTAAGAAGCTTTTTCAGAATATGTCAAAGTTTCCTATTCATTAAATGTGTTTGTCTGCAATTATGCAAATATTAACTTAAAGCCTCTTAGATAGATAAGAGTTGCTATTTGTACAGAGATTAATCTGATAGTCTTTCACTGAAATATTTTCACCTTCATTCTGAAAACCATTGATTATCAGCTCACAGCCAAGGCACTCCAATTAGTATCACCCAGTGAAGGCAAAACAGTTGTATATCTACAAATCATAATGGTATACCCGAGGTCTCTAATTCAGATGCTCTTTAAAGCCTTACACAACCTCTTGTTTTCCTTTAAAAACTTGGGGCTTTCGGAGTTCACCCCTGTTCCATGCTCAAGCCTGTCTCCAAACTTGTCTCATCTCCATTGTAAAACTATCTACAGCTCAGCCAAGCTGCTGTGAAAGGTTAGGCCAGAAACCATTTCTGCCTCTACTTGCTTTCCCAAACTTACTCCTTCCAAAAAAAAGGAGCAAGTCCTCCTTTTCAGAACAAAACCCTGGAAGCAGCAACCCAAATTTTTGTCAGTTTCCACTTTACAGCTTTCTGTTTTCAGCTTCCCCTTTTATTATCCTCCCTTTTTCTCTTCCTGTTCTCCCATCTCCCTCTCTCCTTCAGCCCATCTCTCCCCTCAGACTTTCAGAACTTTTCCATGAGGTCTCCATCAGGGAACTGCTTTTCTATTTCTCAAGAAACAAGCAGCACAAAGTTGGCATTCTCCTGTCATGTCACCTCCCAGATTTAATTAGAAAAAAACCTCTCAAGAACATAAAAATGAAAGGAAAATGAATTATTTTTCCAACCAGAAGCCAGAATTAATTCAAGAACTGTATTGGAGAAATAGGTGGTTCTTATTCCATTTCCAGGCTAGCTGGGAGCCTGGGTCTCATTTCAGAGCTGGTAATTTCTAATGCTTTTGGAAAAAACAGACAGCCTGCTGTTCCCAGTAATTTTTATAATATTTTCCAGCACTGGAAATTGTTGACTAGCATGGCCTTTGAACAAAAACATTCACTATGCTAAATTTAGGCTACAGTCCTGTAGAAAGTGTATTTTAAAAGAGCAATTACTAGATCAGAAGCAGTTCAACCAGCAGCTAGATCAGAATAAGTCTTCTTTACTGGACTTTCAGAATGTGTTCTCTTCTGGAAGGAAAGATATGAGCAGTTTGTCCAGCTGGTACCTTTTATCCACACCATAGACTGAGTGCTTTACAGGGAAATAGTTTTGAGAATGTTTTTCACTTGGTCTTGGCATCAGGCATTAAACACAGGAATTGCATGGGTTTAGAACAGGGAGTTTGCCAGACTGGGAAAGACCAAATGAACAAATGTACAACCCCAGGAAGGCGTCTAGAGGAAAGAAGAATTTTGGATATACATCTGAATAGGGATAATTTTTAATGGGCTCCAGGTAGCTCAGCACTCAGACAAATTTCCTGGGTTGTTTTTTTTTTTTTTTGCCACAGATACTTTGGCTTTCTTTCTTAATGACAGAATAAATTTAAATAATCTCTATTACCTTCTACACGCAAAATGGGGAATTCAGACTAAGGATGTGATTTAGCCCTGGAGTGTAATTTGAAATGACCTGAAGTATTGATTCAGAAGTTCACTGATACTGTGTCAGATCTGTCAGTTCTGTCTCTATACTTGATACTCTCAATCATCCCAAATGGCTTTAGATGCCTAAATCTGAGATACATAGCTGAGTTTATTTTGTCTCTTTAAAAGTGAGTTGTACAGCCTCAAATCCTATTGATGGTGTTGGCTATATTTTTAATAAATAAGAAAGGATATTAAATACAGCACATGAAAATGTCTTTCTTGTAAGCCTATTAATCTTGATCTAAATGCCATGCCAAGTCTGTTTTTTATAAAATGCCACAGAATCTACATTGTGAGAAGAAAGGAGTCCTACTGGACCTTGAACCCATATCACCAAAGGCTGAGAAATAAATGTGGAGGTGAAACTGTTATGCAGAGGCAGCCAAGGGCTTTTAAGGAAATTAAATAATGTTGGTCTGTCTGGTGATCACTAATAGTGGTCAAAGGTCTTATCTTGATGTTAGCTTGCTTATTTGTAAGCAGCCCAGGGAACAATTTTAAGGAATGCTTTGAGAGTTGAAGGGATAGCCCTGTGGATGTGACACGAGAAGCAGCATGGAAAGGAATATGGATATAGTCTTTCTGAAGCTGAGCAAGTGACCATATTTTGACATGTTGGAAAGTATTTCTGTTCTCGTCAGGCTGAGGTTGGAGTCAGTTCCATTAAACAGAGCTTCAAAAAGAAGCCTTTAAAAAATCATACAGGTTTTGAAAATGCATACATTCCAATCAGACCTCTTCCATGGGATTTCTGGTATAAAGCTAGTAATTATATTGGAATTTCAGAAACAACTTGTAGAGCTCCCAAAACACAGGGAGGAGTCCCTCCCAGGGCTGGAATATTAAGTTGGCTGGAAGAGTTGTTGGCTTTCCAAAACACTCAGGACCATATTGTGATCATATTGAGGCTTTCTTACATTTTTTAAAGATTTACATTAGAGCTCTGCACGGATACAGGCCACTTATCAGATAACTCACAGAAAATAACTTGTTTAGTGTGACAGGCTTTCTCTGAGGCTGCCAAATATATTCCATGAGCACACATAGTCTGACTTTTGAAAATGCACTTTCTTAAAACCTCATTAGTGGCTGGTAACTATGCAAAATATCATTGCATCATGAAAAATACAGCCATGCCATCAATTATTTGTGCATAGATCTATGATTGAAACGCATTTACTGTGTTTAAGACATTCATTTCATTCATCAAACTCTGTGGAAAGAATACAAAGTGAAACTACTTCTGACAAATCAGTTTAATAGAATAAACCCTATCTAGTGTATACTTGATTCCAAATCAGCTGTTAACAACCCTACCCTGCAGCCTCAGGTGTGAATTTTAATAGCATAATGAAACTGTGTGGGAAAAGAGCCTTTGACACTGAAGTTGTTTATGTGCTTTAAGGATATTAATGTTTCAGGTATGGATTCAACGCCTCCACAGTTCTCAATTATGAAATATTCACTGCAGGTTACTGTAGCTGGAACAGATTGCATCTTTTAATGATTCTTCTATAGGCAGCCAAGCAGGCTCATGTTTAACCTTAGATTTAAAGGAAAAAACACAGCATGCTGGTAATTGCATATAGGAAGTTAGCATGTTTCCTTAAAAAGTCCCACCTTTCATGAGAACCCAACACCAACACCAGAATTTTCTTTAAACAGATCACTTTTTGCTTTCCATTTAGACACAAGAGCAGTGTTTCAACACCAGGGAGACTCTGCTGGGAGCAGATAAGTCTGTTGGCTGTTGAACAATCAAAACTCCTTCTCATTTCTCTTTCTAAATGGACCCTTGTGTGTACACTAAACCTGGTTAATTTACATTGGAAAGAAATTTATAAATGCATTTTCCTTTCAGTTACTGTCATTTGAAAGACCCAGAAACGGAAATGTTCAATGTTTTTCTTTAAAACTTGTTGGAAAATTTAATTAACAGCATTAATTCAGGAGTGGTTTATTGAACTCAGGTTGTTTTGAAGCATTTCCAGTTCATTGGCCATTTTATTAACTCCAAGAAAGGGTTAAGTGGATTTTTCCCTAAGCTCTCCTTCTCTGTGAAAAAACAGTTAAATCACAGCTTCTATGGTCACCCTTGGAAGAGTGATTCATCTGGTAGATTGTGATTCCTGGTTCAATGAAGTCCCAGAGCTTTAGCTGGGCTAATCTTTTGGGATTGCAGTGAGGAGTCCAGTGATCCTGAACCTCAGTTTTCCAGAACAGTCTGCATTTAATCAGTTTTTCACAATCTTTTATGGTTTTGTTGTCTTCAGGGATAGTCTTTCTTGAAGAGATGTGCACCAGAATTAGTTGTAACAAAACTTCAAGACCTCTTTCCCTCTACATCAGATTTTGTAAATAAGGAGAAAAAAACCCCTAAAACAAAAACCAAAACCCAAAACAAAAACAACAAAACCAAAACAAACAAACAAACAAAAAGTGATTTAGTGATTCTGACCTGATTAAATCTGTTCCTGCAGCAAAATATAACTCCTCAGAAACTGGCCTGTCTGCCTTTATGAATGCAGATTTCCTTCCTGTCATCTTCAAAAATCATGTTGATTTGGAATGGGAAAGTTGTCCTAGACAGTTTACAAATTTGTTTCTGGGTGAAATCAAGGTTATTTTTTCCATAGACATGAAAGAAGTACTGCATGCTCCTAAGTGAGAGAGTGTAGATACAATTGCTCAGGGACTTGAGTACAGAACCTAAATAGGATTTAGCAAAGTTACTGCACATTCATATTTGAGGTCATAGGTCTACATAATTGAGCTCATCCTGTTTCAGATGTGAGGCAATGCAAATCCGTTTAAAAATCTCACAAATAATTTATAACCTCACAACTGGTGGTGGGCTAAAATATCCATTTCCAGAAAGCAGTGACAGACAGTAATGAGTTAAATGATGATAATTGAGGCTTGTGTTCCACATACTGATACTATGATTTTGAATACTGGATAAACAACATATATCTATTTCTATTTTTTGTCTTTCTTCTTTCTTTCTTTCTTTCTTTCTTTCTTTCTTTCTTTCTTTCTTTCTTTCTCCTTCCTTCCTTCTTTCCTTCCTTCTTTCCTTCTTTCCTTCTTTCCTCCTTTTCCTTTTCCTTTTCTTTCTTTTCTTTCTTTTCTTTCTTTTCTTTTTTTTCTTTCTTTTCTTTCTTTTCTTTCTTTTCTTTCTTTTCTTTTTCTTTTGTAGTTGAAGAAATCCAATTTTTTCCTTACCCTGTGTTGCAGACTTGAAAATGGGGAGTTCCAGAGGCAATGGTTTAATTGCTGCTGGATCTAACCTCCATACATCCAGAGACTTTGTTCAAAACAAGGCATGATATGTATTGCCTCCTTAATGCAGGTAAATTATACCTCAGAATGATGGTTGTTCTATTTTTGTTAAGGTTTATTTCCCCCACCCCAGATTTTCCAAGGCTTTTGAGCTCATAAATGAAGGCTTGCTGTCAGACACACCTTCTAAACTAAACACTAGCTTATTTTCTTATCATATTTGGAAATCAGTCATTTTCCACACCTTTCTTTCCTACTCTACATACAGAAATGAACTTGTTATCAGTTAAAAATACATACTGTTTTCATGAAGTGAGATAAGGTACACATGAAACTCCCTCCAAGCTATTGGGGTTATCTTTATATCAAATATACCAAGACTTTTGGTTTGAATCCAAGAACTGTCAATTATCAGCATCTCCAAAAGGCACACAAAGAACTACTCGGCCTTCTTTTGCTTGTGATTTTATCTTCTATCATCCCATTGTGTTCTGTGCTGCAACAATTAGTTTCTTTAACCTCTCTGATCAAAACTCTTTGTCTTCAGCTTAACTGCTCTAAATATCGGGGGGGCGGTTTTAGTACTTTAAAGAGTTTCATCCTTTTTGAGCCCTACTATTGCTTTCTTTCTTTCATGACTTTTCAAGTCAGACAGAGTACTTGTTATCATGTAACACTTCTCTCATTGCTGAATCCAGCCTGTACAACTGACAAAATGTGAACTTGGAGCTCATTAGCTCTCATGCCAGGCTGCATTGCCTTCTCATGAATTTTGCAATCAGCACACATAAACCTGCGCCCCCATGTGTGCCACTGGAATCCCAAAGTCAGAGAAAATATAATTATCATTGCTCCAAACTGATTTTATTTTTTTAAATTCTCATTGTCTCTTCAATAGCTGGACAGATTTGGGGTAGAGGCCTCAGGAATGTTTCTCTGATCACTTCAGTGCTATTTGCAAGTTCCTAATCATATCTGACAATGGGAGTATAAACACTCATGCTCAGATTTCTGTAGCAGACCTCAAGAGCTGAGTTTGCAAATGTCAATAGACAGAAATAAAGACTTCCAGGGTGTGATACACTTGACCTATTTTTGACATTTATTTTAAGATGTGATGAAATATATCTCTGCTAACCAGCTCTGCTGTGTGCAAAGAGAGTCTCAGGTGACCAGCCACAGGTTCTGATGTCGAGATTTTGTCAGTTAGCATACACTATATAATAACAGCATACACTCACTCACACTCAGCATGAATAATTTGAATCCTTAATGCATATAAAGGCAACATAAAGTAAGCTGTGATTTTAGGCAGTATCCAGAAGAGATCAAAGCATTGGAAGTTACCAAGAACACACTGGTATTGATAATACTAATGAATGTAACTGGTGATATCAATCCAGTGTAAGATCCAGAGTTTGAACACAAAGTCTCAGAATGATCAGCCAAATATTAGAAATTTGGTGGGTTTACAACCAGAACAGTATTTCCTGGATTTCTTCAGAAGACTCATTGTTTTAGATCCCCAAATAATATCTGATAAACACAGTCTTCTTTTATGTCATCAAAGAAAGAAAACACTTCTTTCCTACAAGTCTGTTTTCATCTGACATATCTGATTATTTCAGAACTTTATTGTCTGTTCTAATAGGAAAGAATAAATGGTTTGGATAAAAAATTCCCATATTCTACTCTCAAACAATGATCTGTTTGTGCACAAGTTAAATTATAGGATCTGAGATGTATACTTATATGAACATAAGACTTTTGCAAATGTCTTCTTGCAGATAAGACTCACTCAGAACATTTATTTGAAGTAATACATCATATCAGACATTGGCCAAATTTAAAGTACATATTTAGCATGGTTCATTGTCATTTTTCTAGACCTGATAACAGCAATATGAAACTGAAGGACTGTAACAGTTTAACTACTATTTTTATTTCCTTCTTTTTGATCAAACATGATTTACTAATTACATATCCCACCAAAGGTTGCATTTTAATTCACCCACTCTCAGCCACAGGAACTCTAAAACATCTTGTTTAACTAAAAAATAATAAACAATAGAAGGGCTTGCACACCTCAGTTTAACATAAATCCAGAAGTGTTGCATGAGATGAAATGAATGTTGGGCAGAACCTGAAAGCTTTCCCCTAACCAAACCAAGAGTCTCAATTTGTTAGACTTCCAGGATAATCATGACCTTTCCAGGCAGATTTATGTTTATTGTGGTATTAGATAGCCCATTTTCACTAGCAAGATCTTTAATGTTTCCACTGGGACGTGCTCTGAAAATTTAAGGCCCTCTCTTGCCCGTGCTTGTGAGTGTGACTAAAGTGTGGTCAGTGTTGGGAGTGCCAGATTGGTTTGAGTGGGTTTTTTACTCAACCTATTCAATTGAATGACACGCACAGAAATGTATCCTTTACAGTGATAGAACACAAAGATTTATTCTCACAAGCAAAATGAGGGTTAAACTGGGTTAAGTGCATCTGTATTAGACATTTCCTCCTTTTGTCCATGAAGATTTCAAGTTGGCAGCACTTTAATGAGCTTAATTTAGTCATATAAGCACTTTCAGTCACGTTGAAAATGTCAGAATCTCGGTATTGTGTGTAATGACTGACAGTACAATTGTGCAGTGTTAGACACAGAAGGTGGAGTTGAGGCTTGGTGATTTTTATAGCTGGTCAAAATTATCATCCAAAAAGAGCACTTTTACAGCAAAGTATATGAATGTGTCTCAGTATTACAGCATTCACAATGAAGTTTATCATCTCAAATATCTTGCAGTTGTTCTTTCTTGAAAGGTCAGCAGTCACCTGGAACCTTATTTAAAGACATAAGATTTTGCAGATAAAGGTATGGATTTGCCTATTAGAGCATTTTTTCTTCATCTGCTCACATTAAATGGATGAAAGATTCATTTGTTTTTCACAGTTTTAGGAGATCTAAAAATACCAATATGCTTTTTTCATTATCATTACTATTTAATTATTTCAGGTCTTTAGTTGTACTGCACTTGCTAATACTTAAATTTCAGGGAATGTGTTTGTTCAGCATATGAATTTTAATTGAATATCCTTGTCATAAGATGGTAATTCTACCTTAAAAAAAAAAGTCACCTGGAACCAAGAAATAATTTAAGAACCCAGGTGATATTATCTTAATTTCAGAATATGGACATGAGTTTTCAAATGTTATCTTCTGTTTCAGCTAATTCTAATCTCTGCCAGGGCAAAGACAACAGAAAACCAGCTTCACTCTGAACCTGAATGAGCCTGCTTGGTCCATACTAGTTATTGCAGCCAATCAGGTAATTAATCTTGAGAATTCTTTTCTAAAGAATTCATGCTTTTCATCCTTCTCTGTATGTGAAGGATTTCTGGCCAGTCACTGCAGTAGGCCGGCCAAAGTCTGTAAGAGCATTACTTTTGTCAGGAAGGATGTCAGGGAAGTTCTTGAAAGCACTTGCAGAACTCATAAATACAGAGTCATATTTATTTCCTTAAACTTTTTATTATATTTATCCTGGTGCATTTTTCAGTTGCTTCTACTTCTTGACAATACTTGATCACTTACTACAAATGCTTAAAATTTTGTGATTACTTGGTGATGGACATGTTTAATTGCTCACTGTACTAAGTGTGTCTAGGATGGCATTAACCCACCACACTATTAATTATGTGAAGCAAATAACAGCTGATTAAGTGGGGGATTAATTTATGAAAATAACTTTTCTGAGTCCAAAAGAGTCATAGGCAGGGCTCCCAGTGACTGCCTGGTTTAACTTACTGAAAATTCTTTTTAAAGACAGAGTAAAGAAGAAATTATCTTTGGTAAGTATCTCCCCTTTTTCTTTAAGCTCTTGTTTGAAACTTTTTTGTAAACATTTCTATTTAATATTTTCCACTTTGATGCTATGTACTGCCTCTTAGTTAAGATGTCAGCTAAGCCAAAATCTCCATATCCCACAAAAGTTCCATATGTGTTTAGAACACCTGACAGTTTCAGCAAGGGGTGTAGCCATTCCTGAGTAAATAAGTGATTTCCTAGCAAATAGAGATGCCATTCAGAGCATGAGGTTACCGTCCAGAACATTGAATCTGTGCCAATGAAAAAGTATGACAACTTTGCAATGGTTTCTCTTAAAGTTAAAACAAAAGTAGTAGAGGTAACACAGGGAAATGAGAGAATAAAAAGGGGTTATTCCTTTCCTCCCCCACCTTCCCAAGCTGTCAATGTAATATAATGAAGATGAGGGAGTAGAATTTAAAAGACAAAAGGAGAGGGGAGAAATAAAGAAGACACTAGCAAAGCAAAGCAAAAAGGCTGAAATGATTCACCAGATCAACCTCAAAGTCCTCAAGGAAGTTAAAAGATTCAGGAGAACAATTAATTTAAATTTAAATTTTAAAAAATATCTATAAATATATACATAAACAAGCAAAATCTGTCTTAGGATCAGAGTTCTCAAACTAGAGATAAAAAGAATGGAAAAGAAGAGCAGGCATATTGCCAGGCAGATTCCCACAAGAAGCAGTGGCAGTTAAGAGTCAAGAAGTTTCTATCTATCCTAGAAGTCATTTTGATTAGGGGCACAGATGGACCCCACACGCAGAAGAAGAAAACAGGGGCTATAGTTCCTGGGAGTCATAGATCCAAATAATTATTACTGTGTCCTATCCCAAGCCCCCCCCATTGGGAAGCAAAGGAAAATTAATTTGAGAATCACTGACCTATCTGGAAAAAAATTTGGGTTATTGCTGCCTAAAGAATAATCCCTCCAGTACCCCCCGCTGCTGCCTACAGGGAACTTGTTTGGTGGTGAAACTGGGTGGCCCAGAGCCTAATAAATTACTGAAAGCCTAGAGAAGAGGACTATATTTTCTTTGAGTTATGCCAAAAACTATTAAACATTATGCGAATACATTACCTCACCTACCAGTCATCGTTCTTATCCCAGCAAGAACTATGGCATCAAACAAAAATTCTCTCCTTCTCACCATTACCAGTTATGTGTCTTAGTATGTCCTAACATCATGGCTTTCTTCTAAGCTACTTCCTTATTCACCTGTGACACATCCACTCTTCCCTGTCTGCTGACATTCTCTCCTCTTCCAGCTGTGCTATTTCTGGGCATTTCCTTAAGCCTCATGTTGCACTGTAAATAAGCTGTAGTAGTCACTCTCTATGATGCCTCAGAGAACAGATTCTGTAGGCAAAAAGCTCTTATTCATGGCAAAAGCAGGACTAAACTGAGGCTCTGAACACCTAGAGGTCAAAAGTATTTCCAGAGAAGCATATTAATGTGTCTGTAACTACTATGCACAGCAGCAGAGTGTATTACATTCAGTGCTTCATTCAAGCTTCTTATTCCCCTTCCTTCCTTGCCCAGGGCTTAAAAGATAGGGAAAACTTTTACAATTTCCACTACTGAGTGTTATCCAAAGTGTACAGCACAAATCAGGGCAGGGGATGAATAGTAGACTGTGCCTGTTCTAAATATTATCCTTTCAGCAGTACAGAAGAGGACTTCAAGCCCTGGGGGGACTCTTCAGCCATAATTGTTGTAAAGAGACATAGTTCCTTTGAGGAGACCAGAATGCTTCCATTAACTGGCCCATCTCTGAAGCTTCATCTTTATCGAATTTCCAAAGTTACATAATATCCCTTTCTGCTACTAAAAAAAGAAATGTGAATGAAGTTTTTGTGCTTTTTTTTGTTGTTGGTTAGGCCAATATCCCAGGAAATACAAAGGTTGAGTGTATCTACCATCTGAGCTGTGTTCAGGAAACAATAATTATTTCAGGCCATACTTTTCCCAAGTTAGTCAGAACTCTTTTACTGCCATTAGTGAGAGGAAAACTAGATGAGGACTGGTTATGAAGTGGTATAAAGCACAATGAGCTGAATTGTGTATTTTGTACCTCCTCACATAAGTGAGGGGAGAACAAAAGTGGCTTTAAGTTACTTTGGTGGTTTTTATACACTGGACCCTGACAGACAGCTGATTAGTCAGTAATGAGTTAGANTTTAATAATATGACTTCCTCTCCAATTTTTGGACATGGTCAGTGACCATTGCCTTGCATGAAGAACTGCATGAGACACCAAATATATCATCTCTGAAGGCAGGGGACAACTGTGGGAGAAAACGTAGGTGACACAAACAGAGCTTCAAAGAGGAGTCTAATTTTCAGTGTAGAGCAGGAAATTCAGTTCAGCTACGGTGTTTATTAAAGGTAATATTGGCTTATATATAAATTACATATAAATAATTATATATAAATTATAAGCTCCAGAAATAGTAAAGGAAGTTGAGGTCAAGCAAATGCATCCTGCTGACAGAAGTCTAATTTATTTGTATGTTGTTCCTGTAACCTGCTTTGGCATAAACAGAGCAATAACAGGTCAAACAGAGAGCTTTGGCCTTCCAGGCACAGGTATTGAGTTTATGGCCTGCCCAAAAACCAAACCATTGAAAAAGTTAAAAAACCCCTGAACCCCTCTAGGCATAAGAGATCACTTTAATGGGTTGCCCATGGAACAGGCAATTTTACAGATCTTAAGGGTGACACATAATTTAGGCCTTCACATAGATCTGTAATGGTTCTGTAATCAGCATAAACCAGGGTAAATTTAATTTTATATTTGCTTGATGACTATCAGCACATATATAGATTTGCTTCCAGAGATGAATGTGTTCCCCTCTTTCAAATTCAGAAGCATTGACCCATAGTTTGTCTAATATCTGGGAGGTTATAATAAAGAGATAGCTGATGACTGATCTTTTGTGAAATATTCCCTGAAGATTGACCTGATTATATTGCAATCATCTGTTCCCCCCTCAGCTTCCTCCTTCAGATACTTTTGCTATGAATTGTTGGGAAATTCCCAGCCAGCAAAAAATATCAGTGATTATGTGAGTAGGTTTAGGTATATCACAATTTATAAAATTCAGTCATCTTAAGACAGTTTATTTGGCTGTACATGTAATTAATAATCAATTAATAATGTGTGATTAAGTCCTCTAATTTCAGCAATTTCAAGGTTAGAAATCTAAGCTCCTTCCAACCCAAAGAGAACAAAATTGACATCTCAGGGATGGATTCACCTTGGCATAAGAGAGGATTATAAGATGGATAAGAACAAGCATCTTCTGGAAGCAGGTTTTCCTGCTTTGTCTGTGAAGGGAGACAAAAGATTACAGCACCAAAGACAAGATTGGGTGGGATGAATCTGAATCCACTTGACCATATCAAGGCAGCACATGAGGTACCAGCAGTTTTGTCTTCACTATCTATTGATAAGGAAAGAAAATACATCTCATTAAACAGAAGTACATGGAGGTTTTGGCTGGAGTCGAGTGAATTTTCTTCACTGTGGCTGGTACAGGGCTGTGTTTCAGATTTGTNCCAGGAAATACAAAGGTTGAGTGTATCTACCATCTGAGCTGTGTTCAGGAAACCATAATTATTTCAGGCCATACTTTTCCCAAGTTAGTCAGAACTCTTTTACTGCCATTAGTGAGAGGAAAACTAGATGAGGACTGGTTATGAAGTGGTATAAAGCACAATGAGCTGAATTGTGTATTTTGTACCTCCTCACATAAGTGATGGGAGAACAAAAGTGGCTTTAAGTTACTTTGGTGGTTTTTATACACTGGACCCTGACAGACAGCTGATTAGTCAGTAATGAGTTAGACCCAAGTAGAAGAAGTTGTATGAAAGAGTAAAGTTAATGCACAGGTCTCTTGTTTGGAGTTGCGGTCAGTTTCAGTCCAAAGGGCATTGCACAGCTGTGTTGATGTAGTTTGTGTGTGTAGAGAGAGGTTATAATCTAAAATATTGCAGGNACTTACACAGAGCCAAGGCTGGGAGGAGGCTGGGAGGAGACACAGCTGGGACAGGTGACCCCGGATGCCCAAAGGGAAATTCCAGACCATATGGTATGGTGGGCAGCACATAAGGCAAGGGGAACAAGAGGGGAACTCTCATTTGTAGTGATGGTGTTTGTCCTCCCAGCTCACTATTATGCCCTGCTCTCCCTGTAGATGGCTGAACACCTGCCTGCCCATGGGGACAGGGGACTTAATTCCTTATTTTGCTTACATGTGCAGCTTTTGTGTCCTTTATAAAAGTGTCTGTATCTCAACCCGTGAGTTNTGTATTTAATTTAACTTTTTTTTTTTCAGATATTTATTCTGAATTTGGCCAGTGAAAACAGCTAAGAGATTCCCTGGAAAGTTAATAAAACCTAACAATTCAATAAGGATTGTGGCATATGGTATAAAGAAAATAAATTTAAACTATTCATTGTAGTATTCATAAAGTGTATTCTATACTCAAATTTTTAAATTTAATAATATGACTTCCTCTCCAATTTTTGGACATGGTCAGTGACCATTGCCTTGCATGAAGAACTGCATGAGACACCAAATATATCATCTCTGAAGGCAGGGGAAAACTGTGGGAGAAAACATAGGTGGCACAAACAGAGCTTCAAAGAGGAGTCTAATTTTCAGTGTAGAGCAGGAAATTCAGTTCAGCTATGGTGTTTATTAAAGGTAATATTGGCTTATATATAAATTACATATAAATAATTATATATAAATTATAAGCTCCAGAAATAGTAAAGGAAGTTGAGGTCAAGCAAATGCATCCTGCTGACAGAAGTCTAATTTATTTGTATGTTGTTCCTGTAACCTGCTTTGGCATAAACAGAGCAATAACAGGTCAAACAGAGAGCTTTGGCCTTCCAGGCACAGGTATTGAGTTTATGGCCTGCCCAAAAACCAAAGCATTGAAAAAGTTAAAAAACCCCTGAACCCCTCTAGGCATAAGAGATCACTTTAATGGGTTGCCCATGGAACAGGCAATTTTACAGATCTTAAGGGTGACACATAATTTAGGCCTTCACATAGATCTGTAATGGTTCTGTAATCAGCATAAACCAGGGTAAATTTAATTTTATATTTGCTTGATGCCTATCAGCACATACATAGATTTGCTTCCAGTGATGAATGTGTTCCCCTCTTTCAAATTCAGAAGCATTGACCCATAGTTTGTCTAATATCTGTGAGGTTATAATAAAGAGATAGCTGATGACTGATCTTTTGTGAAATATTCCCTGAAGATTGACCTGATTATATTGCAATCATCTGTTCCCCCCTCAGCTTCCTCCTTCAGATACTTTTGCTATGAATTGTTGGGAAATTCCCAGCCAGCAAAAAATATCAGTGATTATGTGAGTAGGTTTAGGTATATCACAATTTATAAAATTCAGTCATCTTAAGACAGTTTATTTGGCTGTACATGTAATTAATAATCAATTAATAATGTGTGATTAAGTCCTCTAATTTCAGCAATTTCAAGGTTAGAAATCTAAGCTCCTTCCAACCCAAAGAGAACAAAATTGACATCTCAGGGATGGATTCACCTTGGCATAAGAGAGGATTATAAGATGGATAAGAACAAGCATCTTCTGGAAGCAGGTTTTCCTGCTTTGTCTGTGAAGGGAGACAAAAGATTACAGCACCAAAGACAAGATTGGGTGGGATGAATCTGAATCCACTTGACCATATCAAGGCAGCACATGAGGTACCAGCAGTTTTGTCTTCACTATCTATTGATAAGGAAAGAAAATACATCTCATTAAACAGAAGTACATGGAGGTTTTGGCTGGAGTCGAGTGAATTTTCTTCACTGTGGCTGGTACAGGGCTGTGTTTCAGATTTGTCTTGGACACAGGGTTGATGATACAGAGGTGTTTTTGTTATTGCTGAACAGGACTTACACAGAGCCAAGGCTGGGAGGAGGCTGGGAGGAGACACAGCTGGGACAGGTGACCCCGGATGCCCAAAGGGAAATTCCAGACCATATGGTATGGTGGGCAGCACATAAGGCAAGGGGAACAAGAGGGGAACTCTCATTTGTAGTGATGGTGTTTGTCCTCCCAGCTCACTATTATGCCCTGCTCTCCCTGTAGATGGCTGAACACCTGCCTGCCCATGGGGACAGGGGACTTAATTCCTTATTTTGCTTACATGTGCAGCTTTTGTGTCCTTTATAAAAGTGTCTGTATCTCAACCCGTGAGTTTTGTGGCTTTTATACCCTTCCAATTCTCTCTCTGATCCTGCTGGGGGGGGAGGAAGTGAGTGGCTGTGTGGGACTTGGCTGCAGCTGGGGTTAAGCCACAAGTAAAGGGGAACTGACACAATGAGAGTGAGCAGTTTTCAAAGATAATACAGAAAATCACAGAATGAGGATCTGCATATTTCTGAATACCTTGGGCAATATTTGGGGGTTTGCCCTATCATTCCTAATCTCATGATGTATTATATCTTAAAAATATGTTGTATTATGTATTAAAATTTTCTATAACTTCTTCTGTTTACATAAACCTAAAAGAAAACTGACCATACATATATACACATATAAGAACATTACATTGACACCAAATCTCACATGTACTGAGGCAAGAAACTTATAAAAACCCCAAAATTATGTTGAAAGTCAATTCCAGATTCCAACAAATAAAAGACAAATACCAATGTAACTGTAGATTCCAAAAGCGAATAACTGAAACATCATTTTGACTAGGATTTCTCTGCCTTGAAAATGAATCCAAGTGATACATTCCTATTATGTCTTCCTGGAAAATATTTGTTCTAATTTAATTAATTCAGAAAAAGGCCTTAATTGCTGTAAAAAGAGGCTGAGTGATTTATAGAAGAAAAATCAGAGGTACAAAGGAAATGTGGAAGAGAGAATTTCTCCAGGGCAGAAGGTATTAAATGAAACATTTGAAACTTTTACAAATAAAATCTTCAGTTGAAGATTTAGTCCAGAATTAACTGGCATAACTCCACAGCAATCAAACTATGGCAATTTCCATCAGCTGAGGACCTGACCCAGTCTCATTCTGTGAAGTAATATTCTTTCTGTCTTCCAGAAATCATTACTATGAATGTGTGATATTTTGTAGGTGGATCAGTCTACTAGTGTACAGTGCCAGTTACAAGATATGAATCTAAAGTACCCTCACCATATTTACATATATTGATGTTGGTCCATCTGGAGTTTTATTTCACCTAACAGCAAAGCTCAGTAGTTGTTGAATCATTTTTTATTTATTTTTAAAATTTAAATTTTTAAAATTTAAATGTCTTTTGTTATCAGTCTCCTAATTTTTTGCACATACTTGAGTTGTAATTTAATTTACTCTCCAAAGTGTCTGAATTCATTTCCATCTGTCTAGCCATCTAGAAGTGGTTCCAGGTGCCCTTCCTAATCTGCTGCTGCTACTTTTAGGCTTCCTCACAAAACTGGCTGCTTCTCTCCTGCTTTTCATCCTACACCTAATACTTGCTGCTGCCAAAAGGAGAACCTCCATCAATCTGCCAATGAAATACCTGTCCATAAGTACGTGCCTAGTGATCCACAGCTGTTCTGGAAGGTATTTTAACCAAAGATAGGTCAGCACTATGATCACATGAGATCTTTGTTTATGCCTTGGAATACATGTTTTTTCTTGTTTCAACTCCCAGGCACACAGATTGTATCTGCGCTGAGTGAAAGTTTAATGACTGATAAACCTTGGCAATAGCGCTTTTACCCTGAGTCATATGTTTAAAAAACCCCAGCTATTGACATTTTATTTTGAACAGTTCAGGCACTCAAAAGTTTTACTGCCAGTGACTAAGTTGTTGGATATTCCATTTGGAACAAGAAAACAAAACCTGCATTTTGGACTAGAGAAAGTTTCAGAAGAGACATCCACACACACAAACACAATCATGCAGTGTCAAAGTCTGTGTTTACCTTCATCTCTCTGCAGGGAGTAGTCTTAAAACACATCCCAAGACCATTCAGTAAATATAGTTAATTAAATCCTTTTGGAGCCAAGGTTTCAAACTATGCTAATTTGTAGTAATATTTATCACACTGAGTTTCCTTCACAGATGCCAGATGGATATGCTTTAGCACACATGGAACTGCTCAGACAAAATATCTTCTCCAAAAGGTAAGAATTTGACTGTCTTCTTAGACTGAGACAATAGAAGACTCAAACTGCCTTGGAGATAACTGAGCTAGTCTGGAAATACACTTCTGAAACAGCACAATAAATAGCAATGAAAGCATATGATACAAGACTTATTAATTAACATCTGCTCTTGGATAGCACAGTTTGTGCTTTGAGTCAAATATCTTAGACTACCATATAAAACCTGAATTTTTATGACATATTTCAGCATACTGTGTCTGCAATATGTCATTTGTACAGATGCTAAACCACTCTGGGATTTATTTGTCAGGGAAGCCTTGGAGCTGGATTAAAATGCTGAATTGGAAGTACAATTGCAATTGGAAAATGTAGGCTGATTGTAAAAGTGCCGTTGGATAGTGAGAAAAGATTTCATCAAACCAGTGTCAGGACATGAAGGCCACTGCAAAGTCACTTGAAAGATGATGGAGAAAACAGACATTCCTGAGGAACCATAAAATCATAGAATATCCTGAGTTAGAGGGACCCAAAAGATCATCAAGTCCAACTCCTGGCACTGCACACCAATCACACTCTGTGGCTGAGAGCATTGTCCAAANCTCCAAACACTTCCTGAACTCAGACAGGTTTGGTGAGGTGACCACTCCCCTGGGGAGGCTGTTCCAGTGTCCAACCACCCTGTAGGTGAAGAAACTTTTCCTGATATCCAACCTAAACCTCCCCTGACACAACTTCTGCCCATTCCCTTAGCTCCTGTCACTGGTCACCAGAGAAAAGAGAACAGTGCCTGCCCCTCTGCTTCCCCTCATGAGGAAGTTACAGACCATCATGAGGTCTCCCCTCAGTCTCCTCCAGGCTGAACAGACCAAGTGACCTCAGCTGCTCCTTGTATGGCTTTCCCTCCAGGCCCTTCCCCATCTTCACTTACTCTTATTCACAAAAAGTGTTTCACACAGGAAGTCTTTAATTAATTTCTAAAATGTAGTTGATAATATTTAGAATTGAAAAATTGATTACCAAACTGGAGCTTCCTGAGTATTTATTAGATGGGCCCAAAAATTCACGGCAGGGTTCTGATTCAAGTATGCCTCACCCTTCATATCTGACACTGATGCTGAAGCCTTTGTGCCTTATTCTTGTAAGAGCATACTGGTATATTTATTGACCCCTGTGCTCTAAGTATAACATCATCTCTGGCAGAACAAATTCCAGAGCATCCAACTCTGCTTTTGATTTCCTTCAGTGTGAAAAATGCAGTGGTTTTTTTGACCTTTGTTACTAGCAAGTGAAAGAAAATCACTTTGAAAGAGCTCTTTTGAGGCCTAGAATTGCGTTGTATATCCAATATGTATGCAATGACCTTCTGTGAGAGAACAATATGTTCTTAAGCATTATACAAGACTAGGCACATAATCAACATTCAGAAGAGAATAAGAAAGAGCAGAAACATCCTGAACTAGCTGCTGTGTGTTGTGCAGACAATGGCACAACACATTATCTATCACAGGCTCTAGTACAAGGAACAGAGCACAGGTCATTTGTCTGGAGATTTCCTCTGGTTTGAGAGCCTGGTACACAGGAAGGTTTAGATTACATATTAGGAAAAAAAATCTTCACTGAGAGGGTGATCAGGTGTTGGAATAGGCTGTCCAGGGTAGTGGTGGAAGTGCCATCCCTGAAAATGTTCAAAAACAGTGGATATGGCATGTGGATGTGGCACCTGGGGACACTGTTTAGTGATGAACAGGGTGGTGCTGGGTTAAGGGCTATACTCAATCATAGAGGTCTTTTCCATCCTTAATGATTCTAGGATTATGATTTAAGTGCATCAGTTTTGCTCTCTGTACCACCATTAGTGTTCAGGTGCCTGTAAAGGTAGCAGTGGCTTGGAGTGAACAAGCAACTGATTTACCTAACTCTAACAGAGGCTCTGGAAGCACCTTTCTTCTGGAGATCAAGAAGACTGAAGGAGAAAAGGTGATAAGAAGGTCATGGAACAGGCAATGAGCAGTAAGACTAAAGATGAATAATGGCCAAGCACAAAGAGAAAACCTTCAAGATAAATGAAGATGGGCTTTTCCACTTTAGGATATTCACAACAGGACTGCACTGGAGTCCTTTTTCTGTTGTCAACTAGAGTCTCATAAAAAAACCTTTTGTAACCCTTGGTCAGCAAAATCATCTGTGTAGGAGCCATTTTTCCTGTGACAGTCTCCCAGTCCATAAGCTAAGATAGTGCTACTCTTTTAACGAGAGCAGAGAGAGTAATATTTAGAAGGAGTAAAAATGAAGGTGGAAACAACATTCAGAGGAGAAATTTTTCATTATTTGATGTTTTGAAAGAAAGAAAATTGGAAGATGTGAGTGAACCTCTTAAACAAAAATCAGAAAGTGTTAGAATAATATTCTTTAGTCTGACAAAAGTATTGGAAAAAGAGGGATCAAATTCTATTTACCACAAAGCAGTATCTACAGCAAAAAAAAAATCAATAATACATCTCCTTAAAAAAAAAAAAAAATTGGAACACATAGAAACAGAAAAGTGAATAAAGCCAGAAAATGAAATGAAACTCTTTTTTTTTAAAGTTGTTTTGAAAGACTAGCTTAATTTCCATTTCCCAAGTATTTCTGAGGGTTTGGGTTTTTTCATTTAATGCTTACCACAATGCATATTTTTCTCTTCTTAAACAGAGGCTTCTAGCCACTTAAACAAAACTATTATATTGCTCTGCTGATGCTAAGGATACTTATAAGCAGACCTGAAAGAAAAAAAACTTTTGTTTTTTGCAGATTTTAAATTGTAAACAGTATTTCCCTTCTGATAGCCAAGGAAGGGAAATCAACCTGGCAAAACTTTTTCAGAGGTGAGGGAAAGGAGACAAGGAGTGTGGAAGATAGAGTAAAAAGAGAGGCCTAGAGTAGAACTGCCAACAATGTGGAGGATAAGCTTTGCTTCTGGCATGAAAAGAGCCGAGCCTCATGTTCCTCTTCTGAATTGGGCAGACTTCCCCGAGTTCTGGCCTTTTTGGGTTTGGCATCCCTACCTAAAAATTAAATCCTGAACCCAAGAAGTTGGTTCAACAAAAGTTTTGTCACTTCAGAGTAAGAGACAGACCAAATTATACACTTATGTTTTGGGGATAATAATCTTTATTTCAAGCTGTGTGGAAAATCAAGGTATTATCATTTAAGTGCTAAGGATAATCAGGACATCTGTTTCATAACAGAACAGATAGAGGACAGGGAATAAAGAGGTATTTAAACATTAGAAATATAACTTGAGACTACTTCAATGGAAATATTTACTTAATAGCCACTCTATAAATTTTGTTTATGGCTGCCTGGACAAATGTGCATCTTTTGTGAGAAATATGTATTTTATACTCTGAGGTATTTCCCCCCACTGAACCTAAATAACTAGTTCAGGTGAAGATGTACCTATCAGGCACTGAAATCTGGTGAGCTGCATCCAATATTTAATTATCCTCTACTCACTGAATAGTCAGCAAATACTCTTTTAAAAGCCAGTTTCAAAGAAAAATCTAATTTAGAGATTCAGAATGACCTTTTGGAGGATGACAGTCTTATCTGGGTTATGCCAATAACCCAGGAAGACTTTTCACTTTTGACTTTTATATTCAAATTTTTTAAAAATTTGGATATCTATAAAACCAACCAAGTAAACTAATAACCACAAAAAACCATACCCAAAAGCCTACCTATGGTCAAAACAATACATTTAAACACTTTTGATGATACCAATTATACTGGCTAAAACTTACTATCATCTGAAATATTTTTAGCTACATGATTGAGAATTATGCTAAAGGCAGACTTGGAATACTCTTTTCAGTGTCTCAAACAATGTTTCAGCATCTCGTACTCCACCTAAAATAGCCCTCCATGAAATCAGTTTATCAATCTGTCACCTCCAAGATGTGTGCAAGCACAACAGCAATTTTCCCGGTAGTTATTCAAAGGGAGAGAGAAACAGACCAAACAGCTTATTTCAGTCCCCAGCCCATCCTGATGCTTTGTTTTTACCATACAACTATCTTTTTACCCTGTATTACTTTACAACATGCATAGCTGGGCTCCCAGTTGGAGTTGAAGCTGCAATGAAATGCATGTTTGTTATAGTCAGAGTTTAATGCAATCTCTACCCCTAAAGCTACACAAAGATTTCTCTGAGACCTCTTTCAGTTCCATTTACCTCTCTGTTTTAATTTTTCCATCTGGAATAGCTCACTTTTTCTCAGTCCAAGCAGTAGACCAAAATGTTTTTTTCCTCTAGAAAATCCAATCTTCAACAATAAGGGATGGCATTTTGCATTATTAGGAAGGCTTACCACTGAATCTCAAACACATCATGACTGAGGGATTTGGATGGCAGACGCTTGAAATGTAATAGGCAGGTCAGAGACTTACTGGCAACCATGCAAATTTCACATATGTCACATCAACCCACTTCTCAAGCCTGTCAAGGCCAAAAGATAGCAATACTGGGGGATGTCAGACATGCCAGAGAAGTTCTTCATAAGAACACTGCAGGATAGTTAATGTATTTCCCCATAGAAAATTTGCATTATCTGAAAGAAGAAAAGGCCTCCCCATTCTCCCCTGTGAATGAAAGCTGTAGTGGAAATGGAGCAATTAGAGCACTGTAAGGATGGAGCAGCATTAGGGGAAAAGGCTGGGGCAGCTGCTTCATCCCAGTGCTAGGAATCAGCAAACACCAGGAGTGGTAAAACCCCTTTTTCCAAATATCTGCTTCCCTTCATGTAGGACTGGCTAATGGAAGCAGAGTCCTTTGGCAATATCTGGCACACAAGACACTTTCACCTATTTTGTCAATGTCTCAGTGTTGAGTCATAGAATCAATTGTATCATTTCAGTGCTGTCCTTTCTCCAGACTACTGTTCAACATTTACCCAGAAAATAAAGCTACAAAGTGGAACTTCTTCTTTCCTCTACCACTGCACAATTCAGCATAACCACTGAGTTTGTCCCAGTGACACTGGGAAAGAGTTATTAAATCTCAAAGTGATCTTAGCCCTGCTGTTGGGTTTTTGCTATATGAACCCACTGAGTTCCTCAGTGCTCATAGGCAGCTCCTTGCTGAGCAGGGAGTGCCAAACTTAGCACTGTCCTGCAATGATGTTTGCTAGTCTTGGTACTCTTATATTCATTGCAGACGCCACAAGGAATAGCGGTTTAAACCACCAAGATCAGAATTGAATTGGGGCACTAGAGTGCAATCTGAGAGAGCTGGGTATTTTTTGAGCCCTTGGCATTTGTTCCTTATATCATACAAAGAAAGTGGCTTAATCTCTTCTTTCCTTCCCAAATTTTTTGCCCTATCTGGGAGCTAAGGAGGAATCTGCTCTTGTTGAAGATGTGCACAAATACTGTTGCAGTAAAAATCAAGAGAGACAACAACAAACAAGATTCCTCTGTGGAAACTTCAGATAGTGTGGAGTAAATGAGACATATTGTTATACTGAAGGGCAAGAAATGGAAAGGAATCTCACTCATGGAACACTGCTCATCCTGTGCTCTGCTGCATGCAGCCATACTGCAGGAAAGAGACACTCACACAATAAAACAGGATTGCAATACAATTGTGCAAGGGGGCATGTAATGGTCTGATTCTGAGTCTTGTTGACACGTCAAAGCAGAGACTTGGGATGGACTGTGTTATTTCATACTTTTACTCTCTCTGATCATGCCCACAATCCAGAGCAATTTAGTACTTAGGTTGGTTTATTATTTTTGCTCTCAGCCCATGAAAGGTTTTGCAGTATTATCTATTTGTCTAGCAAATAATGTTCATTTCCAGGTAATTACGAGTAATTCTTTGAATGCAGTATGTACATCCAGATGGAGATGATTTCTTATAGTGATTATTTCACACTACTTACAACCAAAATTTGTTCTATTTTACTCAATACAGAAATTAGGTAAAATACAGCATTCTTCTTACATCTGTGTTCATTGCATGAATAAGAGTTTTCTACACACAGGTAGATCAGGAGTCAGACCTTGCAAAAATAATAACAGGACTACAAACCCCACAGGAATTTGCAGTGCTGTTGAGGTGTTTGCTTTCTGATTCACTGGCAATGTGGAAAACATAACCAGCTAGGCACTGGCTAAGAATTACAGATCCTATTACAGGCCCTATTTCTAAACTACTGGAGTAATCTATGAATTTAAAATACTGCAAAGAACACGTTTGCTTCTTTTCTTTGCCAGCTGCAAGTTTCCAAGTGCTTAGTCTGCCAGTCAATAATTTATTTTCTTTTGAATTCTATGACTTCATTAAAATGCTTATAATATTTTTGGCTGGTTACATTTATTTTAATTTTTAACTATTATTCTTGATCTAGCATGACCCTGGAATCTAATCAAGCTTCTGTTGGTTTGTTTTTCAAAGGCAGTTGACCAAGGCCAGACGTCAAAAAAAAAAAAAAGTAATATTTGATTTCTGCTGGGGTTTTGGAGTTTTTTTCCTCATAAATATAAGAAAATGGTATGATTACCTTCTTTCTCCATACTTTCTTAAGTCAAAGCTGGAAAAATGGAGAAGAAAACGGGTGTAAAACTTAAAAAAAATCCAGTTGCAGCAAGTAGTTGCGGATACACACTTCAAAATTCTCAATGAATCCAACACATTTTTTAATTAACTCTGCTTTTCCTGTAATGCAGGGAAAAAAAAATCTTAGTGCCAGGTTATACTTGTATTTGAATTCAACTCAGGATATTACCCAGAAATCCAAACCAAGTGTGATTATTGATAGTCTCAGCATGTGTAGTGGAAGACAGCTGAGTGATAATGGATTTGTGTATATTATGGTATCTCATCAAGTAGTATGGTACCTCATCAAATATTGGATGTACTTGTGCTTCATGCTACTTATCTCTGGCATGTCAAAAAAACATCTTGAGTATTTTAAGATGTAAAGTATGATGTGTGTATTTCCTCTCCAAGGAGCATGCTTTCCTCATTAGCATGAGGAGCACTTGCACATTCATGGGGAAGGATTCTCTGATCTAGGTCAGGTGGAGCTATACAGTTTTACAAATTAACATTTACTGTAGTGTACCATTCACATTATCTACAGCAAAATGATCACACTTCTCAGAGAGATGAGGAGAAAGCACCACCAACCAGTGTTTGAAGCATTAAAATATTTTCCTTTTGTAAATTAAAAGATTAAATGACCTGTGGAGGTAACTGCAGCAAGTGATATGGGTAAAGATGAGTTCAGTTACCTACTTATGAGCACTGGAATGCTTTGGACAACACAGGAGGTGCAGTCTTGTCATAGGGATATTTCTCCAAATGCCTAAATGGTTCAGTGAGTGCAGTGGGGATACTCATGCATTTGACAAAATTCAAACCTGCCTTTTAGATGAGATCTCTGAGATTTTCAAGATCTGCCATCACAGTGGCTATTGTGTACCCAAGCTGCAAGAACATCACTAGAAACTTAGGGTCTTCATGCAGGAAGACAACACTGCAAAGGGCTTATCATCCTCAGCCAGATCAGTATAAACACCCTGAAAATTCCCATGATAATGTCATGGCAGATGTGTTGTTTTGGAGATGAACGTGTGGCTTCTGGAAGCATGGAGAAACAGACAGCTGTGATCAATATGAATCCTATCTCTTAGAATATTACAGAGGTAATGAAGAATGTGTTGGAAGAGGATGTATCTGAGGGATGAAAAGTTTTAGGGAAAGGATCCCAGGTTTAATTTGCTGTGCTAGTACTGTCCACAAGATCCTTTTAGAAAAGCCCAGAGTACTGGCCCTGTGACAGGCCTCAGCAGCACGTGTATGACCTCTGGTTTTCCATTCCCATACTGTCACCTCTTTCCCACAAGCAACGACTCTCCACAACATACCCTCCTCTCACCTTCCACTAGAATACTCTGGGGTGAAAATGAGCACCCAATATTTGTACCCTTGTCTGTAAATGTCTGCAGTTGGTACTGTGAACAGAGTAGTAACAAAATGCTGCTACCAGCAGATCAGTGATGGGACAGCCACACCTGGGGCAGCATGATCTAAACCACAGTGTGGGTATGGAGCATGGAGGTGGCACCTGGAACTTGGAAACGTTTGGTTTAAAAGATAATGGATGGCATACAGAGGCTATATTCTCCTGTTCAGCAGTGAACCAGCATTATAAAAGTGATGGGGTTCTGCAAAGGAAGGACAAAACCTCTGTTGGATTCCAGAGGCCACAAAGATGATTTGTGGAACACCTCTCCTGTGAGGAATGGCTGAAGGGATTGTTCACCCTGGAGAAAAAAAGGTTTCAAATTGACCCTATAGTGGCCTCCCAGAGCATAAAAGGGTCAACAAGAAAGATGGAGAGGGATTTTTTCCAATGACATGTAGAGATAGGACAAGGGGGAATGGCTTTAAACTGAATGAGAGTAGATTTAGATAGATATAAGGAAGGAAGTATTTTCTGTGAGCGTGGTTTGGCACTGGCACAGGTTGCACAAAGAGAAGCTGTAGATGCCCCATTACTGACATATTCAAGGCCAGGCTGGATGCAGTTTTGAGCAACCTGATCTAGTGGAAAGCATCCCTGTGTGTGGCAGGAGGATTGAAACTAGGTGATCTGTAATGTCTCTTCCAGCCCCAACCATTCTACAATTCTGTTATTTGAAAGTGCAGTTACTCTGAAAATAGTCAACAGTTTCCTCTCTATTCCTTGTTCACTAGAATAAAACATAGAACATTTTTGTCCGTATTCACTTATCTTATGGGGGTCAACAGTGCAGATATAAAATCTACACAACTTTCTTGGCCTCAGTCTGAGAAGCATTAGTACAGACAGCAAAGGAAATGACTCCTAGTTGAGAAGTGGGAACAGATTCCTAAGTTCCTCTGCTATCATACAAAGGGAAAAGTACATTTTGGTTTCTGGACCAATGACTTCCCAGGAGCTTATACTGATTAAAAACAATCACTTACAGCGAAAAGAAATCCAAAAGCCTATAAACATTTATGTCAGAGTCAAAGCCACAGAAAGATGAGTATGAAACAAATAAGTAAAAAAAAAAA
>VWYP01000366.1:46562-133013 GCA_013400435.1 Pycnonotus jocosus
AAAAAAAAGGCAAGTACAATGGCTGGCACGTGAGGCAGACTGAATTCCATACTGCACACAACTCCACTATGAGGATTCTGCAATAGTAAAAGGTGATGCAACAGAAGACTTGGAAAGATACCCAAAGGAAGGAGAGACCTTCTTGCTTTCTGTGTGCATGAAAAATTCTAGGTTATGCTTTTTTCCACCTTTCCTGGATGGGAGAAGAGCCTCCCCCTGCCAAAGGTTCAAACAATACATGGCTGTTGGTGGAGAAGTGCTGTTCTCAGGATGTTTTCCCTCTATTTTTGCAGGGCTGTAACACTCTGTATTTTATCGGATACAAATAAAACTCTTTTAAAGGTTATTTAAGTCACAGAAAAGGAGACAACAGTCACTATTGACTTCCCAGAGATCTTCCCTATTCGTGTTCTTCTAATAAAGACAACACTCAGCTTTCTTTTCTCTTCCACTGAAAGAAGAGATGCAAAGTGGCTGCAAATTTCACTGATTTAAAGTCTTTACAGCTGTACTTTGTCTCCGTATAAACCTTAAAAGGACCCCAGCTCACTTTCAATGTTCAGGGATAGGAGAGGGACACAGCAACACAGCCCTGAGGTAGGCACTTCCAATGTATATTTTAAGTTTACTAACGACATATGCTGCTTAGAAAAAGGAATAAAATTCCATCATTTTGAGTAAATGGTGGGGTGTCTTCCTTCCTGAAGACACAGAAGAATTGTCATAATTACGCCGCATTAGCTACATCTGGACAAAACTTGTCTTAAGATGTATATTCAAAATTGATTTATGTGAGATGATGTATGTATGTCAGGAGATTTCTGTAAATCTAAATTTTAAAGGAATAAATAATATATCTAATACTTACAGGCTCTATAGAAGTATGTAAAATAAAACCTTCTTCAGCAAAAAAGAAACATTAAGAAAATTAATATCCTATATGACTAATCCAGTCTAGAGACACCCACATGATGCATCTCATATTTGGTATTATTTGTAATTACACATATACAAAACACATTTTGGATACTCCATACAGTTTAAAAGACTAATATATTTTAAAATATTCTATATACATTCTGCTTCTCAGACATTTCTGAACAATAGAGCAGTACTACTCAGCCTAGCTCAAAGAATATTTTTTTAAAGCTGCTGTGGATTTCACATTGTGATTAGGAAGGAATTCCCATCCTCTGCATCTTCATTAGTCACGGAGTTTTGAGACTCTCACACTGTGCAACCCTGTGTTGCAGACAGATTTCTTTCACCCTAAACAATGGATTCAGAAAGAGGTTTTCCTCAGGAAGAGGTTCTATGTCTCCTGGTTAAGAAATATACAGCATACAGGAAAGATCTCAGGCACCACATTGGTCTTTTATTCTTTAGGCCTTATTCCCAATCTCCTCACTTGTCTGTATTTTCAGAGTACTATGATAGCCTAAAACTTTTGCAAGAAGATAAATGCTCACCTTGAGCAACTCTAAAACCAAAAGCCATTTCCTGGAATGCACTGGAAGTCAAGGAGCCAATGGGGCATGTGCTCAGGAAGACTGGTGAGCTGAGGAAAGCCAAACTGGATGCAGAGGCATAAAAATCGCATCAGAGGAAGAGGAAAGTGAGCAGGTGTTAGGGCAGTCACAGACCTGCCACATTTGCCAGGACAGGCTGCAAACATGTGTCCTCCCCTCCTTCTAAACACAGGCTGAAGGATATCTAAGAAACCCCTGTAGGCCTAGAGGAACAAAGCATCTTTCATTGTGAGCTAAATGAAATAGAGAGAGGCCCCAGAAGAATGGTGGCTGAAGACAGAGTATTTGAACATGTTTAATTCAAGGTCATATGAATACTTGTCACATCATGTCCTGAAATCATATGATATCTTTTTTGTCCAATTACTCCATTCTTACCTGAAGGCTCCTTGAGTTTGCTGCTGTCATTCAGCAAATCTCTGCTTTTTTGCTTCTTTTACAGTTCATTTCTTCCCCCTCATTGCTTCATTTCAGAAATGAGGAAGGAGAGGGGAGAGGGGAAATAAAAGCAGAAAAGCATATCTGGAAAATGCATTCAGTGATCAATCAAATCTGAGCAGGAAGTCTTCAGGAAGATGGGCAGACTGGAAAGTGAGGCTCACCTCTTATGAATTACAGGCCAAATCTCATAAAGACAGACAGATAAAGGTTGCATCTGCTCCATTGTCTTTGTGTTTCATGGGTGTAAATGCAGATAAAAATGTCCAGGCTGGCTGAGTCACACTGCTCTGCAGGAAGAATCACTGAGAAAGGGACATTGTGACAATGTGGATACCCATCCTTCATAACTCTGAGTGTCATAAGGGCAAGACAGCCATGTTGAAGATCTCAACTCAATAACCAGAGGCCTTCAGATACTATTATGCCACACTTTTGAAAGGGATAGAAAACATGAGAGCAACTCACTACTACATCTGCCATTTACTGGCCTCCCTTGTGGTCATTGTTGTGCATTTTATCCAAGTAACGAGGAAGGAAGAAGTCAATACCAAATGGTTGATTTGGTTGCTTCTAGATGCAGATATTTGTTCAGAAAGGTCTGAGCATAAAGAATACAGCAAATACATTATTTTTCCCTACTGCATTTCAGCCTTGTTTCATTGCCATCTCCAGTATGGCCTGGAAGTTCCCTAGATCTCTTTTCAGAGAAGAACTTTTCCTCATAAGAACAGGCTGTTCAGAAATAGCAGAAAAAAAGCCCACCATGTTCAGGTTTAGTAGAGGCTGGTTTAGATCCTTTCTAAAGGAGCAAGTTTCTATCCCAAAAGCTGAAATATGTGAACACAGCAACAAGGTGGCTCTTCTCAGACTATCAAGAAGGAAACATGCTGGCATTAGTTCAAGATAATGTCTCAGACTTTAATTTCTTTAAGCCTTAACCATATAATTTTTTTCATCAGTAAATTAAACCTTTTCTTATCACTTTACCCTTCCTGGCAACTGTTTACATGCAACACACAACATCACTGATAAAAGAGTGGAACAGTTCCTGGAACAAAAATTTTCAGTGCATTCTCTTTTGAAAACCCTGAAGTATTTATTGCCCTTACATTCAGCAGGGAGGAATCAAACTGCAAGAGAACGAGCTGTTCATGTAATGCTTCTTCTTAATGTTTTATTGGGTAGAATGGAATTCCCCATTTTTCATTCTCCCTTCCTCATCACTCAACACAGCTTCCTAGGAGCCAAATCACTTAATCCAGCAAACTCATACCATCCCTAACACCTCCTCCTTTCTCTTCACACATTTAAACCTTCACCTTGGTATTACCTCATGAGAACAATTTTTAAAATTTTACTATAGGTCTTGAGAGTGATGAAACACAGTTGCCATCAGGTTTTGCTCCTACAGACTTTTAAATCATTCAGGTCTTTTTCTTTCATATGCTGATTTTATACTGTGGATTTACAAGCATTTTATTTTAGCTCTCCCATTACCATCATCTATGACAATGCACAGACTCAAGCAGACCTTCAGTGGCTTCACTGCAGCTCTGTAGCTGCTTGTATTTACCCTTAATGAAGTCAGATTTCAGGATCGAAGACTTCAAAACCTGTTGGTCAGGAAGCTGCATAGTGGTTTCCATGGAACATTTTCTACCATCTTCTTGCTTCTCTAGAAGCAAAAGATGCATGTACAACTAAAATAGAAATTCACTGCGTTTCAGGAAAACCCTGAAAGTGCAACTTGTGCTGCCCTGAGTAATTAGGAGATAAGGCAGTCTTGAAATGTCTGCTGAACAACTGATGGCTATTGGAATTGTTAAGATAATTTTTATTTTTGTTTCCAGGACTACTGAACTAAATAAACTGTTTCAGTTGTGCTGAGAAAGAAAGAAAGGGGGGAAATAGAGAATAATGAGTAAGATTTTTCATTGATAATTTGTTTTCTGCTCATAACTTACAAGACATAAATAAAGACAAAAGATGTTATCATTAAGAATTAGAATGAGTGGGTTTCTTGGCAGAACCAAAGAAAAAAATATTAATATGCTGACCAATAAAATGTACAGGTAATAGTCAAATCACAATAAAATTCTTTTGCCAAAATAGTAATATATGTGGATAGCAAAAACAATCCATGCTTTTTGATTAATGACAACACTCTCTTCAGCCAAGACCATGCTGTCCTTCATCTTTTCAATGGTTAAGGAACCTAATTTGAGAGTAACAATGGTTACAAAGAAACTGTAAATTCATGAGAAACATAAATATTAAACAATAATTTACATTTTCCTAGAAGGAAAAAATCACAATGAATCTGATCAAAGAAAACAAGAAAGGAGCTGGTTTTAAATTTCATGTGACTACAATGAAAGAAAACCACCCTTAGTTGGGCTGTTATCTGTGCCTTCAACACAGTGGTGCCTGTTATCATTCTTACAAAGTAGTGTCTGGAAGCCTTTCCTTTACAAACCTGTTTTTCAGGTATATGCAACTCTGCTCTTAAACGGAACAAGAGCCAACAATAGATTTAACTCATTTTCATTTGGTAAGAATACATTTCCTGAATATTTCTTTCATTTTATCTCAAGGGCTTTGTCTCTGGCCACAGAGGTATTGGCTATAAGATGTAGCAAAGTCATTTGTCAGCATGCCATGTTCATGTCCAGAGAACGGCGCGTTGTCAGAAGCCTTTCTGAAGATGCAGTTAGTTGAAAATTGCATGTGCCAGTGCTTACAACTACTCTAACCATTTGTGCATCCTTCTGAGAGAAGCAAAGTCTGAAATACAGGAGTGGCAATCTTTTGAACGCAAGTGCAATATAATGAGGGCAATTTGTTTTCAAAGGGAGAGATAGCACTGCCTATAATTTCGCAAAACATACTTTGAGAAAGGAAGAGCTGCATGCCTTAAGGTGCTAAATATGATCAGCATGTTCCGTTCTGAACACCTGGACATGCTTGCAAAAAGCAGGACATGTCTCCATCCAGGCTGGAAAAAAGGAGCCCACTGCTGCAGGGTGGAGTGGGTTCCTTTGTGCAAATCAGCACAAGTCCCAAACCCCTGAGGTGGTTTTGAAGGTATGCAGCTTCTAGACACAAGTGATTGCCAGAGTGTTTGGTTAGTGTTACCTGTTCCTCAGAGTGTGGACTCTCCACACTTTGTTCCCCATGTCTGTTTCTTCCATAAGACTCATACCTTTCTGATCAGCCAAAGGTAGTGAGGAGGTTGCTGAGCTGAGCTGAGGTGGTAGGCTAAGTGGAGCAGTAAAAGTGATTCATAGTCAGTGAGTTGACTTTCAGTCCTTCACATAATGCAGTCCAAGAGGATTTTGCTAATATTTCCACTGGAAGCCTAGCATGGGTCTCTTGCTTTTTCTGTATTTGACTGACTGGTGCATTGGGAGGGACAAGAAGCTGAGAAATGATTGACCAGGGCACAAATGAAATTACTTTTTTCTTTAGTTGGTCCTAGGCATCTCAGCCTGAAGTGCTAAGGAGAGAGAGTGGGAGTAGCAGAGTTCATTTAAAGCTTTTTCCCAGGGTCAGCAAATTCAGACTCTTTATCATTCTGAATCTAATAATATGGGTTTTCAGAACAGCTTTAGCTGTATCCAAGTCTATAAACCACCTCTCTTAGAGTTGGGAGGGGGTTTACTCTTGTCTGCTTGATGATCAAGTGACTGGAGGTCAGAAAAAATTTTCCATCCTATTTCTTCATCTTAGTTACTCAGGCACCTCAGGCAAGCACTGTGATGGGACTGGAAACTTCTCATCAGAAGAGATTTAAAAGGAGCAGGGTGATATGGGTTGCTGAAACACAGAAGCCTGTGAAATTCATGGCCTGTTTCTTCCTGGTGATGCCTGTGAATGACTGATCAGTGGCTGTTGTGATCCTGTCTTCCTCTGCTTCCCTCCCTGCTAGGTACCACTTGGGATGTGAAGCTGTTCAATATCAACCTCATCTAAACAGCGGAATTTTTAAGGCATTGATTGCTATTATATAGGATAGTTCAGAAAACTGTGTTTTCTGAGTGCAGCCAGATCTCATTTCATAGATGGAGAAGAGAAAGGCGATTACTCACACACATTGTGCTCTGCCAGCCCTCAGGTGATAAAGAGCTCATCCAAGAAGACTCTGAGAAGCCCAAGGGAGCAAAAATCTCCTACTGTGCTGTGATCAGCATCAGAGAAATTCTTCCCAATGAACAACTCCATCATATCTAGTATCAAGGATCTCCAACCAGAAAAAAGCAAGGGAGAAGGTTTGTACCGAGGATGGTGTCAAAGTGCAGACATGTCTACATCCCATCCAAAAACCAGTTTCTCTCAAAATGGCTGTCATGCTACAGGGTAGCCAGTTGCAGCATCAGGAGGAGCACATCTTTATGTGTTGTTGGGGGAGAGGATATTAGAGAGGAATGAGCTAAGCCTCAGAAGTTCTTTTTCTCAATGACTTTTCTTTTTCCATTTTAAAACTTGTATTTCTTGATTACATTCTTCAGGCAGGCTATTGATCAGCCATTTCTACTGTAAGAAGTAGTTTGCATGGGCCTGAGGATTTTTACGCTGCTGTGCAAACCATAAGTTCGTGATCTTTTGTCAGTGAATAAACAGGTCTTTGGAAGTGTTCCTAATTAAGGAGAGAAACCCTAACATCTTTGTTTTCACAACAGATCTCTGAGGCATAAAAATGCTGGTGTAAAAGAAGTGAACGCCTTGAAACTGGATGATGTTACAACTTCCTGTGCATCATTCAAGCAGTGTGCATTTCTTTATTTCTCACTGAATCAGTAAATATTAGCTGATATCACATGCTACCCCCAAAGTAATTTTCCCAAACGGATGTGCTTGAGATTGCTCAAAAAAAAGAAAGAGCTCTTTGAGCACCTGGCCCGAGATCCGGCTGCCCACAGAGAGGCCATGCAAATTTACGGTCAGCTGCGGTTTCGCCTCTGGGTGCTGCTCTCCAGACACTGAGAGGAGTTCCCTGCACAGAGCTGTGCTGGGGGGGTCTCACACCCTATGGCAGCCACGTGAACACTGCAAAACTCTTGCTTTTGTCACTGGCAATCGTGAAGCTGCTTTCCTGCTCCAGAGGAAGGAAGGGAGATGCTGCAGCACATGGATTCCTTGTGCAGAGACATGTGAGAGTTGCCTTGACCTTCACCTTCCAGTCACAACAGTGCTGTTGCCAAAGTCTGTGAGACAGAAATTGGCTCCACCGGCACATCCTCACAGAAGAGAGTGAAGATGGTAGAGACTGAGTGTAACACCTGGAAGACAGCTTGTTAGGGACTTAGTGTAGTTATGTAGTGAGCTCTAGTTTTAGAGGTTTTGCAAGGATGTTCCTAGATCCTAGTATATACAGTTTTGTAAGGATGTTCCTAGTTACTATCATATGCATTTTACTGTAGGAGAATAGGTGGTCCAGGTTTTCATAATGAGACTTTTTTTACAGCATTCCTTCCAGAGGCCCTTTAGTGCTGTCATTATTTAACTGTTTTGCAAAGTTACCCTTAGGTTAGGGAATTGAACTGGCGTATAGTCATAGGTTAACATAGTTTGGTTTTTTTGGTTTGAAAAGAATACGGACTAAGGCTTTTTCAGGACCTTGCACTTTGTTTTACGAAGGACAGGTGCCGTAAGTGAATTAAGTTAAATGGGAGAGTTGTGGGTTGCTGTGTTGGGAGTTTGTGCTCGGAGTTTGTGTTTTTTACTTTGTGATGAGTGACCACAGGGGCAGAGCTGAGTGGGAACACCATGAGCGAGCTTGGGCCAGAGCAGTGATGGCACGGAGAACTGGATTGGTGCACGGCGGCAGCCAATCACACGACGGAGTTGGAAAATGATTGGACAGAAATGCACCATCGGGTTGGACCAATCAGAAACCCCAGATGGGAGCCAATCAGAAGAGAGATGATTTGGATCCACCTAGAGGCTATAAAAGGACTCCCCCCGGCGGAGAGGTGGGGTTGCCTGGACATACTCCTGACCAAAGGAGAATCCAGCACATGTGGTGTCTCTCTTTTTTTTTTTTTTTAATTCAAGTCTACTTTGTTGCTGGGGACCATGGGCTTATCCCAGGTCCCTGTTTCCAGTTGTTGTTTTCAAAATAAAAAACCAGTTATCTATACATGGTGACTGGCTCCTTTGTGACTCCTGCTCCTTCTCCCACAACCATCCCATTTAAGTGCATTCACCCAAAACACAGGGACCCCTGTCAGGGGCCAGTTCTTGCCTATTGGCATGTGATTTGACCACCGAGAAAACTGAAGGCCACCTTTAGTAATACCCATACAAAGCTGAGTGTGCCCAAGCCAACCCCTTTTTCACTTTTGGCCGCAGGAGCAGGAAATGCTGCTCTGAGGGGCAGCCCAGGCCGGCCAGGCCCCCCTGCTCTCCCACTGTGGGGGGGAGCCAGCCCTGGTCTGGCCGTGCCTCCAGGCCCCCCTGTGATCCTGGGAGCAGCCCTGAGCTTGGGCTGGGCCCACACCATGAGCCCAGGGGTGGGCAGGAGGCCCTGCTATGATGGCTGCTGAGATCCCTGTCTTTTGCATCTTTTGCTGGGCAGGAATGGCCCCCACCACAGCCTCCTTGGCCCTGCTTGTGGAAGGAGGAGAATGCCCTCCCTGCTCCCCTCTTCCTGAACACAGACACCCACTTTGTTCCCCTCTCCTCTGCCCCCAGGTGCAGACACCAGCCCTTTCCCATGCCCCAGCCACAGGGCTCATTAGCCCCTTCCACAAGGACATGGGCCCTCTGTGGCAAGGGCTCGATCTCTGTATGTCATTAGCCTTATGGCCTGACCACACAGCTTGTGTGGCCTCTAGAGTCGGGAAGAAGCACAACCTTCATGGCTTCTTGCTGCACAATCCACCCAGGCCTAGATTTGCCAGGACCAGAATTAGTGCAGGTGGTTAAACTGTGGGTCTGGCTGTGAGTTTAATGCAAGTGCAAGTGTGCTATGTGTGTGAGGGGCATGTTGAGGGAGGAGAAGTCTGGAATATACAGCTGGTTCAGCGTTGCTACTGAAACACTATTGTGTAACTCAGGTGCTGATTGTAGCTGCTGGGTAGCATGCAGTAACACTAAGATGGAAACAGAAAGCAATGTTCAGTAAGAGCAAGCACAGACAAGTGATCTGGATGTTTTTCTGTTGCTGAGCTGTCCTTTTAGGCCTTGAAAACAGGAGGCAGCACTGATGAATAACTGAGCAAGTCCACCTGATTGGTATTATATTATATTATATTATACTGTCAATTCTCCTTCTTTGGGAATACCTCACTCTGCTCTGTGTGTCTCCTAAGCCTGTTAGTTTTGATACTAGTGTGTTTTTCAGGCCCAGTCCATTTGACACTGCTATTGCACCAGAGATGTTTATGCCACTGCAGTTCAAGGTCTCTCATTTTTTGCATGAAAATCTTGTCCCCTTTGTTATGGACATTGCACTCCTTAGGAAGCTGACAAATACATTTGAACATAGTGATAAAAAAAGTGGAAGCGTTGTAAAGATGAGTGATCAGTTTAACAACATCTTTCCTGTGGAACTGCTGCAGACTGAATGGAGCAAGCGTAGCAATGGGGAACAAAGACACACAGAGATCTCCTCACACATCTGAAGAAAAGGTCTTTAAACTCAACAGAACTTAACTGAAACCTAACTGAGAAAGGCACTCATTGGCTGCTGTAGCTGCAGTGTCGTTGCTCATGTGTCCCTGCATCCAATCAGCTCTCTGTTCACATGGCCCTCACATGTCCCCAACCAATCACTGCCTCGCTACCAACCGGCGCTCAACCGACATTCAACTGCCTCTCAACCGACTCTCACCCACCCTCGACCTGCACCTGGGCCCTTCCCAGAGTGCCCTTCGAGGAACAGAATTTAACAATTTTAATATCTTTAGCAAAGGCTGAATGCAGCAAGCCCTGGTGTCAGATGCACATTTGGAGAAAGCAGGTTTCAGTAAAATGAATGACATCCTGTCAGTGCATACCAGTAGTATCAGAAGAGCTCTTGAGCAAGATCAGGGTTTCTGTAGGCAATTGTCCCTTGGATTTACTGAAGAAAATCCCTTACAGGCTGGACACTGAAATCCATAAGAAAATTCACATTTGCTCCAAATGTGAAGCCAAGTCCTTTCTCTTTCTTCCTGCTTCCTTCATCAGCAAAGCACAAGCTGAGTCAGAATTTAAAACTTGTTGTATTCTGTACAGCAGCTACCAGAGAGAATGAGAAGAAGCAGCAGGACAACTTGCTGCTGTCTTCAGGTTTATTATGGCAATATGAAATGTCATGGAATCTTATTGGTATAAAAATATTATTTTTCAGGTTCACAGTTGCCACTCCCTAATTTAAAATAAAACTGAATGTGGTCCCACTCTTAAGAATTTTACTGCACCTGCAAATCCACTGACTCGATGAGAGGGTGGGATTGACTGCCTTGGAGGGAAAAGAGGGTAACATAGGCTATGAAACTGAATCCTACTGAAATTATTCTTCATGAAGAGGTCAAATCCAGCCCTTTGTGAATTTAGGCTAAAGTGGTTTTGATGCATCAAATCTCAGCTTTAATTGCTTATGACAATCTGAATCAGAACTATAACTTGTATCATCTAAACCATAATTTCCAAAAACAATGTGACAAAACACTAAGTTCACATAAAAGCAGAGAAATTTTATTTTTTTATCCATCATTAACTTTTTCATCCATCCCTGGAATCTCTATTAAAGAGTGAGGGTAATAAGCTTTTCCTAACAGATCAGTAAAAATATACAATGAACTTTGCTAATAGCCTAGTACATCAAATATTCTTTATTTTAACCTTACAGGGAAGCTCCATAAAAGGTTCATTCTTTTTTTATTTACTCTCACTCTGTCACTCCACCCTTCCTGACCCACCTCCAAAAATATCTTGCACTCATCTTGCATAATGCCAGAAAAAAAAAATTACATGTGTTATTCCTGACTCCTAATTCTTAAGCAATTTTGGAGTGATCAGATTCAGGCAGCTTTTGGAAGCAATCTTCACCTTAATCAATCTTAACAAGCCTATGAGGAGAAACATACAAACAGGGTAATAATGAGACAAGTAGAGACATTTGAACAACTAGGAGATTTGACTGATATTCTTAACCATTTTCCAGACAATTTTAAATTGCTGAAGGACACATTTCGTGACTTGTACCTCTCTTAAAAACAATGAACCTCTGAACACAGAATTTTGAATCTTTGAGCTTACATGACCAAGATCTAATTACATTCTTGTGGGCTGCACCCAGAATCTGGAGAAGGAAACTCATTTCATGCCTCATGGCATTGTGTCAGTGAAGAGAAAGGCATTTTTAACTGGGGCATAACAAAGACAAAGAGCCAGATGGTGACATATTTTCCGTTGGTTTGAGTGGAATGTCACATGGTCTGAAATTCTGAAGACCTAATAAAAAGTAAAATAAATTATTTTTAAAAAATAATTCAATAACAGAATTCATAATGCCAAAAGTCACAGTGTGGCCACATTATATTTAGGTTTTCTTTTGGACATGTATTTCCAGGCTAAACTTCAGGAGGGTGTTAATTTCTCAGTAATGAAATCACTCAGCAGAGCCAAGAATGACAGATCTGTTACCATTTCTACCAAAGCTTTTCCTGTGGTCTTCTAACTTTAGCTCCTTATACTATATGTATTACCTTTTCTTCATATTCTTTTTAATTATTGGATAAAGCTCTAAACTAACCTGAAAAATATTTTTGGTTATACAGGGGTTTTCAGAAAACAATGTTTCCTTTTTTCCAGGAGAAGAAAATCCAGACTGGATCAGAAAGAGCCAATAGTTAATTCAGTTTCCTAATCCACAAACAATATAGATAAAGCATTCAGTCAGTTGTAGTGATACTTGTACTCTCTGGATACTTACTTGTCCCTGATGAAAAAAAAAACCCCCAGGAATTAAATGCACATTAATATAAAATTCTATTTTTCATAAATTGGAAAAAAATAGATTTATGCTGCTACTTATTCACATGATGGAGAGGTCAGCTTTATCAGATGTACAGATCTCCAACTCATTACTGCAAATAGCCAGAAAAACATTTATCATCCTTTACACAAACACATTGTAAAGATCAGCATGAAAAGCACTGCCACATTCTAATTCTCAAGGCCCACTTACTAGCACTGGAGCAAGTAAGAAGCTTTTTGAATTATTTTTGTCCTGTCTGCTTTTGTATACATTCCATGTGATACTAAAGTCAACAAATTTTATTTATTTTCATCAGCAGAGAGAAAAATTAAAAATTCATAACTTTAATTCTAAAGATTTGTTCTCAGCTGGGAAAAATCAAGGAAATGGAGAGAAGAGATCTGAAAGAGAAAACTTGAAATAGAACCTTTTCATTTGGGTTCCTGCAGAGACTTTTTTCTTTCCAGAAGATCATACCGTTTTCTGTGAATCTTTTTTATGTAACACGAATCTATCTATCTCTATATATTGTTTCCTTTGGTCAAAAGGGAACTTGGATCAGAAGGACAGATGACGTAAAACCTGATCACAAGTGTATTCCACTTGCCTGATAATTTACCAGTAGAATATTTTCCTGGTCCTAAGACTACTTGCTCAGGCATTTCTTGGGATCACAGGACCTTATAATCTGCAACTATCTTGCTGTGCAGATAGATGGAAAGCTTTCCAGGTCTGTCACAGATCTGTGATTGTGGGAGAGCCCTCTGGCCCTCTTAGTCTTCTTAGTCTTCTGGGCTTCTTATCCAAGTTCAGGGGAATCTTTCATCCCCGTGCTACCAATGCTTATATCCTTCAGCACTATTAGGGTCTTCCTGAGTCAGGCAGCAGCTCAACCTCCAGTGCTGGAATCTTTGGTAAAATTTTTAGGAATTTTGTTTTTCAGGAGAAACTTCTGACTTTCTGGTTTTTGTTCAGATTTAGAGTAAGATTTCTCCTGAAGTATTGGATTTTGTCACAGAACAGACTTTTTGATTTTGGGTCTTTGTAAGTGTAGTAATATATCTCTATTAGTATTCTGATCTCATCTGCAAAGGAGGTTACACCCACTTAATATCTAGTAATATCTTATTTTAAAGTTATTAGAATCAAATAACCAATTTTCTGCTGTACTGCAAACATAGCTATATTTCTACCAATTAGGAAAACTGATGACTTTTCATACCATAACAAAAGGTTATGTAACATAAAACTTGGAGACTATGGCTTCAACTTTCTTTAAAATGGTTTACTTTTGTGTGTGTTTTATCCTCAAAGGCAAGATATTTATTACTCTTTCAGAAGTGGGAGATTAGGTCACCAGTAGAGAAGTAATCATGGTGTTTGCTGTGTTATTAAAACGTAGATCAGTAATGACATTATCTCATCAGTGGTGTGACATACCATCAGTTATTCTGTCATCATATGTTTGCAACTGCATCACCAGGAGTAGGCTGAACATAACTTATAACTCAACAGCAACTTCCAAACCTTTAAACTCAATTTTCATGCCTATTCAAGGTAAGAACACATGGTCTTGTGTTATGTGCCAATTGAAAAGTACTCCATGATTGGAATTACTTTCTTGAGCCAGGGATGATTTTGTAATGGACAAGTATAGACCAGCATAATAGAATTGGTTCCATCTGTCAGCTGAGTTATGATTCTATCACCCTATATATTAGTCCTTTCAGCATTTCTGGAATTTCTTGCCAAAATTAGCCTTGCTTTGGATTCAGCAGTTATTCAAACCAGTGTAAAGGCAAATTCATGTGAAAAAAAATAGCAAGTCAGGTTAAGATCAGGGAATTTATTTGGCAGCCTTGCTGAACCCCTCTAAGGCATTTGATTGCAAGGAGCATACTCAATCTTTTATGGTACTCTTTATCTACAGCCTAAAGGAATATTTGGCTTTATCTCTTGATGTGCCTTCTTTAGGCAATAAATACACAAAGGTTGCTGTTTTAAGCTAACATTTACCTCATGATATTTATTGCTACGCATACTTATCTACTCATTTTCAGCAAAGTTCCCCCTCCAGATAAGGTATATTTTAAAACAAAGTATTTACTACTTGTACTGTTTTCTCCAATCGTTCAATTCAATTTAAAAATGATAGAAATTATATCTGAACTGAATCATTTCACATATATACAAAGGAAAATGAAAGAAAAAGTAAGAATAGGAAAATACTTTATATCAGCTTGTCTGCACATAACTAATTAATTTGTTTAATCTAATCCTCGAGTTTGCAACTAACCTGAATCTCCAAGAGAAACCAAATGAACCTTTATTGTACCTTTCAGTGTTGAGCCTAGTAATTTTTAGTTAATACTAAAATAACTGCAATTTCTAATAAACAAGGGCACAGTCAACCCTCATCACAATCATTTAAATTTTCATTCCATTAAGTTCTGTAAAGTTTTTCCATTAAGTAGACATCTGTGAGCTAAATTTCCATACAGCTGAGTGAGCAGGACATTTGGGAGTCCATTTCTCCCCCATGGTACAGCTGCTGCACAGTGTCAGTCAGAGCTTACGGCTTCACAATTGTTGCGTGCAACCACAGCACAGAGCATCAGTTGTGGGGTGGAAAAATGGGATAAACATGACACATGGCTCCAATACTGACTGTTTTTGGAAATGAACTGTGGACTCATACTCAGCATATCTTTCTAAATTTGCTTAAAAACATTCCATATGACTCAGTCTTCCATCTGAATATTAATCCAAATTTTCAATAATTTCATCTGCTGAACATGGCAATAAATATCAATTACCAAATGCAACCTTGAATATTTGCAGTATAGGCTGTATAAAATGAAACAGCTGGTTTAACTTTAAAGATAAGCCAGTAATCTCTTGCCTCCAAAATAACAACAGTCTCCCAATGGTGTTTGGCACATCTGATAAAGAAAAGAGTCAAGCAGTAGGTCCAGGAGCTGAAATGTGTAAGCAATCTTCATCCCATCTGTGGATGCATGCCATAGATGGGTTGGCCAAAGCTACAAATGTGATTGACTAGCTACCTAAATTGCTCTCCTTCAGAAGCTGATGATTATGGGATGTAGAGCTGCATGTTGAGAAAGTCCAGATTGGCTAATGGCAATTTCCTGCTGTGCCTTTGACACCGCTTGACTCTAAATTAACAAAAGGTTCCTTCTCTATAGCAAATGTCTACATTTTCATTTGACAATGCTAATTGAATACTTCCTCCTCAAAATTTGAACACTGACACAGAAGATGTAATTCTGTGTTGACTTCCAATAGTGCAGAGTTAATTAGCATGCAACAGTTCAGGGCAGAATCAAGTTTCATGTGCACAAAAGGCAAAATGACCTTTTTCAACATCCTATTCATTTAACATTAATTTCAGAAAATAATGACAGGCCACGCAATAGACCAAGGTGTTATTGTCTTTCAGGTCAGGTTTGTTTGCTGAGAAAGGAAGGCTTAATTTGACTTGATTGGCTAAAACAGTGTCAGCTGTGTTTATTACTACATGATGCAAACATCTAGACAATGAACTCATAGATACTCTGACTGGACTGTTTTTAAAATACAGGTAGGAAATAAGAAACCCTCCATTAGAAAGGATCACAGAATTTAAAGAGAAGGAAAAAATAATCAAGCCAGGAAGGTATCTGGTGGCAGAAAACACAACATGTTTCTTCCATGTGCAAATTAGTTCAGTGATTAAACAACACTGTCATTTGTGTATTCCTTGTGTTCAATTATATACTAAACCTGCTACACCCTTCAAAAGCCACAGCTTTCTCTGGACAGGGAATTCTTTTTGTGCCAAACCATGTAGTGGTTTCATACTGCAAACAAATGAGAACTGGTGAGATCAACAGCTCATTTTGGGTTATGATCTAAGACAGTATGAACGGTGTTCCCCAGAGATGCATCGCTGATGTTCCTTTCCACTGCACTGTATATTAAAGTCTTCTAACAAGTAGCTGTGACTACAGTCAGTGGAAATTAAATACTCATCAAGATAGAAGGTAGAATTGAAAGGATAACCCTTTTTTTCTACTCACAAAAATTCATATTTGAAATAAGAGTTTGAGTACGGCAGAACTCCCTCCTTAAAGCAATTAAAGCTCTCAACTATTGGCCGTATTAGAGTCCAAGTTCCAATGAGGATACATTTCTGTAAATCCTTCTTGTTAATTAAAGGATTTCAGGGGTTTTGCACAGTTTTTGTCATGCTGGAAACAGAATTTATATTCATATCTTTGTTTTTGTAATCTACAAATGTGGGTTTCTTTTTTCCCTCTATTTGTCCTCCCTCCTCTCTTTCCCCTTTAATAAATAATATTACTTAAGGAGGGAAATAAACCAAAGCAAATGTACAAACAAATCTCTTCTAGATCTCCAACAGCAGGATAAAAATGCCAATAATGCCATTCAATATTCTTTCTCTAGTTCTTTTAGATTTACATAGATCAGGCTATGTTGCTACAAAAAAAAGGGCTACCAAAATCAGGTTGTTTCTCAGTCACATTAAATGGAATTAGCTGTGTGAGTTTCACAAATCAATCATTACATACAGTGTGTTCTGGTCACTTCAAAAATATGGCCAAATTTAGAAAAAAAAGTTATTAAAATTATAATCCTTTTGCATTAATTAATTTTTACATCCCTAGAGCAAGTGGCTTCCTATAATTCAATGGTCAGGGTAATCTGAAATATAGTTCACACAGAAAATTCTCTCTGTCATACTGAGGAGTATTGAACTGAGGAAAAGAAATAACTCTGTAATCTAATAGTTTGGATTTCCAGATCTTAATTTCTTGCCATTTGAGAACTGCAGTATTTTGAAAAGTAGACCAGGTTTCACAGGAGATATCAACATTAAGGAATCATAGACTGAAGAGTTTATGGAAGAAAATTCTCCAGCTGGATTTGGTGGCAAAAAATAATGCTCTAAATCCCTTGCTCTCTTTCAAGGATTTAATATTTGACTCATGGTATTTCAAGTCCCACATAACACTAGCTTACACATCAAGGAATATGTTGTAACATCAGCTCTTCTCAGTGTGGAATCAGCCTCTTTCATATATTTTTAATATCCACAGGGAAAAACATAGAGGTAAGAAAACTCTTAAAAAATTACTGTCAGGTCATTCTTTAAACTGTTTTTGTCATTCTTTAAGCCTTTTTATTCAGACACTGGAATTAAAAAATAATTTGGAGAAGAATCTGACAGTGACTGACACCCTAATTGTGAAGAAATATTTGGATCCCCAGGAGATATTGTTAGCAAGGTATGGACAAACACAGTATCTACACCTTCATAAAAAAACCTGAAAAGCTAAAGCCTACACTAATTGAAGCAAGAGATAACACAGGTGTGTAGCTGATTAACAGCAGAACAACAAAAGTTTGAAGAGAGAGAAGTTTGACAATATCGAACAAAAAGATGATAAAAATTACTGGAAGACTGAAAGCATGGGAGACAAGGAGAAGACAAACTCAAATTACTTCAAGAACAGTACATGGTGAAGTGAAGCTTCCAACAACTGTGGAGAAAAGCGAGCAGAAGAGATACCAGGAGGAATTAATATTTCTATCTCCTTAGATACATTGAATTTCAAACTGGCATTAGAACTTCAAAAGGGGGATATTAGACAAGTAATCCATACTGACTATCTGATCTAGAATTGCTGAGGTAAAAAAGTATGAGTGATCCACTTTAGGGAGTCATTCATATGCTGAGGTCGTTAAAGGGAGAAGTAAGCAAAGCAAGACAAAAAGGAATGAACTATATAAGATTTTGAGGCAATCGAAAGAGAAGGCAAAGCTAGGTAAATTATGATCAGATTAGACAGAAAGAAAAAAATACAGGTAAAAATAGGGCAAGAAGAAGGCTGATGTGAATCTGTGTCAGACTCCAATAAGGCAAAGAATAGTTTATTTATAAAGCATGAGAAATAACTATGCAGAGTAATGCTTACGAAGTTTAGGCACAGCAAGGAGAATGAAATCTATCCAGGATTAAATCAGTCAGCTGAAAGAGAGAAAATGTGATTGCTCAGGTCCAAATCACAAAGTTTTGGGTCTGGGTGATTAAATGTCCTTTCAGGCTTAACTTGCTGGGTTAGGTTTTGGAGATGTGACCATAAGAGGAGGAATACTTTGACTGAAAGATATGAGTGCAAAGGTAACATATTCAATATGGTTATTAAATGCAAAGCCAAATGAATAAGGAACAAGCCAGACTCAAGCTCTCTTTCAATGCTGAAAATGAAAATCTCATTAGGTCATTATAGTCCATGTCTGGTCCTTGATATCCCAAGCCAGAAAACAATGCTACCTTTTAACTGCTCCTATGCACAGAGAAATTTTCCTTTAATTCATGCTCACAGGGGCAAAGTCAACAAAAATCCTCCTGTACTGTTCCCTTTGTCAGGCAATTACTGTGAAAGGAGAAATATAATAGAAAGGACAAAACAACCCCTGTGTCTCTGGCTCGAACTGTAACTGCAGCTCCTTTAGCTGTTTAAAATATTTCTTAGGCACCCATGCTGAGAGTCAGCCTTGGCTGTGCTGACAATTGTGGACATTTTCAATGCAGTGCAACAGTAGGGATCTTTCAAAGGCACATCCAGGACTTCTTTATTTAGTTGTGTTTATTCCTGCTACCATGTTTTGGATTAGTTTGGATGTCAGAGTGATTTCATGCACTAAACCTGCAATATATTGAACAGTGAAGTAAATAACAGCTGTGTTGTATGGTTAACCAAAAATGTAAACCCATTACATTTCTGTTGAAATTAATGGTTTTGGACAGCAAGCTTCCCTTTGAAGAATGGGAATATCCATGAAATCTGCTTATTTCTTTCCTAATCACTGTTGCCTATTCCTCCCCTCTCTCTCCATCCACTTCCTTTAAAAAAGGCTCCAAAAAGCTCTGGTCAGTGCCAAAGCCCTGAGGAACTTCATTTCAATCAGAATTTAAGCCTATACATCAACTCCCACTCTAACACCAACTCCTTATCGAGTAAATCATTAAATTTCAATTCCAATACAAAATTCCATGTGGATTCTAAAGCAAACTCTAATTTTAGGGTTTTATACAGTAATATTTGACAGTGTTTTTCTCATTCACTTAGTAACAAGTGATTGAAGATTCCTAAGACTTGGAAATTTGGACCAGTTTCCATTCAGAAAATGTTCAACACCCACTTGAGCCCTTTCAATAGGTGAGACTTTTGTTTTCAAAGTATTTTTCAAATAGAAGCTTCCCAGAAAATATCCCTGGCCTCAGTGTGTAAGAGGAGCTATGTAATTATTACCAGCCTACTGACAGGGATCCTGCCATTGCTTCCTTTGAACTCCGCTCTGCCAACAAACTACTTGAAAACTACTAGAAACCCTTAGCGAGCTGTGAGGTTTGCTATGGCAGTTGACTGACCCTGCGGAAGGTCTTTCAGTCCCTTAAAAAGCTGAATATTGCTGCCTTCAGGAGGAGAACTAAGAGGATGAGAGGCACAATCGAGGAGGTAAGAGCCAGGGTATGCTCGTGGAAGCCACTCTGAAAGAGCACTTTTTCCCAGGGAGCTGGGAGGGTCATAACTCTAGTCTCTGGGATTCAGGGAGAGGCTGTTTTAATAAAATCACTCACAGAATCATTTGGGTTGGAAGGGATCTAGCAGACCATGTCCTTCAGATCCCTCTGCCATAGGCAGGAATACCTTCCACTAGACCAGGGTGCTCAAAGCCCCATCCAGCCTGGCTTTGAACATTTCCAGGGATGAGGCAGTCATTTTGGGCAACCTATGCCAGTATCTTGACATCCCTACAGTGATGATTTTCTGCATCATATCTATCTAAACCTACCCTCTTTCAGTTTGAAGTCATTACCTCTTGTCCTATAACTGCATGCCCTTGTAAAAAGTCCTTCTCCAGCTCTCTTGTAGCCCCTTTAGGCACTGCAAAATGCTGTAATTTCCTTCCCTTCTCCAACCCCAACTCTCTCAGCCTGTCTTCCCAGGAGAGGTGCTCCAGCCCTCAGAGCATCGTTATGGCCTCCTTTGGACTCACTCCAGCAGTTCTATGCCTGTCTTGCATTGGGGGCCCCAGCGCTGGACACAGAGTTGCAGGTGAGATCTCACAAGAACAGAGGAGGGGGGGACAATAACATCGTTCGATGCAGCACAGGATGTGGTTGGCTGCTAATCACTAACCACAGCTCTCGTACTCCTGCCTTCCCCCGGGGAGCAACAAGCAGCTTTGGTTTCCCAGGTTGGGCAGAGAGGTCATGGCCTTCCTGGTGCTCCCAGCACGTCCTTCTGCCCTGCCCAGCTGTCTGCTGCAGTCACTGCTGGATACAGCCAATCTCTCCTTGGTGTGACGGCACCACCACCCTGCAAACCAGGGTTTAACTGCTAAGGCAGTGCCATAAACAAACTATATTTTGGGGAGCTTATTCGTATATTCTACCATCCTCCAAGTTTGCTGGGCATTTCTTAATGTTTTAAAAACAAACATCCAATGTCCTTTGTCACACACTGCAGATTGTCAGGAATCCTGCTCAGCTTCAGCCAGCAGATGCTCATTGCGACAGAGCAGGGACACTGCTGTTTGTTTTTAAATATTAGAGGAGACACTTTGACTATCATCTCGCCAGATAAACATTTGGCCTTGTTTTGTACTGAAAGAAGAGTTTCCTTGATGCAACAGCAGATTATGTAGCTGTGCTCAAAGGCCCAGGAGGTGATAATGATTTAAAGTATCTGCCATAAACAATCACTTAGCCACAGCCAGGGGCAAGAGAGAAGAAAACATCAACGAAGTGAGAAGTGTCAGATTCCATCCTGGCAGGGGGTGGGAAAGAGATAACATCCTCTAGGCCACAGTGTCTATCCATAAACACCCCCTCGGAATTGGTCAAGTAAGCACAGAGTTGTGCCGTCCACCTTTGGCATGGCTTCAATAAATCAGATCTACAGAAAGATGTTTGACAGGCTTTTAAAGTCGATAGGGAGTGTTATGCTGAGGGAGAAGCTGTTTTCCTCAAACTGTAAGATTTAGACTTTTCAAAAAAAGATAAACAAACAAATCAAGGAACCCCTTTCACAGGTCAGGATGAAAAGAGCAAATCTCCACCTTTAATACCAGTAAACAAATGCATATTGCAAAAGTGGAAACGTTGTGAAAATATCAGAAGTGTGTAATGTGATTACAATACTAATTTTTCACCATCTGTTTTACTAGCTGAAATTCTAGTCCAGAAGTTATTTATTCTAAAAGCCTTTTTTTTTTTTTTTTCAGTTACAGAATGCTAAAAGAAAAACTTCTGTGAGACTTTTCCTGAAATACACATTCATGAAAAAAACCCCAAACCAACATTTTCCCTTTGTGGGTTCTGCATCTATAAGAAAAGGTCAAAAGGGTCTATTAAAAGTCTTTGATTAGATTCACTGTCCCTCTGTGCAGAGAGCTGCCACAGTGATGTCCTGCTGTGGCTGACTCCTCCAGTCCAGTCTAGTCCAGGTAGGTGAGACAAGGATTTTCAGGGTGCATGAGGTCAGGTAGGCACATACAATCGTACAGCAGCTAATTCCATTTGGATGCCAACAGCAGGAGCAGAGCTAATAGCTGAACTCCCGGAATTAAATTAGCCAGTCACACTTTTTGGAACATGCTTAAATTAGCAAAGTGACCAGCACAAAGAGTAAACCTGAAATATAGACTATATCAGTGCTTTACTTCGTATGATTACAGAATTTTTGATCGTGTATTAACATGTTATAAATAGATTTATTGTGTCATAGAGTCACAGCCCTGGTCCTTTGAACCAAACAGCTTTTGCTGCCCCAGGTGGAAAAAGAATAGAGTAATATATGTTAATTATGACAACTGATTGTAACTGTTTCAATTATTTACAAGAGGGCTAATTAAATTTGATGGGAAATATTCTATAGAAACTGAATTTACTTTGTCAAGCAGATGAATACAATTTTGACATTCTCCACCAAAGGCAGTAAAACGAAAACACTCCCAAGTAAATTAATAGCCAGGATATTTCTGTAGATATAATTGCTTTGATTATCAATGCAGAAGACTAGCATAGAAACAAGATGAAATCATCTCTTTCTGCAGGGATTCCTTTACATGCAGGCTTCCCCAGGAGTCATTGCAGCTTATTCAGTAATTGCATAGCTATAAATTTTCTGTCTGTCTCCTGCAAAGAATAATATGACTGCAGGCTTACAGGAGGAAACCCAAAACTGCACCACACCTGTCCGGATTTACCCATAAGTAGCTGTAGATGGCTTAGATACTGACAAGTGAGTTCCTCTCCTTCACTGACAAGATTTATAGGGAAAGAGGTAGGCCCGGTGAAAGGCTTCATTGTCTGCAAGTTAAATGCAAAAGCACTTCCTGATCCCCTGGAATGGAAATCAGAAGTGTCAGTACAGCAGAAAGCAGGTTTCCAATAGAAAATCTGGGGAGAAAGAAGTATATTAAAAAGCATTGTGTGGCAGGTGGGTCATTTACAACTACCTGATAGAAACAGGAGCATAGGGCTGTATCCAGAGAAGTCTGGTACTTGACTGAAGGCTGCAAGAACCTTCACCTTCTACTTCTTGCTGATCCAAAGCTCAGGACCTTCTCCTGAGAACAAGGGTCTGCCATGCCAGCTTGGGAGACTGAGCATGGCTGCAATTTTGCCTATCCAGCAAACCAGTTAGCTTTGAACATGAAAGACAAATTTGAAAAAGCTGATAGGAAGAGAATAATTCTGAGGAGAAAAGTCCTAAAGGTTCCACAACCCTAATATGTGCTAAGATGAAGGGTGTCGAGAATGACTTAATGAGAACATTTGCTCCTGTGTTTTTACATTNTTAAGATGAAGGGTGTCAAGAATGACTTAATGAGAACAATGTAAAGAACAGTACCCAGTCCATTTGCTCCTGTGTTTTTACATTACCCAGCAGTACTGTCATTATCAGGGAGGCCTGTGGCTGGTAAGGTGTTTCAAACACATCCTGGATACCTCATGTGAATGGCTCAAGACTCAGATGGTCTCTGTTAATATAACAAGCCAACAGGAAGGTGTTATTGTTATCAGGGCTAGCACATCTGTCCTGAGTGATGGAATGAGTTTTGCCTCTGTGTGTTAAATCCTCCTTGAGAAATAAGCTTTTAAGCTGAGTCTTGCAAGATGATGTTCTGTATAGGGAAAAAGCACTGAGGTGTGAAGTTTGGGTGGTTTAGGGTATGAATGCCTGCTTATGAGAATCTTTAGACTCTATGAGGAAGAAAATGGGTTTTATAGGTAGTTCAAGGTGCCTGTGTCTTCTTCTACTTAAGCATTCAGCTCTGGAATGCCCAGCAGAGGAACAACATTGACCTGTTGGAGCAAACCCAGAGGAAGACACCAAGATGAGTAGAGGGATGGTGCACATCTATTATGTGGAAAAGCTAAAACAATTGGGATTGTTCCACCTGGAAAAGAGAATGTGACCCTATTGCAGCCTTCCAGTACCTAAAGGCAGCCTGCAAGAAAGATGGGGAGAGACTATTTACAAGAGTCTGTAGTGACAGAACAAGGAGGAATGGCTCTAAACTGAATGAGTGGAGGTTTAGATTAAATACTGGAAAGAAAATCTTTATTGTGAGAGTGATGAGGCACTGGAACAGGTTGTCCCAAGAAGCTGTTGTTTTCCCATCCCTGGAAGTGGGGCTTTGAGCAACATGGTGTAGTGAAATGTGTCCCTGCTCACAGCAGGGAGGTTGGATTAGATGATTTTTATGGTCTCTTCCAATCCAAGTCATTGATTCTATGATTTTACAATTCTTAGATCTAGCTTTGAAATGGTATGAGGGTTATGGAAGAAAGCCTCCTAATGCTTGGTATGTTGTTTTGTGCCATCAGTATTGTTCTTGTTCTGAGGTCAGCAAGAGCCTCAATCCCAATTATCCATTCCCACAACTGCATGAAGTGCTGGTAAACCTCATTCTCTTCACTCTCATGACCAGTGACAGGACCCAGGGGAATGGTCTGAAGCTGAATCAGGGGAGGTTTAGGTTGGATATCAGGTAAAGATTCTTTCACGCAGAGGGTGATTGGGCACTGGAACAGGCTCCCCAGGGGAGTGATCACAGCACCAAGCCTGACAAAGTTCAAGAAGCATTTGGACAACTTTCTCAAGCACACTGTGGGATTCCTGGGATGTCCCATGCAGGGTCAGGAGTTCGACTCAATGATCCTGATGGATCCCTTCCAACTTAGCATATCCTATGATTATTTTATTTCCATTTCTGCTATACTTCAAAAAGTTGACACATTGGAGCAGCAGCTTAACACCCTCATCCTTAAAGTAGCAGTTATTGAGTGTAATGTACTTTAATAGCAAGGTTGTCTCTTTTCATGATCTTCTCTCATCCTTTGTAAGGAATTTTGGCTAGACATGTTCCAGTTCTGCTGTCAGAAAAGTAATTGTCCAAAACTAATGGGAAAACTCATGTTAAGGCTGTCCAGTGAATTAAGTATCAGATATTGATGTATTTTTCTTATCAGGAGAGAATACAGCTTTTTAAAAAAAAAAATTGATAACACATATTCTTCAGAAACCAGTTTGTTTGTCAGGTCACACAGCAGTACAATCCCCTCCCATCTTCTGATAAAGTCACAGATTCATCTCCTTTATCATCAGCTGTCTAAAGGTTAGGCATCTGGCCTTAGCTCATCATCTGGGCTCCCCCAGTAGTCTCTGATGAAAGACAGACTCCCTCTTCATCCTTCATATACATCTGTCCTTGGAGAAGATGGATTGTCCTTTGTAGGTGCCTGCATCTTCATAAACTACAGAGTACTGGCATGGCTGGCTTAAAGTCGATGCCTAGCCCTTAGATATCTGAAATGGGGTAAGATGTATCTCACCTCCACACAGAGGACATGATTTCCTACTTCTATTTCTGTTCTTTCAATCTTTTGAGAGCTATGTCAAGAATTTTTATTTTTCTCTGTGTGCCCTTGAAAGCAAAGGGACAGACATTTGTCTTGCAGGAATGCTATTCAGTTCAGTTGAAGAATCCTGATCCAAACATATCAACCTTGGCTTAGGAAACTCTGCCTCTCTTTATGTGTGGCACCTTCAAGTTTGGTGGGTTTCAGAGTCTCTGCAAATCTATTCTTTTTTGACACTGTTAGAAAATCTTCTTAATCCCAAGCATAATGAAAAGGAGCAACAGCAAAACCCTCACTAAACCCTCAAAAGAAAAGAAGATAGTTTTGATAGCAAACTTTGAGATAATCCCGTGAAAAAGCTCCTGCTGTATTTTGTCAGCTCTCCTACCTTTTTATTCTCTTGGATAGAGGGAGTGTGGATATTCGTGTATGCCATTGTTCAGGAATCTGTCATTCAGATAAGCATGGAACTACCCCCTCAGGGACAGTCTCATGCAATCTCCCTTCCTGAGCTAAAGGGGGATTTAGGGAGGGTTTTTTAAAGTAAAAACTGCCTCAAGGGTCTGGAGAGCAGATGAAAGAATTCACAAACTTCCACATTTTCTTCCATTAACACCTGGACTTTTCTGCATGCCTGGTAAGTAATGTAAAGTTTAAAATCTATTATCTCCTTCACAATCACAGGTAAGAAGATCAGCAAATATAAATGAATGCCATTTTTCTGTGAACCTACATACTCTTGAGTTTGCTGTTTTACAACTTTATGGCCTTCCTTATTTTTGATTGCAGTGATAAACATAAATATATTTTTTAAGGTTGTAGTTTGATGATCAGTTTAAATTAGGTGATGGGTTATTGGTTGGTTTGGTTTTTGTTGTTTTTTTTGTTGTTGTTGTTGTTTTTTTTTTTCTCACCTTTCTAAAGTGAATAGCATTGGTTCTTGGTTGGGTTTTGTGTTAAATTTTCAGATTTTCAACAGCAGCAAAGGGTCCCCTGCACTTCTAATGAGCTAACCACATATTTATTTTAGATACTTAACTTCTGGCATCTGACTTTGAGTGCCTTATTCAAAGATCAAAGTTTCTGAATTTGACAGCTCTAGTTAAATTATTTTTTAAAAACTGTTTTATGCTATTACACAATTTATGTGCACTACATATCAAAGCTGTGTTGGTGAGACAGGTAAAAACATGTTCTTATAGAGAAAATTGATCAGAGTAAAACTTTGGCTGCTAGGGAGGCAGGAAGTGATCCAGGACTCTCAGTTCTAGTTTCAAGCCAAATCTGGTTGCTCCTGCTGCTCCTTCAATTCACTTCCCAGAGGGAAAGGGAGTTTCCTGCCTCCTCCTGATCTCACTCCCTGCTCCCAACACACATATCACCACAGTATGTGAGGTCATGCAGTTCTGGGGCTACTCTGAGTCTTGCCCTGTCCTTGTATCCCTGTAGGTCCTGGAGCAGACCCATCCTGCAAAAGCACTATGGAATAGATGTACAGGGTTTGCCCGGTGAGAATGCCCCAAAAGGCCACTTCAGACACAAGAAGCAGAACGTGATGGTAAATGGGAATGTCTCCAGAAGAAACTGAAAAGACGAGATAAGCTAAGTTGCTGACTGCAGTTGCCTCTGAGGAAAGTTAGTTCCAGGAAGATCAGAGCATTAGAGAAAGCAGAGGAAGGGAAAGGTGAGTGAGCAAACTAACAAACAAGGAAAGAGACCATTATGGGGACACTTCAGAAGAGAGAGAAGTAAAAAGGGACAGCGAGCAGTTTTTCAGTTAAAACTCTCCCCCCGTTGGACACAAGAATTTTCAACAGAGGGAAAAACCCCAAATGCCCATTTTCACATCATTCTTGATTTAAGCATCACCCTTTTCCTACTGCAGGATAAAGTTTCTGCTCAATGTAAGCCACTAAGCAAGCTGTGGTTAAAGCACCCCACGAAACTGAAATGGAGAGGGCTCTGATCACAGTGTCTGTTGGAATTGTTTTCTGAGCATTCACCTTCTCTTCCCATGTAGATCAAACGCAAGGATATCATTCTGTGTTTGAGATAATAGACCTTGCTGGAAGGCAGACATCAGCTCAAACAAATCTCTTCATTAAGATGGTTAGCACACTTTTGCTCTGGGGCTGCCTCTGTCAGCTCAAAGGACAGGATAAGCCAGATCACAGCAAACTACACCCATCTCTGTATACATGCTACTGCATATTTCACATAAACTTCTTATCTGTACTACTGCATCTCCTCTACAGTAAAATTTATAACTAAATAAACCTGTTCTCTTATTGATGGATCCTTCACAGCTGGGGTCTCTAGGGTGAGCTTTGACAGAAATTCTCCCTTTAATGGGCATCTTCATTATGTTTCACCCTATCTGGTGAATCTAAGCCTACAATAAAGTTTTTCACTCAGTGGAAAACAGATACTGTCTGCCCCTGTAGTCAGCTGTTTCAATACATGAAGGGACAAAATATCTTTGAGAACTTCAGACCTCTGTCAAAATGTGCTGAATTTGACAAATGGATTCAAAAGGCATTGTGAGGAAAGGGATAAAACAAAATGTGTAGGTATACGTGAGTGATCCCATAAAGTCTCTTTTCTCAAGAGATTAAGCTAAAACATCAATTTGCTACTGTCTGAAGCTTTCTTCTCTCTAGTACAAGGATCTTCTTTGGAGTCAAGAGAATAACCTTCTGACCTTGAGCCACCTCCCTAACTAACAGCTGGCCTATACAGCTAATCCTTCAATTTCATGAACTGACCGAAATAAAGCCGTAATTATGCTATTTGTATTTTCTCTGTTCTACAATTTTAGGCCATCCCTAAAAGACATTTGCCAGATGTTTGAGAAAAACACAGTGTGCTTATGGACAAAGCAGTTTTACAGAAAGTGAAAAATAAAGAAGAAAAAAATTTCACCTTTCTAAAGTGAATACTTTCACCTATAAAATGGTATATTATTTAATATGCCCCTGTATTTCCAAAGATTCACAACTTTTGTCTTCTGTTAGATTTACTTTTACAATCAATGTTGTGGTTACAATGTTGTGCTAGAAGCTGTGCAAACAAATGAGAAATCAAATCTTAGACAAACAGTTTAATTTCCCTGCATATCCCAGGAGCATAAACCAAGTATTTATTTCCACGTGATCAGCTAATTAATAATATATCCCAACAGTGTGTTCAAAACAGTAGAGCAAAAGGCAAGTAATGAAATCTCATTGGGGTTTTAAGCAATGATTCCTAGGTGTTTGTGATTGCACCATCTGGCAAAATCTACCAAGAATTAAGGGCTGCATGCTGGACATCCTCCCAAGAAAATCTATTCACCTACAGTCCATGGTATGGCACTGTGTAAACCAGCCTGGTACAGCAGCACTGATACTTTACCATCCTATCTAAATAGCTCTGATACTCAACAGGGCTGAGTTCAGCAATGCTGAGCTAACACAGATCTGCTGAATCTAGACCCAGATCTGGGGGCTTTGGCATCGTTCTCTTTCAGAAATGAACAAATCCTCTCCATCCAACCTAAGTGAAATGGCCTCAGAACAAGGAAACAGATGTTGCTTTTGTAGAGGATGAGTGCTGAGGTCCTCACAGACTTCCTGACAAACAGTGTGGGGAGCACTGCTAAACCCTTTGTACTTCAGCATGTAATTAGAATAAATGCAGTTCTTTGAAACAAACTGGCATCTTGTATGTTGTTCATTATACATCTAAAAGCCTCCTACATTTAGCTCAGAAGAAGAGTAAATAAATTATAAAATTGCCCATGGCACATCATTAATGTAAACATTAGGTACCAATACTTTACAGATTAAAAATGTCACTGAAATTTCAGATGTGAGGAGAAGCAGCTTCCTCCAAACAGTATAAGTGATATTTTTACCCTGAAGAAGAAAGAAGTTGTTGTTCTGCTATTACAAAGTAGCCATGGGAAGAGGTGGAAGAAAGCATGTTGGGAAAAAATAAGGTTAAGGGATGTTGAACTGGCCAAGGGGATGCTAATATCCATTTTATTGGGATTTTTTATGAAAGGCTTCTGTCTTTTGTCATTCCTCCCTTTCTGTGAGGCGTAATCTCTCCATTTCATTGCTTTTGCAGAAGATCTGTTCCCTCAGAGGTTGTCCTGGTAACACACTGGCAGGTTATCTAAAATACAAGGAGAAGTATAGAAATGAAGAAGTATGCCTAGCAATTATAATTTATAACTTACAACTATAATCATAGTAACAATAATGTGTTTGTGGCAATTTCTATTTTCTTTCTCTCTCTGTGCCAAAAAGTGGAAATTTAAAATGTGCTTGCATAAGATAATAGTGTTTCTATATTTGTTCCATTAATGTCAGTGGTGATTTCTCTTTGGTTTCTATGAGAAGAAAGGCATAAAATTGTACATTTTACAAAATGTCTCTAAATGTTTCTAAATGCATTTTTAACTTATGGAAAAGAATGGAAGCTAGAAATAGGAAAACTTTGACTTGAAATAGTTATGTCTTTTCCTGTCACTCTAGAGTCATATATTTCCAATGTTTTGTCTAGTTTAAAACAAACACCTTTCTAGTTTCAAGGCAGTTTCCAGCAGAAGCCCAAAATAAGCAATGTAGAAGACAGAAAGAACACAGAAGCAATTGTAGGCTGAGCAGATGGGAAGAGAAAGCACCTAAAAGACAGAGGTGAAGGAAATGCCTAAGATAGTCTCCTATTTCAGTTTTCAGAGGATTTTCCAAGCTTCCCCACAGTGTTAGTCAGCACCCCATCATTTCCCTTCTGCATATGGTAACAGTGGGTGAGCTAACTCCAAAAAACACATTTTCTCCCCCAGATAGCGAAAGGCTACCCAGGGGCCCTGCTTGGCAACACTAAATGTCAAACACGCCTCCACTCCCACGTGCTCCGCCCAGCCTTACAGGAAGGGAGCCAAGTGGAAAGGTTGGTTCTAGCAAATATGTGGCAAGGCCAAGCATGACAAAAAACTCCCTCTTTTTAGGAATGTCCCCATTGCTTTTCATCCTCGGGGAAAAAAAAAAAGGCATCTTAAAAATAAAAATTATTCCTTTCATAGGAGACACGGCTATTATTTCACCCATTTGGCAAAATGGTGAGAAGGATGTCAGAGGCTTACTGGGTTGTTATGTTTGATCATCTTTGGCATTGCTGTCCTATGGGATTTTGCTATTAATTATCAAATTTATTTGTTCTAAGGCAGCAGATGTTAAGACGAACACAAGTTCACAGCAGCTACTACAATCATGTTGATTTTCACCTCAGTGGTGGTTTCATTAAGAGAGTAATTTCCAGTATTTTAGGGGGCTTAAACAAACAGACCTGACTGGAGATGAGAGCACTGCCCGCCTGTCTTTCCTGTGTGTCAGACTCAGCACCAGTAAGACAAGGAAGTACTTTGGGCTTCATTTTCTTACCTGTAAAATGCTGTTATTTGGCTCCACACATAGTGCAGTCTGAAGTCTCCCATACATGGAGGGAAGGATCTGCATTTGGCTGGGATCTTCCCTGAGCCACAGAGCTGCAACCCACTCTGGTCTTGAAAAGTCTTGTCAAGCAAGCAATGCCAAGTGTATCTTGTATTATGTAGCACTAAAATCCTAAAAATCCTAAAATCCTTTTAGTCATTTTTGTCTCTGTTGGCTGGAGACTACTGTTGTCTCATTTTCCCAATTTCAAAAGACTTTATTTGCTGTTTGTAATCCCTTGCAGAGCTAGCTAGCCTGTGTGGCCAAATTGTGGCAGTGTACATCACAGGGGTCAAACCTGAAATTTTTCAATTGATTTTGAGTATATATAATGAGTAAAAAATAATTTCTATTTGAAAAGTTCACATAGCAGGACCTGTATCATACTTTATTCACTTATGTGACACCTTCACAAACTTAAGGGCTTTACAGTGCTGCAAACTTCACACACAGCTTCTGAAGATAGATATGAAACACATGTACCCTTAGATGTTATATTATACTGTATGAGAAGCAGGCTATATATGTTAGACCAATTAGTGACGTTTTAGTCAGCTGTGCTTCGTTAACATGTCATTAAATGGCCAACAACAACCACATAAGTGCAGATTGTCAGGGTTTGATTATACTTTTCTTTAGTCAAATAAAGTTTTGTCAGACCTTTGATGTATCCCTAACGCTCTGATGGTTTCCATATTTACACCAGCAGGCACAGCAATTCTCAAACTGCTGCTCAGTTCCCTAAGGGAACCATATTTGCCTCTTTGGACACCTGCAGTGCTCTCTGGTAGGTTTATCCTTTCACCAGCTACTGCCTGTAAGAGAAACTATATCAGTATGGGTTGAATTTAACCTGAACATATGCTAAGAAATGTATATCAAGAGATAACACTCCTGCTGTTGTAACCTAAGCCACGGCAGAAGAGATTTTTCCCTGATTTAGGGAAACAGTATACAAAACATAGAAAAAAGTACAAAGTTATTTTTTTTCCCCAGCCAGCTAAAGCATTGATTGTCTGCTAAAGCAAACAAAAACATCTCCTTTCAAGAGAATAGAATTTAAAAAGCTAGTGTTTGACAGGTATTCAGTACAATTCAACATGATGTTTTTCAGCACTGTCAATCAAAATATATCTCCTTTGTGTCTTTTTGTCTTTTGTCAGCTGAAGAATTTAGGTTTTCATGGAATGATGACATTTTCTCTTTAGCAGAAAAATAAAAAAAAAGGAAAAAAGAGAGGGTAAGAAAAAGAAATACAGCAAAACAAAATCCTCCAGGAAATCGGAGATGTGACCTTCAAGTATCAACACAGTGAGAACCGATGCTCACTTGTAAAAATTTCCAAGGTTTATTAAAAACCTTAACAAAATACAACAAAGGACTGAGTAAGGAAGAAGTACAGTGCACTGGGAGTTGGTGACCCAGCAGCCATGAGCTCGTCTACAAAATGGCTGCTGTGCCTTTTACATCCCGGGGTTGTGCCAGCCAACCCTGGCCCCTCCCAGAGTCTGCCAATCAACTCTTCTTTGCTGCCCATTGGTGGGGGCTGCTTTCTTGCAGTTTGATTGGAGGTCAGGTGTTGCCATGCCACGCCCACTGGTGCAAGCCTTCCCCATTCGCAGCTGCCCCATGCAAGGGGCACAGGCACAGCCCTCCTGCCACATGTCCCAGCAACCAAGGCCATCCCTTGGCAACCATACAGGGAGAAAGAGGGCTATGGGGAGAACAGGGGACATCCCAACAACAAATCACATCAACAAACTATACATCAATAAAAGGTCTCTTAACATACACACAATATTCATGTCTTCATTGCGAGAGCCAACCATCGCTTTACCCATCTATAAAAATGCTGTACTCCTCACCCGAAATCCAGCCTCAGATGGGGGATCTGGAGGATAAAACTTCAAAGTAGTTGTAATCTACCAAGAAACCCTTTACCAATAGAGCATTCCCAGACCTTATCTTCTGCTTTAGGAAAAGAGTTGTGGCTTAGTGAAAAGAAAAACTGTGTGTGCGTTGGGCCTGCTTTTCTAACCAAAAGCACTCTATTTAGGGACAATACGTGTCTAGCTTCAAATTCACACTGCTGATGTGAATTAAAACACTAATGAAGATGCAGTTAGAGGTGCCATGAGGCCACACAGTACAGTTTCTGTGGCAAAACATTCCACTAGTCAGCTGCTGATGGAAAAAGGACAGCACTCTTTGTGGGCAAGAATTTTAAAATAAAATATCATCAATTTTGGTTTGCCTTGATCTTCTGCTCTGTAAATTGTGATCTCTGAGCAGCTGTGTCATGAACAGTCCCTCTGCCTGGGTGCCCACTGCTCCAGGGCGGGGTGGTGGGGCTTGGGCAACCCAGAGGCAAAAATACTCTCCTCTGCTTGCATGTGAACTAGAATGCTCCCAGGCTGGGGGATAAGAGAGTGGGATATACCCTGAAGGCTTTTTGGGATCTGAGGGAAGGAGGAGGGCATTGGCTCCCATTCCCTCCATGTGCCTCCCACGTTGGACAGAGCCAGCAGGGTGGAAGCAATCTCTCTTCCCCTGCCTTTTTGCCCATGTTGATAATTTTGGCAATGTAAAGGCTACCAGGCCCACACAACTTCTGTGTAAATTTCTCCGTATGAGGTCCCACTGTAGCGGCTGTTCCATGTGTGTACTTTCATTTCAACTCCTAGATTTGCACAGCTGAGTCCTGTATGTTTGAAAAGTGAAGTTTTTACTGGAAACACTGTCATAACCTTAAGCGTAGCAGCATGAATGATGCTTCTATAGCACTGAGGTAATTTTTATAAGGTAAATAAATTCCAGTTATTGATGTTACAGGGGGTGCCTCACAAAAGGGATGAATTGCTTTGGAGATATCCTGGCTGCTGCTGCTCAAAATGGCAACTTTTACTGTAAGTGAAGAAAAGTGTGTATTTATTCTCTTTGTGTGTCTCTTTCCACATTACTCATGTTCTTGATGGGGGATGACAGTAATAGGATCTGCTGTTAGTGTTGCAGCTATATGATAGCTGACTTCTACAGCCTGCTCAGCCAGTGAGTCACACATCATCCCAGCAGGTGCACTGTGAAACACAGATTTTCCCCACTGTTTTAGAGACCATTATATTAAAATACTGAAATGAGCTGGAACAACAGAATGGTTATTCAAACTCGGTTGAAACTGCATTTCAGCTGTGATTCTGTTCTGGGATGTTAAAGAGATGCAATCATGTGGGTTCTGGAATGAAATCTTTTTATTATTGCTATAGTAACATTGGGTTGGGTTTTGTTACAATATGCAGAGGAAACACAAATCCAATATTTTTCTTTGTGCTTCTGTACAGAAAAAGGTTGCAAAGACTTGCAGTTTAGCAACATTAAGGATTTAGTTTCCAAGTAATAAGTTCTTAAATGGTCTTAATACAAACCTAATATTTAAATAAATGCTCCCTGAGGATGTTTATTAATTCAGCTTAATATTAGCTATAGACAGGCTCTGATATTATCTCACAGCTTTTTCATAAATTGTTTTCATGTAAAGAGCTTGGCTCATTAAATTACTAGATGACATACCTACTCTTCAGGAAAACACAGAGAGCATGGAAAACAATGTACTTTAAATGATGTCCTTGTTGAACATGTGTGTGTAAATTAGAGCAGTTCAATTTTTTCTAGTTTCATAACTGTATGTCTTTGTCTATACTGTCTATTTGTCATAAAAATGAGCTGGGCCTTACATCATACCATGTCTCCAGCTCACATTTTAAAAACTTCTGCCTGGGCTATGTTGATCTCTGGTTAAGATTTGGAAAGGTTTGGTGGCCCAGAATAAAGATGTGCTGGTCCATGTTAGCATGGGCAATACAGCTGTCATAGCTGTTTATAAAGCTGTTTCTGAGTGCCTTTCAGATACTGGTGGCTGCTTTCTTCCTCACTGAGTAGTTAGGTGGCAAACATGTTCCTCCTCCCTTACTTTTTGGGAGATATAAGTACCAGGTTGCAGAGGCAAATTGGCCCGCATGTGATCATGCTCCAGCCTTGGTTAGGACGGTACGGAGAGTCCCAGAGCTGCTGCTGAGAAATAAAACATCTGGGAGAGATCCTTCTCAATGCTTTGGTGCTGTAAGTGTACTTTTGAAAATGACAGATAAATTAACCATTTCCAGTAGCCATGCAAATCTTGCAGCAAGCCCAGCTCTCTTGAGAGAAATAAGACCTACTGCACGCACAAATTGATTATAGGGCACATAGACTAAGGGAGAATGACAGCCTATAGCCTTTTCTTGCCTCCAGAATATGTTGTGTGGTCTGTCCAGAAAGGCTGAGCAAAAGATTTGGACTTGAGTTAGCCAAGGCCTTCTAAAAACTTGAAGGGTGAAAGTTGAATCATTGGTTTGAGGTTTTTCCATGGATTTTTTAATACCTAATTACTCAAGTTGTAAAAATACATCATGCTGACAGGATTCATAGATAAGACTCCTTTTTCTCATCCAAATATCCTAACCAAGCTATGAACAGATGTTTCTTTCTTAAAAATAAACCAACAACTTTAAGTTCTTTATGAACAGTGTCACTGTCTCCCCAGGTAAGATTTAGAGTGTCATGTGTGTAAGATGCACTAGCAAAGAATCAGGCATTGCTGTGAATCCCTGGAGACTGAGCATAAAACTGAACCCAGAGGTCTCATTAGAGATAAGAATTCAACCACACATTTTACAAGAAAATCAGGCTTCCCTAAACATAACTGAAAATAAAGCTGCAGATGAGTGCAAAACTTTCAGGTGAAAATAGAGCTGTGGTTCCAAGTGTGTACAGACGGGAATGACTGACTTCATTTTCTTTGTTCTGTCATCTTTCCCATAGAATTGCTTATGTAGCTGTTATCTCCCAACTTTTTCTGGAAAAATAAGCATGTTTATTGACACAGGTACCACCTTTATCACATGTTTGCAATGATGCATCACATCTTATAATACACTCTGCCTGCATGTACAGGGTCCCCCTTAATTCCACATCATGTTAGCAGAGTATTCAGCTAACTCTGAGGGCCTTTGCACCTCCAGAACAGATGTAGCCAGTGATTTTTATCTACACCTCAGGTATAACCATGGCCTTGAGCCAATGTACACACAAAATACATAAAAATTAATGTGGACTTGATCCTGGTGTTGGCAGCAGAGGCAGCTCCTCTTGGCTCCTATTTGGCAACATTCAGCTAGGCATCAATGTATGCTCCAATGTAAGCTTCCCAGAGTTACTGTAAGAATTCTGTTAACCACAAGTAGGTCTGGTTCCCTGCTCACAGTTCTGCCTGATCTTGCAACATACAGGCAGGACCATTTATTGGATTTACACATGACAGTGCTGGGTTGTGAACTCCTAAAGGCATGGACTGTGTGCTGTTTGTGGTCCCCACACCTACAACAGACTGCCCATGAGCATTTATGTGCAATCCCTAGACTTCACTGGAGTTTTACATGGGGCCATTTCACCCTACTGATTTGCTTGACTCATTCTGTGACCCCTTTTAGAATGAAACAGATACTTGGGATGTGATCCAGCTAAGTCTGTGGTTTTATCACATGAGGTGCTAGATATTGTTCAAGACAGGAGCAGAAAAGACATGGGCCCCTAAGGGACACCTGGCAACCTCCTGAAGGGACAGTAGGTGAACATCAGGATTCCTGCAGCGCCACAGATGACATCGGCTTCCTCTGTGTAGCCAGCTGACCAATCCTAATTGCTTAGTGATGCCAAAAGAGCTCACAGGGGGCTGAAAAGGTGTGCACTTTATGGAGAGCTGCAGGGCTCCTTGGTCAATGTGTACTAGATCACTACTGGTGAGAGAGAACTGTCCACAACCTACAGTCAGACACCAAAATTGAGTATCTTGGTCAGTGAGTGAGACCTGTTTCCTGAAGTTTCTTCTCTTCATAATCCACACCTACATTAGATGAACACCACACATTCACAGGAATGAAGTTAATGATGCAGTATAACAGCAATTATGCAGTCTTCATGAGCTCCAAGTGTAAAACATCGCTTTTAAAGACATGGCCAAAATATTTTGCAAGCTCTTGGATTTATGGTGCGGATATGGACGTCTCTCAACCCCAATGTTTAGACGATACTTTTCATCTAAGCTGAGTAAGGTCCTGCATTTTTGTTCTGATTTTGAGGCATATTCAGATGTCCTTTGGTAGATCTAGCAAATACCTTGAGCTGCCTGTGACTGCCCATGACCTAGTGTTCATCATTTCTCTAACTGAGATGTGGTAAAAGATCAGGTAGGAGCAAAATGGGCCAAGTGGCTTTGAAGATTGTAATAAGCAGTGTAAGTGATGTTTGTGTGGCATTTACTGATGTGGGAAGGATAGCCAGCTTGATGAGAGAGTTCACAAAAAACAGAAAGAGGCAGTGGTATCCTAAACTACCGTTGCAGCATCCAAAAAGGCAGGACTGATTATAGTCCGCAGTTCTGACCTGATGGGGGCATGAACCAGCTTTTCACTGTAAGTTTGTGCAGCAGTTAACACAAAGGCACACTGGCCTCTTACCAGGAATCCCAGTACCTCTTACCAATGCAGTGAACAGTCTTTGGAATGATTGAAATGCTGGGCCATCTAGACTGGTGTTCTGTTACAGTTTTCCTTTGCTAACCCCATGACTTCAGTACTTGCTCCCCTTTTCCTGGCACTGCTTGCTTCTGGCCATGCTTCACCCACTCATTTTCTCATGCATCTTGAGTGGATGGATTATGAATGAGAGGAAGGAATACATTCAGGTTAAAAGCAAGATATTTCTTTATTAATTTATTTATTATTCAGATACAACAGGTAAAGCTATAGCAAAGGACTGAGAGCAAAACATGAACTGGGAAGGAGGAAAGAGGAAAGAAGCAGTATTTGTTCAATACCCATTCAACCACTGCTGTCATGCTCACAGGCTGCTCTCCATGAAGCTGGAAGCTACACCAGCCTTTGTGTGGCTCATTTCATGATTTAGACTCTGGGTTTTCACATCTCTCTGCACTTGCCAAAAAAAAGGAAAGCTGTAAACAGGCTGGAAAAGCCCTGCACACTACAGGGTTTACAATTTGTAATAGCTCTGTTATGTTTGTGTTCAGAGATTAATTTTACAAAGCAAACTGGAGCACGTTCAGTGTGTTTGTGCTTATTACTCCCCTGGCATGCATTTTCCCCCACAGTAAGTGCTTGAAGTAAAGTAATGCATCTCTAATCCTACCGGTGATTTCTGCCCTCTTTCTTTGTGTCACACAGAGGGTTTGTGGTGGCTGGGGGAGTCTCCTCCTGTGGTTTCACTCGGGTCCCCTTCTTGCAGCTTTTTGCTGAGACTCAGCACTCTGGGGGTGTGTAAAGCCTGTGCCACGAGCTGAGTCCTGACTCAGCGTTATGGCTGGGTGGACACAGGGCTTTGTGGTCACCCACCCTGTCCTGGTGACTCAGACATAAAAATTGGTTCCCTGCCTTAACTCTGGTGTTAACTGCCTGCCAAGCTCTGGCCTGGAGCATGCTGTAAATCTCAGAGAGCAGACCATAAACAAAAAAATGCAGCCTAGTACCAGTCCAAGCAGGGCTCCTAATATTATATTGCTCTTTCTCAGAGTATGGAGAACATGTGAGTAAGAAAAACAGCTTACATCGATCATACTACCCATCTCTCAGCTAGAATTTTTTTTTCTATAGTAGCCACCAACACATCCCTAAGTACTTATAGAGGTTTTGATTGGATATTAGGAACAATTTCTTCACCACAGGGGTTTTCACACACTAGAACAGGCTCCTCAGGAAAGTGGTTGAGTCATCATCCCTGGAGTTATTTAAAAGATGTGTAGTCATGGCACCTGGGGACATGGTTTAGAGGTGGACTTGGCAGTTCTGGGTTAATGGTTGGACCTGACGACCTTAGAGATCTATTCCAACCTAAATAATTCTATGATTCTCCTGCACAGCAAACTGCATTTGCAGAGCAATGCTGCCACTGGGCTTTGACAATGATTCCAGTCTCCCGTTTGCAGCTGGGAAAGCCTCTCTAAGCACAGAAGCAAACTTACTGCCTTTTCGTTTGAGAAAGTGGTGGTTGTTTTATTTTCACCTTAATTAGACTTTTTTTGATTACTGCTAATATGAAAATAGCATTTGTCAGCTGTGTTGAGGATTTCATTGTATTAGGAAATATCTGTATATTGTAAATAAGAGCCCATTATGCCAAATACTCTCTGAGTAAAAGTTCAGGAGCATTGACTATCTAAATATAACAACAGACAACTGAAAAAAAAAACCACATAATAATATAAATATAAATAAAATAGCAATGAGAAAAAAGTAAAGCAGCAACTACATTACTCCCACAACCTAAATTCAGAGTTACTGTAGAAAACATTTGTGTGATCCACAGATCGTTCACAAACCAGTGAATTAGGTGGGTCCAAGGAGAATTGCCGGTGTCACCACAATTTGTTTGAAAGCACAGCAGCTCTGCTCTCTCTCATAATAAGAATAATTTACTCACTCAGTATGTGGGTTTGGGGAACTAATGCAGTTTGTAAATTGGACTTTGTTCATTCAAGAAATAATAATAAATTTGGAGATGCTGAAAGCAAGTACTTTGTTAAGTGCCAGACACAAAAAGAAAATTCAGAAACTTGAGGAAGGGGGAAAGATTTTATCCTCTTGTAGATGAGTGCAATAGTGCAGTAATCAGGATGCTCACCTAAAATTGTAGGATATTTTACCTTGAATGAGAACAAAACCCAGATATCTGGTTCCTGTGTAGATGTTGAATCATCAGCTTATAGGTATCTTTAGGCTCTGGTCCAGTGATAAGGAAATCCAGCGGCATTTGTAGGGACCTCTGTGAGATCTATGATCCAGTCTGCTTTACAGTCCATGGATTCACACTGATGCCTCTCTGGATGCTGCCTTTAGCTTAAAAAAGTGAAAAGCATGTACAAAAAATGACCATATTTTCTGTGCCTTGGTCAAGCATAGCTATAGCTAATGGGTTGCCTTGAGTTCCCAGCAGGCCTTCAGCATTTAAATTAGTTGCAGGTGGTGACAATAGGCAGATTTGCTCTAGCTATGGGCTGGCTCCATCAAGTTTTTGGCTTGCTTCTCCAAGGCTCTGGAATCAGGCATTTTCTCTCAGCTGCCCACTGTTTTCTGAGCTCCACTCAGCCCTGGACATTCTCATGTACACAATGCTTCACTGAAGGCTGATCTTATAGAGATTCTTTAGAAGAGTCAGAGTCAACGTTTTTTTGTGTTTGAAGAGACACAGAGAGAGACACTGAGACACCACTAAACCCTTCCACAAAATGCCAGCAGAGAGTCCCTCACCACCTCTAGTATTCTCCACGTCCAACACTAAAAACTGCACTCATAACAAGGCTGCTGCCTTGTTTTTCTCCTTTCCCATTTGCTTTGCACTATAAACACGATGAGGTCACTGCCTGGTTTTGTGGATCACAGCGGGTCCCCTTCCTTCCGTCCCTGTCTGGGATCCCACAGGGCTGTAGGAGCACATCTGGCCCCTCAGCCCGCCAGTGCCAACCCTTCCCTCTCATTTATCCACCACGAGTGGGCACACAGCCCTCAGTGGTTGTGGTCAGCCCTCACAGTGCTCTGGGCTCACCCTGTGATGCTGCTGTTCAGCTGAACCAAGGACCTCTGAGTGCTGTACAGGCCTGGACAGATCCGAGATGGAAAGTTAAATGAACCTTAATAATGGCAAATTATCAATGGATCGCTCAGTTATGCTGCAGCCAGAAATTTCAGGGTTCCCACGACTCTCCCTAGTGCACTTACAATGTTGGCACTTTAAAATGTCACAGCTGACAACCAGAAAGTGAGGGTTTTAGGCACGCTGGACTTGTTCCCTATATTTTCATTTGACAGTGGTATCTAAGTACTAGTACTAGTATCACTGTGGTATCTAAGTACTAGTTGTCCCCAGAACAGCCTGTGTCACGTAAAAAGGGATCCATCACGTTTATAGTCAGCTTTCTAAAAGCTACCTGGCCTCCCAAGTTCACCAGGCTCCCTCTGCAGATGAGGTGAGAAGAAAAACATGTCCACAGGGTTAATTTTCACACTTACTGCTTTTTGTCTCTATCTTGCAGTGGGAGTCAGGGAAGGTACAAGGCTGATGAGAGCTGCTGTTCATAGACACCTTTGGCTGGAATGGTTTCAGCCTGCTGAGTGAAGATAGAAGGAAAAATCAGCCTGCAAGGTACATGTACCACAAACGGTAAAAGAGCCCTTTTCCTTTGGTATTTTGCTGTTTTGACATCTGGTATTGCAAGGCTCTGTGGGGGGAGACACCTCTGACGGTATGTATTTCACAGATCAGAAATAGCATGTGTGTCATCTAACAGCCAGAAGCAAATTCAGACTAGGGATTCACATTTTAACAATATGAATAATTCATCATTGCAAACATTTGATGAAAGATGTGGCAAATTATCCAACATGTGAAATATTTAACATATGAACAATATCCCAGTGATGTTTATGCTGCAACTAATACAGGAATTACAACATGGATGTGACTGGGAGAGGTTAACTCCTCTTATACAATGCAGAGAACTACATTTGAAAAAAACAATGTTTCTTTCTAAACCCATCTTACAAGATTCCTGAAGTGTACAGTGCCCAAAGATGTCAGCCAGAGTGGGAATATGTAGAGAATTCAAAGAATTAGGAATCTAAACCTCCTGGAGTAGAGATATAGTTGGTATGTCTTTTCCATCAAGCTGTGCATTTATGGCATTGTGTGTTTTGTTGTCTATCTTTTCCATCACAATTTTGCCCTCATTCTAACTGCAAGAAAATTCATTGTTGTAGCAATTACAGAAAAGCTTACATTTCATGTTACAGGCTGAGTGGAACCAGTGAATTTTCTGCCCTTTTCTGCTGATGCTAACCCCCAACAAGTCTGATCCTGTTCAGAAATCTGGCTGCAGTGATAGCTGCAATGTAAACTAGTGCTACACTTGATGGCCTTGGCTGAAAGGCAGTTGAAAGATGTTTAGTAGCACCTGAATGACAGGAGAGTCCTCAATTCTAAATGGAATCCTGCTGAAAATGCGAACATTTACATGCACACAAAGTACAAGTTCCTCTCCAAACTTGAAAGGGGTGCAAACACCTGTCTAGCTGCTATTTTACCTACACCCATCCCCAGCAGTCCAGAGCAAAAAATCCACAAGCCTTTTAGTGGACTCTGGGTTTTTCCTTGGAGCTGATGATGTTTATCCTTATCCTTATCCTTATCCTTTGCTCACTGTCTGTAGTTGCCTGTGCCTAACCATGTCCCAGCTGGTGTGTCCCAGTCCCCAGAGTCCCTGCAGTCCCTCTTCCCCTGGTGTTCCCCATGGCACATTGCCACACACCCAGAGACACAATACTTCCAGCAACCCGAGGTCCTGGATCGATTCCCTGGTAAAGACATCCGTGCCTGGAACTCTGTCAGCCACTGGATGCAGCAGATGGCAAGAAGTCAACACAGTGTGTTTGGTGGAAGATGTTCAACAAATGTTGTGACCATAAGATTTCAGATTCAGCTTTCTAAAGGAACAGAGCTGTACCACAACATTTACAAACAGCTCCGGTTACAACTGCGTAACACCAGCCAGTATTCAGAAGCGGTGCCAGGAAGCTCTCCATGTTGCTACACTCCCTCATTAATAGCATTTTGCCAAGCTGCCCTCTGGGACTAAATTATTGTAGAGTGGTTAAATGTCTGCTTGTGGAGGAAAGCTTTATTTTACCGTTTAACCGCAGTCTGACTCGAATTCCAGCGCACAAACCAGGAGGTACCTGGGATGCATTATAGCTGCATCTGGCTAGATTTTTCTGGCCCTACAAAAGACCACAGACATGAGTGAGATTGATTTATTGATCTCCTCTCCCTCCCACAGCTTACATAAGCAGTGGCAACAAGCTCCCACAGACACACACCTGCATCTTGATTTACCACATAATGTTGCAACAAGCAACACTATGGTCACACCTACCTTTTCTTTAGCCTTCCAAAGCTCCTAACCAAAACAGCTTTATCAAGAGGACATATTTCTCTGATAAGAAAACCCTGATATGAAGTATGTCTGTTGAAGCAGAATAGGGAACATCTAAGAGAAGACCATTCTTTCATATCCTGGGAGTGGGAGAGTGGACTCAGTGTGTCCCACTGCTGACCTCTTTTGTGCAATGATCTCCTTTTGTAAAGTAGGTCTGCAACTGCTGTATATTTTTCTGTCTAAATATTCAGTAGTCATTACTGTGAGAAGGGAAAAAAATAAACAAAGCCCAAACTGACACAGTGAAACCCCAGCCAGCGAAGAGTTTCTCCTAATGGCACAAACCAGAATGAGCAATAAAGACCAGGCTGTCTGCATACAATACAGATCCCATGTGTGTTTTAATAACAAAGGATAAAAATCACTGTGTTTCCCTCCTGTATTGAAATACTAGATTATAAAAAATAATGACTAGAGCAACAAGACATAGCCAGGGGGAAGTTCTAGGAGAGGTTTCTGTTGAAATGAGACAGACATCCTACGATGAGACAGAGTCCTTGTCTGAACCTTTTAAAAGATGATTTTCATCTTGTTCATATACGCGAACTACTGAGCAAATGAATTGGACTAATTAAAAACTACTATCCTTTGGTGTTTGGCTGTTCTACAAATGTAGCAATGTTTTTAAGCCAAAAAAATCTCATGACATATGCTTAATGAATTCCAGTTCTTTGTGTTTTTCATTTCAATTACATGAAAGCAAGGAGCACCTCGCTTATGAGGAAAGGCTGAGAGGGCTGGGGCTGTTTAGCCTTGAGAAGAGAAGGCTCAAGGGGGTCCTACTGATGTGTGTAAAAAACTGAAGAGAAGATACAAAGGGAACAGAGCCAGGCTGTTTTCAGTGGTGCCCAGTGACAGGACCAGAGAGTGTGGGCACAAAAGAAACACTGGAGGGGTCATCTGAACATCGGGAAACATTTATATTTATTGTAAGAGTAATCAAGCACTGAAATAGGTTTCCCAGGGAGGTTGTAGAATATCCATCCTTGGAGATATTACAAAAAACTGTCCTGGGAAACTGGGTGGCCCTGCTTGAACAGGAGGGAGTGGAGAAGATTAACTCCAGAAGTCCCTTCCAACCTCAACCATCCTGTGATTCTATGACCTGTCATTCTGTGATTCTGTAATCTGCCATGCTGTGAAGGTGGTCGCAATCCATCAGGGAGTTTTCTTCATAATTCTGGTGCTACAAAAAGGGAGACTGAAGATGTATCTGCACTGATAAACTGATTCATGCCTCCAACTCTGAATCACTGTTGTCTTAGCACCCACACACCCCACAAGAGTATGCAAATGGTGTTGGAGCAAATGTGGTTTTCTTAGAAAATTAGACAAGATGTACATGATTGGCCTATGCCAGGTCTCATATTCATGTATTCCACCTGCACCAGGTGTGACATTCAGTGTGCTCTGGTGTAGTGAGGGGCTGCCTTGTGCTCTCCCAGATCAGTGAGGGGTGTGAAATGTGCTAAAAGTTCTTATGATTTAGCAAAAGAAAAGCAGGTGCTTCTGGCACTATTGTGATTGGCTGCACATTGCTTGGCTCCTGACAAACAGGACAGTGGGTGTCTCAGTGCCCCAATGACTCTACACAGGAATAAATGTGCACAGGTTGGGTCACAGCAGCTGCCAAGGAAGCTCTTTGGTGTGACAGCATGCACGTACATGAAAGAAAGTGGCCATTACAGTTCCTCCTTTTTTTACACATGCAGATTTATGTCATAACCTCTTTGCTTGTAGGGAATATTTGTGAAAGTGAAGAATGACTATTTCAATTGGTGAATATTTCAACCTCTCTCCCATTCCTCCATCCAATCATCCAGAACACCACACATGTGGCAGTTTGAGAAAGGAAAAGCAAAACCCCCTCAACATGGAACACATGGACTTGCAGAATAGCGTTGCCATTAGTATGGTTTACACAAATACATGAGATTTTCCCATAAATGTGAAACAATAATATGTCAATTATGAGGATCTCACATGCAAAGTAGGAAACTCAACAAGTCCATAAAAAGGGTATGAGTTCAAGTTTTTTCTGAAGGACAATAATTGATTTTGAGACTTAGCTCTGCTTTTCCCTTTCACTCCCACTGTTAATTTGTTTTGCCCAAATCCTAACTGTTGAAAGGGAGCAAAGTAAAGAAAACAGTGCAAGTAAATATGTACGAAAAATATGGTTGGATGTATCCTCAGCGTGGTGGAGAATAGACTGAGACACTCTTAAGTTTCTTCTGTTTCTGCAAATTTCCCTCATTTGCTGTTAAGTGCACAAAACTGATGCTTCCTAGTTATGCAGTTTCACTTCTGTCATTTGTATAATTAACAAAATGGATGCAGAAAGTGAAAAGAGCTCTTGTGATTTTTGCAAGCAGGTTTCTGGAAACTTGAGGAGATATGATCAAACAAGCACTGGAGTAATGGTAGTGTTGCCACTTCACACAAGCCAAACACCAGAAAGAGGAGAGCAATGTTCAATATATTGAATGCTGACCCATTGCTAATTTTATCTCAGCCAAATCAGATTTTAAGGCTGAACAGAGGAAAATGAGATGATTTCTGGACTTCGATGTTCTTCACTCTGTGTAGGAGATCAGACCATGCTAGGAAAAAAAAAAAAAAAAAATTAAAAATAATCAGGGAAGGATAGAAAAGTGTTTACCTCAATTTTGCTTGTTGGGGTTTTTGTTGATCAGAATATAATTGTCAACATACATCTCTAAACTTTTTGAAATTAAAATTAGAGCAATGCAAGTACATCAATGTAGCACTGACTACATGTTCCAGTTACAGAGTTAAGCATCATTATAAAATAAACACCATATTATGGAATAGTAGGGGAAAAAACCCCAACAAGATGAACAATGAAGTTTTCCCTTTTTCTGTCTCATCTCTCTCTATGAGCCAGACACACATTGGAAAGATTTCAAGATTTCAGTTCTCATGTTTTGTTTTTGCATGACTTAACTCTGAGCACCCAGAATACTTTAGAAACAGCAATAAATAACCCAATCTTTACCCCAGGTGAAACTAGATTATGTACATATCCACCACAAATAACAGGGAAACTTATCAGACATGACAGTGATTCGGCCCCATGGAGCACTAACAAGAACCTAAATTAGCATAAACCAAGCCACAATTCCCAGACAAAGTTCTCTCAGGGAGTAGAATTTGCAGGAGCTTCCAATGAAACAGATGGGAAGGAAATTTCATATTTCCCAATAATATCAGGTTAAACTGGCACTTGGTGTAGGTGCTACTATCCATATTTGAAGAATATATTTTGTACAAAAAATGTAAAGCTATTGAAAATATTAACTATTTTGTAAATGAAATGCCTATGGGTTTAAGTGGCACCATTAATTTTGTTTGGAATTTAGACACAACTAGAGTCTTAATACCTGGATTCCCACAGGTACAAGACATTTTGCCACATTACCACAGACAACCATGAGAACTCAAGAAAATAATTTCCCAGAAGACATTTTAATGGTAACTTTTAACTACTAAAATTGTTTCTGTTGGCTTTTGCAGACCAATACAACAGTTTCCATGAATGCAATTTAGGAACAATTAAATCAATGAATACTGCTGCAGCAAATAATTCCAGTCACAAGAAAAGATGAAAAATATTTCATTTGATTCTTTCTGAAGCTATGATTGTTTTCTTTTGCCCTTTTCCCCCAAAAAAGTTCTTTTAAGCTTGACTTCTTCTTTGAAAAACCAATATGCTTATCCTTTTCCTCCCTTTTCCCCAACTTGACAGGAAAGAAAGAGAAAACCTCTACCTTCTCTAAATGCATTTTAATTGAACCAATTGATTTTGTCCACTCTAAAAAAATAAAATAAAAAAAATAAAAAAAAAGAAAGAAAGAAAAAAAGAAAGAAAAAAAGAAATTGCCATTTTTAAGACCAATTTGGGTGCCTGTTGAAGTGTGCATTGTTGCCTTGGTCTGTCAAGGAATGTCTGTGGTGGAAACGAAGCCAGTTCAAGCTCTGTGCTGTAGCTACAAATAGTGTTTCACTTCTCTCATCCTTGATAAACATTTGATTTGTGTCAACTCCCTCTCTTTCAGAAATGCCTTGGGATGATTCAAACATGGCACGAGTCAGGACTGGTCCTGACAGAGAGCATGAGTAAAGTAAATTCATTTTGAATGGGGATGAGCTGCTCTGTTTGTGCAGTGAGTGCTGCAGTGTGGTCCAGAGCTGCATCCTCCAGGTCACTCTGTAGGACCTTGAGATCCTGATGTTCTCCCAGCTCTGACCCCTCAGTTCAGTTCCTCTCTGCAGCATTACCTCAGCTCTGCAAAGGGGCAGTCAGAGACCTGATGAAGCAGAGAAACAAGTGAAAGAGAGAGAGAAGTGGTGGCAGTAGCTAAGGGGTGTTGCCATCCTCATGTTTGGGCACATCCAATCTGCTGCAAAACTCTCTCTACATTGCATCACTACTTGACAAGATGTCTGGGGTAGCAGATAACAGAGAAAGGGAGCAAAGTTGCATGAAAAATATCAGTAAAGACAGCTTAACAAAAGTAAAAACAAAGGTGACATTCTTCCCTCTTCAGCCCTTTTGACTGTGTTTACTAGATCTTCATGGACTTCAGTGCCTTAGACTCATATACAGAAGTTAAGCTGTAACAAATTGTGGCCAACTCCTGCCACAAATGCAGTCTTCAAATCAGAATCTTTATTTACTTTCCAAAAACAAGAGAAATCATTCCTATTTTTATTCCAAGGGAAGAGAGATCAAGTGTTTCTTCTGGTTACATGTTTCCTGTGTACATATCTAACCATGGTCACAATAGTTATTATCCTTGTAACTGGAGGATTGCTGTGCACAGATAAACTCAGCCACATGATCAGAATCAAACTGCAGAACCACAGGGTGATACTGGAGCAAGAAGATGGATACATGGGAAGATGACAAAGAATGAAAAAGGAGGATGGATCCAACCATAGGTACTCCAATTCATGAAAAGGAGAATATTTTCAGCTTCATAATAGCAAAGCATTAACAAACAAACTTTCATGGTGGTAAGCTAGTATTCAGCTTGTGGTCAGAAAAAGCGTAGATTCTTTTTATTTCAGTAATTGATATAAAATATAGAAATAGCACACTAAGCAGTCAGTTGGTGCAATGGTTTTAAGCCATTTAAGCACTATAGTTATAAAGAAATAGAGGAGAAGAGAAAAAGTGTGTTTGTTTATGTATCTCTGTTTCTTTGGTTTGAAGGTGCAGCAAAAATCACATTTTTCAAATAACTTTGCTATGGTAAGAAAAGGGCATTTAGAAAAGTCATTACTAGAGGAAAGTAATCATTTTGTTTCAGTAAAACTCTGCACAGTATGGATTGCTAAAGTACATGACTCTTATAATGGATATCCAGAGCTTTTAATAACAACAGCAGGAGCTATGCAAGCAAGCCTGAATACAAAGCTGTGTGCCAATGCATATTAACTTGTCCCATGTAACTTCTACTCTTCCAGCCATTGGCCCATGTCCATCCAATTTAAATGTTGAATACAGAAGGGAAAATTTTAAACCTTCTGTACTTACACGCTGCATTTTTTTCCCTTTCACTGAATTTTTACCCAGGGAAGAATAGATCAGAGTTATATGCTTCATAGAGTCTGCTTGATATGAACTTTTAAAAAGTTTTACTATAATCCTGTACACCTGGTATTTCTGGGGGTTCAAACAGATTTATATTTCGTCTCTACCAGCTCTCCTATGACTTTACAAGAACAAAGCCAATAAATTCCACAGCATCAAAGACAAAAGCGATTGGAAGCTGTTTTTTAATCCAGACCTACACAGCCGTGTGTCTTTCCCCCTATTCCACATCCCTAATGACTGGATTCTCTCTCTCTCTCTAGATATAAAACAGTCTATCATTTGCATTTGAATCCCTTTCTTTAATATTATTAGACTACATAGGCACATATTTAAGGAGGTCAGATGGCTTGTTAACACAGTGTATATTGGTATTGTGCAGCTCTCAGCAAGCAGATTTGGAAGAACAGATATTTTAAGACTAACATGAGAACTTACAAAGTTAAAGAGAAAAATAAAAAGTTACTTTCTATTCTTAATAAACTCAATCTACCTTATGGAATAACCTCACTGAAATAGAACAAGCCAGTGCTTTGCCTTGTCTCAGCATCACTACTGGATTATAGCTTTATTACTCACCTAACTCTTTGCTGGGAAGTTGTAGCAGCACAATATGTACCCTTTCCTGAATGTAACTTTACTTTCTTGCTTGATTCATAACACTTAATTGATCTGGAAAAAGGGAAATGCATTTCAGTCCTCAGTGTAGGACCCTACACATCTTCAGGAAGGGTAAATTTATGGAAGCACTCTATTCCCAGAATGACGTAACAGGGTAAAACAGAATCCTCCAGAAGTCAAGTAAAACTTAACTCTCTTTAGTTCTTTAGGTAAACCTTTCCCTCCTGAAGGATGCCTGGGAAGCCTCTAATCATTGAACTAGGCTGGTTTTTGTTGCCCTGTATAACTGAGGATAACTTTGGGCTCATTGCCCTGTTTAACTGAGGATAACTTTGGGCTCGTTGCCCTGTTATTGTCTCTGTGCAGTTCCTTAAGCATTTCCTTCACTCGTGTTGTCTCTGCACAGTGGTAACACAGCTTGGGCTTTACCTCCTCAAATAGCTTCCCTCTGTCCCAGTGAACTAATCATAGTGGATATGGTCTGCAGTACCCTTTGAAAAGCAGTACAGATATTTGAGAGGATTAAACCAACAATTTGGTTCTAGGTATGCATGAAAATAATTATCCTTTTAATCTTAGGAAACAAAAGCAATCCACTTTTGTTGATGCTGTTAAGGGTGTTTTGGGGCCTAGACATTCATATGCTCTTTATACACCAAAAGGTTTTTGCTGTAGTTGTAACTTCCTTTCTTATGACAGTCCAGATTTCCCAGAAATTCCATCTTACCCCAGAGAGAAAAAGGGAGACAGAAAAAGAGGATTGGAAAAGACATCCTCCTGCAGACTGCTAGGGTGGGATTTGTCTCACCTGACTCTAAGCATTTATATTAATAGCTGTCAATAGCTCAGCTGGTCACTCTGGGCTCTATTTGCAGTCACTGGGGAGAAATTGAAACAGAATTTGTCTAAACTCTTCCAGGTATTTGCTTTAGACAGAACTGAGCTTTAGAAATGCCTTATTCTCTCCTCTTACTACAAAGGCACCTCAGCTTTACTAGATCACAAGTGAATGCCTGTTGTCACTCCATTAGATGAATGTTTTTTGTCTCTCATATTGTTTTTAAAGCACTTTCTTTTCTGCTTTTTGTTTTTCATATGTTATTTTTACTCTCCTTAGGACAACTTGTTTTCTAAATATCAGTCAGTTCACCAATATAGTGTGCTTTTCTCAAAACCCCCTATGACTGCATAAAAGCAACACATACAAGATTTAGCTCTCAAAACATAATACCCCTCACAATTTCTGCAACATTTCCACTTGTGACTGAATTCTGTAAGGACAAAAATATTTCTAATCCTTTTCCAGTACCTTCTAGATTGATAGACCTTGCTTTTGTATCCCAAGAAAAGAGTTCGGGATTGCAAAAAATCAAGAAAAAGTAGGGGTATTTCATTCCAACAGCACCCTTTCTGTTGCTAGTCCATTACTACCAAAACCCAAAGCAGAGAGTTTAAAACTAATTTTGGTACATTTGCAGTAGCTGCAGCCATCTCTCTGAATATATTTACCAAAGAAGTAGATATTACTAACAAATTGCATTAAAATAATAAATTAGAGAACACGTAAAGCAAAACTGTAGGTATTTAAGGTTGTTCAGAGATGCTATAGGGTGTTCACTCTTAGCCATAGTTAAAATTGGACTGGACACAATCTTGCACAGCCTGCTCTGTTTATCCCTGCTCTGAGCAGGGGGGTCAGCATGAAGATCTCCAGAGGTCCAATTTTACAAAATTCAAAATTATGTTCCTCTATGAGTCTAAGCATGAAGCCACATTTAATTTCGGCTTGACTGAGATGTTTAAGGGAAGTGCACCTCATACCTGTGCATGGATTTTGATTTTCAGAAGTAAGTAAGTCCCAAAAGATGGGAGCACACATCCAGTGTTACACTCAGGGCTGAGCATATTAATGTCTTTGTTTCTGAAGTCCAGAAAGTCTCCTGGAATGTGTCATTGATACATAAAATATTGAAACTTCCGAACAGAAACACAAAAAGACACTTACAAATCTTTGTTTTCTCATTCAGGGTGGGATTCATTTTGGCAGTACCTTTGAGGCTTAAAATAGATTTCTGGACTAAACTAACCTCTAAAGCTTGCTTTTTCATCAGTCCAAAGATACAGGCACTGCTAAGAGATGATTTGATCTGTCTGAAGACAGGTTTTGAGAATACACAAGTAGAATGTCCCAGTGGAGTTCTCCATTTATTTTCCTGCACTATGGAATGAGCCTGCCCTGCTGACTGAGGCTGCATACATAAATTTTAGTGCTGAAACTTGACAAGCTCAATCTGAATGTCAGCATGGTTTAAAAAGAGTGCACCCCTGGTTCTAGCACTGTTCATAATAAATCAAAATCTTCTTTTAAAAAAAGTCTTTTGTCTTCAAAAACTCTCCTAGAGAAATTTTCATATAAATGGCGGCTTGAAAAACTTTTCAAAACCCCCAAAACTACTGTGAACACTCCTCTGAAATCCATTTAATGATTTCTTACTCATCTAAAAAATACTGAGGGGAAACAGTTACTGAATAATTCTGTGAACCAAGCATGAAAAAAACACTATGGACAATGAGATGCCCATAAAGCATCTGTGCTTCACTCTTACTGAATTTGCTTTTAAAAAATCCACAATGCTCACTTTAAAGAAAAAAACCCCAAAACTAACAATGAAACCCCCATAAAAAAGCCCAACAAAAAACCTCTATAACCAGTAAAGTTTAACTTGTGAGAACTCCATATTGTTTCAGTATCCAGTAGCTGCCATGCAAAAGGACCAGTTAATTAACTGTTTATTATTCTTACTTCAATAGCTTATTTTCATATAGACTGGAAAGCCTTGCAGAGATTCCCCAGAGCATATCACGGTGATGATTTTTTAGAAAGACAGCATAATCAGACATGAATTCCATTTCACTTCAATAAAAATACGTTTTCTGTTGAGTTTTACACTTCAGTCTCATTACAGCAGCAGTTTTACTAGATGGGTTTATCCAAACTACAGGAAGTGCATGTAAACAGAGATGTTTAAAGAGATGTTGGACATTTTTATCCAACAATAAAACCTTGCTTGCTTGTGTTTCACATCACTGGGATGCCATGGAATAACAGCAGAGTAAACTGAGCTTTATTTATTATGATTGTAATTCTTGATTATGGAAGGAAAAATAAATGTTAAGTATCTGGAAATAGATGATAGTTTTATAGCTGAACTCGGTGATTTGCACATAAAGCTGGGGAAGTGGAATACTTAATTCACCATTATGTCATGATTTATTTTACAAAAGCAGAGTGAGCATTGGGTAGAGTTAACCTTGTTAGAGTTCTAGGCAGATGTTGTGAACTCTCTTGGGACTCTCATGGTTCAAACATAAGGATACCACAGAGCTTTCTTGGCTAATATTAGCTACCACCTTACAGCCTTCTCTTTAGATCCAGGAATTACCAGCACTCAGAGAAGCTCATTCAAGTCAAGACATTTCTAAGAAACCCTGGGGAATCTGCAAAAGTGCCCTGATTGCTTTGAAAGTGTTTCACTTTCCTGTCCTTAAAAATCACTGCCCTAAACAAGAGCTGTCTTAGGAGCAGAAACATTATTTGGAATCTGCTTCATCAAAAGAGGCTTTGAAATTTAAAAAGATATGTTAACTTCAAAATCCTGATTTCAGTAACAGGACAACATTTAATAAATATCAGAAAATTAAATTCAATTTGGATCATATTTAAAGGCTTTAGTCTAGCATTCCTAAGCTGTTCAGTGCAGATAGGTAATGGCAGCTGGCATATCCTGGAAAGTCCTTAAGTGGAAATGTCATCTGTAGCTTTTTTTTTTCCAGGAAGTTTATAACAAGTTACATTTCATGATCGTACTCTGAATGAACATTTCTCTGTAATTTGGAAATGGGACCTCACATAGTACTGCTGAAATTTATCTATAATGTTTTTCCCTTCTTTTTATAATTTCTCCTGAAATTTTAATAATAAAATAATACTATAAAATTCAACTTATTAAGAGGTTGGTTTTTTTTTTTTCTCAGAACAAGAGAACACAAAGATTAATTTGTAGATTTTATCTTCCCAGCTCACTGGCTGAATTCAGATGAATCTATCACACTGAACTAACATACACCTCACAGTTATGCCCAAAGATATTTTACATTTCTTTTTTTCAGCATTGTCCTTGATGCATCAGGACCTAGGTGGTTTATTTTCCCCAATGATTCCTGCAGCATGTGAATATCCAGTCCTAACTGAGTATTTAAGTGGCAGACCCATAAAGGAATTGGGTGTGAAACATCAGCAGTTGGGTGGCAGTGAGATTCTTGAAACTTCTGGATTCAGCTTCAAGGCATTGTCCCCAGCCCAGTGCAGGTTAATGCTGCTCTACCTCAGCTAATGCACTCATCTTTGTGGGGTTTTGGTTGTTTTTCTTCTTTCTGCATTAGTGTTTGCACACTGATATATTCTCAGTAGAAGGAGTAAATAGTGACTCCAATCTCAGTTTTGGGTGATTAGGTCACTTTTTGGAGAAATGAGTTGTTTTCCAGACCAAGGAGGGAGCAGGATCCAAACTGCTGTTGGCCAAAGACCATAACCAGAATTGACACAGCCACTGAAATATTTACACTGGGGAGGATGCTTAGGAAGCAGTAGTACTCTGGAGACTGGATTCCTTCCTCTCCCCCTCAGGTGCCAGTCAATAGACAAGAGGAAGCTGTGCATCTCAGAGGATGTTTAAGCTCCATGTACATGCCAGGGGTTTTTTCAATCTACTTAACAACCGATTCTCTCTCTGCAGGTCTTTATCTGTCCTCATTAACTCTAACAAAGAGTCTGTGATGACCTCTTTCTTAAATGTCTCATTGAAATGCTTAAATTGAGGCAAAATCTGTCTGGTCCTGAGAGTCTCTAAAGCCTTTTGCTAAAGATGTGCCCTGACAGTGTCAGCTGCACAGGATATTTTTAATTAGGCATCACTGTAAAGTCTGTCATGAGCTCTAGGCCATAGCCATTAGACTTTACACTTTTGTGTTTCATTGTTGATTGCAAAAATTTTTCTGTCAAAAAGTCATGTTAAATCCCAATGTGACATCCAAGGTTACACTGTGCAAACTAACTGCAATTCACATTGAGAAATACCCTATACAAATATAACAATTTGTACCTCAGTTGTTATTTTACATTTTCCAAATTTATATTAGGAACATTTGTGTTCTGTAGTGTGGAAAAATGATGATCTCCATAAAGTCCAGTTTCCCTAAAATTTTGAATTGCTTTTACCCACAGCTTACTAGATTTCATTTTTTAAGACTAGTTTTATTTCCATTGACATGGTCTGTCAGGCTTGGATGGGTGTGTGTTCCAAATGGCAAACACATATATGTGCATGGATCCTAGGGAACCTGTGGTATAATTATGCAGAAGTATGTGCATGTTGGTTACTGTCAACAAGTAACAAAAGCATAGAACCTTAATTAAGAAGTGGGAATGTGATACTGCTGGATGGTATTATTGCTTTTTCTGGGAAGAATTATTGCATCTTTAATCCCATACAAGGTTCTCAGAAAATCATTTGCCTCAAGCAAATGAGAAATTGGAAGAAGAAATGAGCATACAGGAGACTTCCAGCAATCTCATTTTTCCAATGTGACTAAACAGAAATGCTTGGATGGAACAAATGTAGTTGAAATAAATGTATTGTGACACCAAATATTCTATGGCACTAGAAGACCCACTCAAGTACAGCAATCACTGCATCCACTGCTGCTAAACTAAATTTTAAAGAGAGGCCACAACATCCCAAGAATTTCTCTGCCAGAACTATCTAACCAACTCTCCTGCCAGCTCACAAACATTTAACCAACATTACTGCAGTCCTTTTCCTTAACCTTTAATATCATTTTATTGTAACATTCACCAGTGACAGAGCAATTACATTAACAAGTCCCTTTCTCTATTGTTTGTTTCTACACACGGATGAAGCTGAGCAGAGGAGTCAGGAGCATGACTACAGTGCATAAAAGCAATGTTGATGGCTTTAACATTAACTTGCTGCTGAACTGGATGAAAATAAATGCTTTAAGATGGCCAGACTGCTAAGTGTGTAACCACTAGGTAGGGGTTTTTTTGTGTGTAAGTGTTGATTAAAGCACAGAAATGTAGAAATTCAAAGACTTTGTGGATCCAGGCTGGCCTTCGTTTCCTGTTCATGTGATAAGTATTAGTTTTTTGAACGATAATATTTATAAATTAACACTTACAGCAATGAAATCCACTATTTTTGTTTCTCAAGGATGTGCTTAAATCACCTACAAAATTAGAAGAATTTCCAATGGCGTAGAAGTCCAACACAGTTCATCCAGTTTAATGCAGGATTAGCAGTAACAAAGGTTATGTTTTTTATTTTGCATACACTTCATCATGCAAATCATCATGCAAGGTGTGCCCATTTATCTGAATGCCTTTCTTCTGCACCCATGAAGGAAACACAGGAATTCCATCCCTGAAGAGATTGGGTAAAGATGCACATAACAGTAAGGTTAAGTTTTATTCAATCTGGACTGTTTTCAGTGAGCCATTTGTATCCATTACTACTCATACTGGTATTTCTACATGCTGTGAGATCAGAGCAGAGATGGATCATACTTCTAATCCAATTCTTTCTAAAATGCATGGCGAAATCTCAGTTACTTCCACCTCAATTTAATGCATACCTGTAGAGGAGTAGGCAACTTGTTTCCCAGGAGTAAAGTCACATTTTTTGGGAGAACCCACTGTGGCTTGTGAAGTCTGCTGCAAACATTCAACCATTCCTATAAATCTGCTCAACACTCTCTCCTTCTGACACCCAGACTGAGTGGATTTCCTCCCCATATATCTGACACAGGTTCTGAAGTTGATGAAACTTGTTTGGACACAAAAAAAGAGATAGAAATACTTTCAAAATTCCTAATCACTGGCAGGAAATAACAGCTGTATCATGATCTAGCAATTAGTGATAAACTGTGATGCTGATGTAATCATATTTATAAGGATAACCATGTAGTCATGGCAAAATGATTTTATAACTAAAAAAACCACTTAACCTTATTTTGACCCGTCAGAAAATGTTATATTCTCAATTTATACTGAGCACAGCAAATATGCCAATCTCCCAGAAACTTCAGTGTTGTAGCAACTTCTTGTTTGGGCTCAGGAATTTTGTAGAAAGGAAATCAAGGCAAGTGTTCCAGGCAGGAAATTCAGTATGCAGAAGAGAAACCTGATGTTGACAGCTGGGGAATGAGATCCCAGTGATGTGTCAGTGAAGTCTGTGGTCACTTTTTCTTGTAACCCTGAACTGTTGTAGGAACTCTGGTACCTGAGGCCTGGCACTTCCAGAAACTTGGAGAGAGACTGGATTCTGTGTCACAGTTCCTGGAGAGAAATCCCAGGTAAAGCTAAATCCCAAAGAACTTGGATTGACAGCAAAAACTTCCCATTTCCACTCTGCTGTCTGTAATCTACCTGCTGTACTTTCTCAAGAGCCAAGGTCAAGTGTTTTCCATCAGCTTAACTGTGGAGGCACATCAGGACTCTCTTTTGATAATAGGGGCTTGTTCCCTCATATAAATGCAGTGTTTTGGGGAATTAAAAATGAATGTGCTGTAAATGTGATTGCTGATAGAAATAGGACTTGTGAAATCAAAGGCATGGATCAGAACTGGAAGCTATTTTTCTCACACAATGTTCTATGTATGCTTGGGGTCTTTTTATGGCCAGGCACTTATTTAAGAAAATGACATGCTCCATTTAGTGAAAGCAATGGAGCTGCTTTAGTGTGAGACAGATGTAATGAATGCACCGTGGGGATGGAAACCTTCCATCCTAAATATGGCTTTGGACAAGAACAGATTCAGTTGTCAATGGGGTTGTGTCTATTTACAGCAGGACTGGGTTTACTGCAGTACTTTGTCTTTTCATCATCATTCATTAAGTTGCTTAATCCCCTATTTGCCTCTGGAGAAGGAACTATATGAATATCCACTCTGTTCTCATTTATTTTTATATGGCATTGCTCATATTTAGATGCCTTCAGTGTGTTATGATGATTTGATCATTATAATGATCCATAATGCAAACATTACACTCTGTAAGTTTTACATCCACTAGAAAAATCCTATTTGTTGTTATGTGGGAAATATGGAACTGTTCATTGCTCATGGGAGTGTTGGGTCAAAATAAATTTTATCTCTGAAGTTGCTACCCTTCCCAAAAGTTTTAATGCACATTTTTGTTCATTCATAGATTGTCACCTTTGGTAACTTTTGATATTCTCTGAAGTTTGAGTCATTTAGGAAATATGTTGCCATCATATCATTAAACCCTCATTTTAAAGTTTATTTTGTGCATATTAATAGTTTTTCAAGTGGTATTCATAGGCAGTGGTTAGGTTATGCAACTCTTATATGAGCATTCTGTGTTTACAAATATACCCTATTTTCTTTGCAAGTTTATTTCTCTATTGCATTCCCTCCAGCCACTCACACATGCAGGGGATTGTTTTGCAACAGCAATATGACACTCTCTATCTGTCACAGATAATCTGTTCCTTGGCTGGTCAGCTGCACTGGCCTGTGTTTTATGTTCTGCCAAACCTTGAAGGTGGGGAGATCATAATATTTTGATTATATCTAATCCACTCTGAAAGCATTTTCATTAATGGGTAAAATAAACAGAGTGGTGGAATAATATAGGACATGAAAGTGCAGAGTGTTTTCCAGCTGGGTAGAGCAGCTTAATACATCAGCCAGACAAAGTAGTTTTCTGACAAACTAGAATAAGATATTTAAACTCTTGCAAGATTGCAGGCCTATTCCTTTTCACAGCAATGATGAAAGATACTCAGATGTAAATGTCTTAAATGTCTTTCTGGACCACAGCCTCTATAAATTACAAGTTTAGGAAACTCATTTGTCCTATGGGTTCCCTCTGGAGCCCACCAGGTGTCATGTGTACGTACATCCCTTCAGTAACTGTGGAAATGGATTTTCTGCTACACAGTTTTCCATTACAAAGGCTTATGCTTAGCCAGGTACTTGCTGAATTTCCTTCAGCTAGAGATTTTACCCTCTGTTGTCTGTTCCTTACTTATTTGTTCTGAGTGTATAAGTTTACCATGAAAGCTCAGGATAGATATTTCAAAGACAGATTTATGTCAACAATCCAGCAGGTTAGCCACTTAAATAACCCTCTAAGACAAGGTTAGAGGTTAACGTTACAGCCTTAAATTGCTGAGATCCTCATGTATTAGTTCCACTCTCATTTCCACATCCTCAGTTTCAAAGCTGAGTAGGAGGGCTGTGTCCACAGAAAACTGATGCCTTCTCTTTAGCATGGGTTCCTGGTATTGAATCACAGAATGCATCCAGAAGATACTCCTAAGTAAGGACATAAATGACAGGATTAACTTCCCCTAACATTAAATGTGAGGTATAGCTCCAAATTCAGAGCTATATGGGCTCATTTCAACTGTTCACACGTTGGTATCCTGTGCCATTTGAGGAGCCCTGGGTTGTCTGTGGTATTTGCTGAGGATTGTGAATTGTGGGAGATCTGTGCTTAGGGCAGTCCTAAAGCATCTCAAACAACACTGCTGATCGACATGTGGGCAGCCTCTCACCATCACAGACGGAGACTGAGAGACTGGTTCCTTGATCTGAAGATCTCCTCTCCCCTAAAGAGAGTGTAGGCACCACAGGCATGATTCATTTGCTTCAACTTTGGTATCCACTGCCATTTGAGGTGCTCTAGAGCATCCCAAAACTCCATCTGGAGCTGGAAAAAAAATGACATAGGACTCCCAGAAAATCTGTGACCTTCTGGAGCAGCAGCTGGGCATCAGACAGGATTTCATGAGTCAACAAAAAAGGCTCTAGGTGCCAGTTACTATACCTCTGAATTACAACCTTAGCTAAAAAGCTTATGCTATAAACATAAACTTTCCCTAAAGTTTCCCTAAAGTTAGGGAAAATGAATCCTATTTTTAAATAACAGCATCTGGACATTTCACTTTCCTTCCTATCAGTGCAGAATTATACCTTATCATGCATTCATGACTCCTTCTTCCAGTTTTACATTTCTTCCAGTTTCATTTGATACACTTCCAGTAATTTTTCCGATGAATTTGCCAACAAATGCATTTCTGTGTCAATAAGCATTTCCAGGATATAAATCTAAGTACTGGAGATAAGGGAACAGTTCAGATTTAAGGCTCATTTGTTTGGGGGCCATTGAGCTGACATTACCAATTACCATTTCAATTAGTGCTAATTGAATTGCTGAGGTTTCTAGATGGTCGTCTGATAGCAGTAACTCATTTCATCTAGACCGAAAATTGCCAGCACCTTTCAATCACAAATTCTCACTTGTGATTATAATATATAATCACTAATAATATATACTAAAAGGTGGACTGGATAAGTTAAAAAAAGCAGCTAAAACCCCTAAAACACGGTGACTCTGGAATACCTTCAATACATGCATGACTTTTTTAAAAGCTCAAAGCAATGAAAGGAGTACAATTGATTGCAAAAGCCTGGAAAAAGATTTGCCATGACAGTTTAAGACCTTCCTGGGGTGTCAGGTGTTGTGGCCATAAAACATAATTTCACTTGAACATTGCAAGGAGATGTTCCTCCAGTTTCTGGATTTCAGGGAGATTGATGATGACAATACAGATGTGCATGCTTGTATGGGCTCTTCAAAAATATTTTTCCAATAATCTGACAAATGTGTAAGCAACATATGATTAATTCAGACATCCCAGAAGTGGTTCTGGTGTTTCTGTGACTGTCAGAAATCATGTTTGAAAGAACATCAGTAAAATAAAAAGATTTAATCGGTAGTGAACCTGTACCTCCTTTCTATCCCACAGTTTTTTCCATATTTTGACAGCCACCATGAAAGGTTTTAATAGGTGATGTCACTTATATTCCTGGGCTCCCTAGAGCCTTCCTGAAGCAATGCCAGGGTGCATCCAAAGGGCTTGATAGCTGATCTGGAGCCCAGGGAACTGTGTCTAGTCCACATACCACAGCATTCTTTAGGCCTGATGCTCAGATATCTGTGATATCTGAGTGCACTGTGCTGGTATTGTTTTTCCTGTTTATAGAAGCCTAATAAAAATAATCTTGAACAACATCCTCAACAAAAACACTGAGGGAGTGTACACTTGGCAAAAGGCACTCAAACCTCAGCTTTCCAATGGTATTTTCACTGTTCTGTTCCCTGCTCCAGTATCAGGAAGTACTATTGAAGCAGATGAAGCAAATAAAAGGAGTGTACTAAACTTTTTCAAACCCCAGAAGGGCTTTGAGGTTTGAGGAAGGATTTCAGCCAATTCTTACTTTATCTCAATCTGGTCTTCTTTATTCCTAATGTTAATATGACTCCTCACCCTCCTCATCCTCCCAAATGCCTAAAAGTTTGTGGCTGAAAAAACTCAAGAGGAAGAATTGTCCAGCAATTAATGAATCCACATAAGATTGAGAAGATTAGGCCTTCATTTCCTTTTCAAACACGTGCATTCTATGTGACCATTCCTCTCTGTGCCTTAAATCTGTTTTTTATGAAAAAAAGAAAGAAATAATTAAAGGAAAATTTGTTTTTATCACAGTAGTGGTGAGAGGCTAAAGCCATTAAAATGATAGAGTGGAACAAATACTCTGCTAAGGGGCAATCATAAGTTCTTCAGGACATGTTCACAAGTTTACAAGTGATTAATTTATCACAGCTTAATACATTGTTGCTTTCCAGTCCAATTGTGATTGCTGACCGTGGCATTCTGGATAACTGCAAATATGCATTAACTGTTGTAGCATAAACCATTATGCAGCAGATTAAGGGCATAGCACATTACTTTGAAAGTAAGAAGGGGCAGGAAATCACATAGAAATCTACTACTAATCGAGTCACAGGCAAAAGACATTCCACTCACAAGAAAGCTACTCTTTGGTGAAAACACACTTTACCTCCTGGGTTTACTAAAATTCTGCCAGAAATGTGTAATCATCCACTGAATGCAGATATACACAATTTCAAATTTTCTTTGGTGTTCAGAGCTTCTTGGCATCCTCGTTTTGATTCAAGCTCATTCCTAATTGATTATATTGTAATGAAGGGTGCAGGAAGGGAGCAGGAAGAAGAAGAAAGCTCAAAATTGCCTTCCAGGCATAAAATGTGTTTTGCTTTACAGTTAATGAAACTTTTTTATTATTCAAATTACACCTTAGTATCGTGGTTGGATTTACTCTGGAATGAGGTTATCACTCACATATGTCCCATTGGTCTCCATCTCAGCAGCCAGGGTGGGTTTATTTTGGCAGGCTGGAAACAATGTCAGTGGTTCCCTTTTTATTCAAAGCAGCATTTGGCACACTTGCAGAGTGCTTAATGGTTTGTGTTCAGAGAAAAGGAACTTGTCACAAGTTGGAAAAATATTTTTTTAATCTTAGCTATGTAGCTGTAGATTTATATGTGCATATACACACATGGTCTCTATACATATATGTATTTATATACACAATATATATATGTGTGTATGTATGTACACATATGCATGTACATTTCAGAAGATATTGAACTTCTGAATTTACCTCCTTTATTTCTTAAGACTAAAATTGCTTTCTCCAACATTCAACTCCAGTCAGACTTCTTCTCTTTTCATCTCCCAGTGAACAGCAGTAAGAACCAATGCTAACAAACTGCAGTTGTGGATGTTTTTTGAAAGGCAGCTCCAGTGTAGTAGTTACATGCCAAGGAGATTTTAGCAATGTCTCATTTTAGTTACTGAGTAGACTTAACAGCAGCTTCTGCCAGATGAATCATAATTGAAACTCAAGAACTTTGGTTTGGTCCTGCTAGGCCTGCAGAAGTTCAAATATACATCTGGGGGCCACTGAAACCACAGGAAGGTTTGCTGTTGACTTTGTCTGTTGGTTTTAGAACTTGCATCAAGTCCCCAGAATATCTGGGCTCCTCCTTTCCCTCTTGGCCCCACAAGACCTCCATCTTTAGATAGACACCATCACAAACCCAGAACCCATTACAGAAGTGGTTACACCATAAACTGGAGTTCAGCCATTTAAGTTGAACTCTACTGTTTAGTACTTTTTAGTGGATGAGTTTCTAAAGCCTTGCACCATTTGTAGCTTCAGCTGAAAATGTGTTAGGTGCACCCTGACTCCTGCTGCCTGAAGTTCACAGGCAGAAGTGTCCCTTCACAGACAACTCTTCGGACAGACAGAATGCAAACTGATCACCAGCCCAGGGTGGCTTACTCACATGGGATATTCCATGTGGGAATGCCACTGGGGTTTTTTCCAGCTTACTATAAATGTTATTAATGCAAAACAATATTCGACATTCAGTTTAAAAACATTAGGCTGAAATGAATTAAAAGTAGAGTAACTTTGTTAGATTAAATTCAAGATATACTTGACAAATTTTCAGGTTTTTCAGGCTTCATAATATTCAAATAGTTTTATTACTTTCTCCTTAATCTCATAATTCTTTCCTTTTTAATTAATTGATAAAACACTGATTTTTATGCTCTCTAGGTCTGATAGTGATGAATTCTTCCTTTGTAATTTGATTTTGTCGTATTATATTAAAATTCTTCAGAACGGCCAATAGACGTGTCCTAAAGAATTATTATAAAAAACTTTCCTCTTCATATTTGTTTTCTCTTCCCAAACAAGATCTCACAGGCTTGCCTAGCTAACTTTCTAACACACAAGCAGAGTATAAAAACCACAGATGTGTGATAATCTCGAATAACATGATTATTTAAATTTAAATTAAATGAGCACTTATTTTGAAAGACCTTTCTTGCAGTCATATGTTTTCATTAGCTTAGTCCCAGCTTTCTTTGAATCTCAGCTTCTCTCTCCTTGAGAATGATTTACTAAGTCTATATTGCTTAAAGAGACTGAGGCTCTGGGCTGCTGAATTAATCAAGCACTATTTTAAACCAGTATCATATGCAATACAATATTTTTCAGCCATTTACAATTCATGCTTCTTGCTGTGTTAGATTTTAAAAAAAGAAAAATATATTTTTGTTCACATTTACTCTGTCAAAATTCATTCTAAACTTCAGGGAGAACAATCATATCTTAGCTTCCACTCATCAAATTATTCCTGCCATTTTTCACTTATGGACTATATTATTCTCACTTGGAATATAAATTTCAAGCAGAAATTTTTCATGTAGACTAAGGAATTACACAACAGATTGTAAAATATAGTTCCAAATCTAATCCAAATTGCTATGGCTTTTGCCTCTGCTTAATTACCTGTACTAAAAATGATTTATAGAGGAGCTTAATGCTGTATTTCAACAACTTCTTTCTGGAATTTGTACTCTCGTGCTGTGTTGTAAATTTATAGAAGGTGATCTGCCTTTAGCTTTCCTTGGAGGCTACTTGCTCAGTGCTGATGTGATGTTCAGTTTATTCTTTGTGCTTTCTAAACATAGTAATTATGATCAATAGGAGGAAAATCCTGACAGCTTTTGAAAATTCTTGTGGTACTTTCTGGGAAATTATTTTTTACACAAAAGTTGTGACTGCCTCGTTTGTGTTAAATTTCTCCCATTTTTGTAGGTGTTAAAATTGTTTGTGGTGAAGCTGAGAAATCTGTCTGGGATTTTTTTTCAATTGATGTTGTATTAAATCACAAAGCTGGTTTTGTGTGAAGAAGAGAAAGTTTCATTGGAATTTAATAAACAAGTATATTGATACTGAAAACCAGCACTGAAGCAACTTCTATCTGTGCAAGATGACTGACTAAGGGACCAAGAGCAGACTAGGGAGTGATAGCAGAGCTTTTGGATAATGTATCCAGAGACCAGAAATGTGCATTTGATGGGGTCCAACCCGTACCTGTAGTCAAAGATACAGTGCACATAAACTGTGTTTTAGGAAGTGAGTTACATGGAGAAACATTTTCTTAAAAAAAAAAAAGTTAATTTCACTTTATGTCTGCGAACAAGGAGGTGATATATTTTTCATCTTAAACTTATTATGTGCAATTCTTCTAAATAGTTTTTTACTGAATCCTCCCTACTGAACTGGAAGAATCAGCAGCAATCCTAGCCCTGAGCTTAGACATTGAGGATAAAGGCTCTCATACTCCAGTACCTTTGCTATATCCAGATAATAAACGAACGGAATAATATTTTTTAAGATAAATGTCATTTTAATAAAAAGCAGCAGTGGGATACTTTACTTTATAAAGTATTGCTTTTTCTAATCACAACTGGTAAAATTACCGTACCTAACTCCCCATGAATGGCATTTTTAATCCAGAAGTAGTCCCAGTAATCTGCATGGGAATCTGCAATGTGAGTACCGTTGTCATGATCTGGATCCAATCTATTTTGTTGAATAATATAGAAAATTAATATATCCTACACAAAAGAGAAAATGTGGCACTACTACTTTGTGTGCCTGAGGACTGAAGTATCCATTTATTTGTTTTTTAATAACTGATTCACAGTATGGTGAAGTTTTGGGTCTCAAATAACTCTTCTAATATTTTTCCTAACATCATGGCATTTCTGGCATGCCCATGGTAAAATAAATCTTCCTTAGTTAGAGGATTCCTTTGAAAAACAATATTTGAATAGATTTTCTCTTGCTGAAGACAGCTGTCACTTTTGCTTCCCCTATCTCCTGGGTATCCAGGGTTGGAAAGGTCTTCTTTTGAATTTATTTTATCATTCTATATTTGTTGTTCATATGGTAGATGTTTGCTGACTCTATGGCATATATGTTATACAAACTCCAGTGACCAGAGTGTTTTGAACAGCCATGAGCTGTAATTCCAAACATATTAAGAGATTAGAATAATTGCACTGTTTACTTTTACAAGCTTTCCACAACAAATATAGCCACCCACTTCTGTACTAAGAGAAAATGATGTGGTGACAAGGTCTACACTATTTTCCAAGGTTAGCTGTGGAATGACTTTCTTAAACTGCATAAATTCAAATAATGGCCTTGCTGCCCTTGCACACCCAAACCTTCCAGTAGGGCTGCTTATTACATAAAAAAATTATTTCTGATCTTCACCTACAGCTCTTTTTAATAACACTGTCAGGAACCACAGGAGTCTGAGTTGCTACTGCCTGTCAGAAAAGCCCATAAATACTTTAGTGCTGCATGGTCAGGGCTCAGGGCCTGGTACCCAATTCTCTCTGTAGTGTGCTAGACCAGGCTGTGGTTTTGGTCCATGCCTTCATTAGGCAGGGTCCAGAAGACCTTTTTTTTTTTCAGGGGAATGTAGATGCAAGTCAGTGTCTCCCTTTCTTTGTTTATTTGTTACTTTGTTTCATTTCTTTGATTTTTGTGCAAATGGTTCCTGTACCCTCATGCCAAAACACTCTGCACCTGTAAGGCCATTTTCTTATTAAGGCTATTACTGGTCATCTGCTGGACACAGGATAAGATACATGGAATACAGATCACAATCAATAAAAACCCATGAAATACAGCCATGCCACTGGCAAAGAGACATGCAGCATAGGAGAACAAGAAGATAATGTCCAGTGTCCCCAGGAGGTGGAAATAAACGTCTACTGCTCCAAAGTTCATAGGCTGGAGCTCAGGGACCCGCTGTTTAGGCAGAAAGAAATCCATTAGCTGGAAATGCTGGCTTTGACATTGCTGAATGTCTTTGTGGAAGCATGGAATAGGGAATAACTGAGAAAGGTCAGCAGGAACACAGTGACATGATGGTGGGTGCAGTAGGGGACAAGGCCTCTGTTGGCACGCTGCCCCTGCGAGCTTCCAGACACAGCCATGTCCTGGCAGCCCTGCCCTGCTCCTGCCTTGGCCATGAGGGATGGATGGTGATTAGGGCATTTTTCCTCTCAGTGGGCATTTTTCCTCCCAGAGGCAATCAATGTCCATCCAGACAAGCAGGCAACCACCTTAGACATGCTGTCTATAACACACCCATATCCTCTCCCCCAGGTCAGCACATCAGCTGGGCCCTGCCATTGCACACCCAGCTGGGGATCCCTACATAAAACTTTTAGAAATTGGTTCTGCAAATGCAGATCTTCAGAGCAGCATTGCCCTGCCAGGGATCAAAGCTGATGATCTGCTTTCAAAACCTCTAGTGTAAATATTGCATTGTCTAAATATTCTTGAGGAGATGTGTTCCCCCTTCTTTGTTTTTTTGACAACATGCATGTTTCTCACTATGAACATGAAGACAACATAAAAGTAAAACAATACATGTGGTAAAGCAACAAACTCACATGGAGCAGAAATAAGAAATAAGCAAGATAATACACGTAATCATTAGCACATGAGAGAAAGGATAGTGATATAGAATGAGGCATCATCAATTTCTCTGACTGGGGAAGCAACACTGAACTGTTGTACTGTCATGTTACAAAAATTGATCAATAGGAACATTCATAATGTTGTGATATTCAGACATCTGGATTTTGATTGTTAAAACTTTTCAGTTCACCTTGAAAAATACAGGAAGAGTTGTTTTATTTAAAAGTGTAAACTGCTTATGAGAAGTTTTCACGTAGAAAAATGTTTAAAGGTCCTGAAATCAGAACATTGGCAATAAAAAAGTAAGCTACATTTCCTAGGACTTGAGAAGTGCTTTGGCAAGGTGGCTGCAGATAGGTAGGTGAAATGAGATAGAACAAAAGTTATTTCTGTAACCTCTGAAAATGAGAAATGTCTCCAATTATCAGTAGCAATCTAGTCAACAATAAAGTGCACAAATGATACAGGGAAAGTTCCTTTCCAACTGAGATCTCCATCAATATGATATAAAACACAAAATTATACCTAGATATAGATGCAAAATCCTTCTAGTAATGCATGTTTATCCATCTGAGAGTTACACTCTGCATCTGGAGGGAGGTCTGGGACTCTGGAGATTTGGTTTCCAGAATATAAGAGTCAGGGCCATGGGAGGAATTTTGACTCCCATCTGCTTGGAAAGCCAGGTCCTACAATAATTTGCATGTCAACACGAGGAAAAACCACAACTATGTCTGATATATGCATGTATACTACCTACATCTATTCATCATAGTGGCCTCATGTCCACAGTGTTTATCTATAAATAAATAAATATATATGTACATAATCTATTATTCTACATAAATAACAGTAGAGTAATACCTTGTTATAAAACTTGATCCCTTTATTATCTCTTTTTATCTTAATTTAATCTAATCTGAAATTCTTATTAGAGTAAGAGTACACTTTGTCTTTTAAGTATGAACGATCTAATAGAAGTACAAATTGTCTGACTCTTATTACAAATGAAGGAAAAAATCTCACAAGAAAAGATTTTCCTGTGAGATTTCTAATAATTCCTTCTTGCAGTAGGGTGGGCATTGTTCCAAACTACACATTCTTTTATATACATATATAGCCATATATAAATTTGAAGTACTTCAGCTCCTGCAAAAACCCTGAAATTACAGAGATTTGCAAGGGAGTGCATTCCTGTGACATATCATAAGTCATAGGAGAGAAATATCTAAGCTTTCCATGATCAAGTATGAAAAAATTGTGTGCATATTTCCAATAGTTTGAGGGATTGTGAAATGTATTTTAAAAAAGGGAAAAAATGAAAAAAAAAAAAAAAGCTGGATTCAATCATTACAAATTTTGGACTTGTTTCTGTAATGTTCCCAAAACCACAAGGTTACAATTTCTGGCAAAGAAAATCCTGGAGCTGGGTGATATCCCTGGAAGCTGGAGGACCATAACTGCAAAGTGTCACTAAATCCTTCTCCTGTTCATGCCGTGTCCTCCCCCAGCAGGGCCACTGGCTGACATGTCAGAGACAGGACACGGGACCAGATAAACATTTAACCCTGACCCTGCATATTTGCTCTTATTTAAACCTCATAACCCAAATGACTCAAGGTTTGCAGAGGAATAACTTTGTATAAAATCCTCTTCTCCAAATTGATGCCAGATATTTCATGGCAGATATTCAAAATACCAAACAGTCCCCCAAACTCTTTGGAAACATCCAGCTCTGAATTAAAGCACTAACCTGGTCACATTTTTGATATATCTCTGAGTAGAATATCAAATTATTTCTCTTTTCACCACAATTTTGCATCAACACATTCAACTGTAATACTTATCTCCTTGAAGTTATAACTGGGTTGATGCCATCCAGTATAAATATGCTGTTTAGCTTCAGTCATGCTTGTAAAATGTTGATGAAAGTTTCTGGCCTTAATGTTAGGGGAGCATTCAAAAGGGAAGTGGTTTTTCAAATATAAATAAATGCTGATTAAAAAGATATGGAGAAATCCAATTAAATTCAACTTATTTTTCTCTTTTTCTTGCATTATCCATTTCTCTACTTGTAAAGAATACTTGGATTTCATTTTTTGTCAGAATGTATTACATTTTTTTTAAAGGATTTCTGGTAAGAAGAGAAGGAATTAGGGTGTAGAGAAGGAAGTAGTTGTACTTTTTTAGTTTCTTTCTTGACAGAGATTTGGGGAGTTTTTAAGTAGATTTCCATGCTAACTAAATGAAAGGATGTTAATAGAGATTTGCTTTATCTCAAAGGAAAAATCATTTAAAAGAACGAGTGGTTTCCATAAAGGCACAAATAGGTTTTGAAGTCAGAACTAATAAAAGCATTACTGTGTAATTTGGTAAGAAAAGAACATGGTGCAAACACCACCCCATGAGAAGAAGGCTCAAAGCTTCAGTAAATCAACAGCCAGCAGCCATCTTCAAGCAAAGGATCTAAATGTGTTGAACATATAACATTCAAATTAATGACATATGCAAAATGAGGTACATTTGTGAACCCCTTCCTGTCCCGCGCCTGTGATTTGTTTGCATGATAATCAGCAAATTTCAAGAGCCAAGGGGCAGAGGGAAACCAGCTGAATAAGGAAAAAATAACCCCCTGCTTTTAGAAAACTGCCAAACTGCCCACCCAGGTTCAAGAAAAGTGCCTGAATTTCTGATTAGGTTACAGTGAATACTGAGTATCCAATTTTAGTCTCCAAAGGGCGCTGAGAGTAACTCCAGAGCCGGCCTCAAAAGCTCATTGAAAGACATCTTATTAGCTATGTCTCTAAATATTCCTCATCATTTACTTAATATTTAGTCACACTTTTGTCATTTCACAGTGCTTTCATCCAATAGAGTTTTATGTGAAGGTTTCTATCTGTGTTATTAAGAGACAATCATCTTTTCAAGTTAAATCAGTTTCTGATCTCACTGCTAGAAAAAGGCCTTCTCTGAGACAGATTTGGGCTCCAAGTGAAACAATAATCTCAAATGTGGTGAGAGGAAATAATATTTCAGCAGAACAGAAATCGTGCGGAAGCTTCAGGAACAGCCTCTAAATCTGACATATGTGCCCTTATTTCACCCTTTTCCCTAACATTGTTAATGGGACTTAGATTGACTGGTGACAGTACAAATTTAAGGTAGTACTCAGGAGCTAAATCACACCATCCTTCATCATGGTGCTCTCCTTTAGAGAGGTCTGTTGCAGATTCAGAAGGTGTCAGACCTATTCTTAGGATAGTTCTGTGTTTTTTCCCCTACACTCTGCAGTTCCTCCTGTCACACCAGTTTTGTTCTGTCCCATTTCTCCTGCTCATTGCTCACTGATGCAAACTCTGCTTAACATCTGGGAAAATGCTCCAAACCAATTCCTCAACCTACAGATGCTGGTAGTAGTAGTAATAGTAAGAATAATGAAACATTTATGTATCTATTACTTCTGTTTCTAAAATACATGAGGCTCTGTGCAAAAACAAATGACACCCAATCAAAATAAATAGGATAAAAAGCACAATAAATACACTGAATAAAATGCAAGGAGATTTGCAGGTGTTTGGACCCAAGGTCACCCAGACACATGTGTTTTAGCTCAGAGTAGATTGTAGCAGTCTGCATAGCCACTAATTGAGTTAATCTTATTGCAGCAGTTTCTCCGGTAAAATTCAGGCTCTCACACAAGTATGTGTTTATTTTGAACACAAGCATGGACCTAGCAGTAAGGCCATTTGAGCAGCATATGTTCAATACACCTGCTATTCAAAGATCACAGAATCACAGAATGTGCTGAGTTGGAAGAGATCCACCAGGATTGTCAAGTCCAATCCCTGGCTGTGCACAGGACAAACACAAGAATCACACCACGTGCCAGGGAACATTGTCCAAATGCTCCTTGAACTCTGGAAGCCTTGCTGCCATGACTACTTCCCCTAGGAAGCCTTTTCTGTTGACAAAGTTTCATTCCCACTTCTGTATTTAGAAGGAACAATAATATGCCAAAGACAATTAAGCTGATTGCCTTAACTTTTAACTGAGGTAGGATTCTCTGTGCTACTGCTGATGTATATCTGTATCTATTTATGTCTATATCTAATCTATCTATCTATATACCTACATCTATATCTCTTGGTATTCATATGAGTCTTGATATACTGATAAACCAACAAAATTGGTGGTGGCATAATACAGTCATTCTGATATAAATATCCACTGGCAGATCAGTGCTGTTGTAACGCTCCTCAGCAATCTGTGCCTCTCCTATTTATCTCTTTACATCTCATACTGTCACTATCCAGTGTGTTGTCCCCAAAACTGTGCAATCAACTTTCTTCCCTCAGTGACAGCCCAATCGTGGTCATCATGTCAATAATGCTCTTTTGCTGCATTATTTGGTAGACTTGTGTTTTCCTCTGTTGGTGTGATTAAATAAATAGTCTGCACTCAGATCACAGCAAAATCCAGCAGGACTATATGCCCAAGTTACTGGGATATATTTTTTCAAATATCCACACTACATGATTGTTCTTGCTTCAGCTCTTGCAGGGCAACCATCCAACTCACTTCTGAAAGAAACAATGATGAATAATCTACCAAATATCTTAAAGTCTCCTTTCTGCCTCTGTAGTTTTTGCATGGATATTATCCACCCCAGGGAAATGTGCTGTTCCTCAACTTTATGACGGCCCGTTTTCATTTCAGATTGCATAGAGCTGTTTTCCTTGGCATTGGGACTGACTGAATGAATCATCCCCATCATGCACAGCAGGGCTGTCTGGGGCAGGGTGGTTGAATAAATCCCCCAAGTGTTCCTTCTTGCTTTTCCCTTCTTTCCTCAAGACTTGACCATCTCTGGACTGACTGTGGCTTCATGAGCTTGTCTCACATTTCCTTCATAAGTGTGTAGGTGGCATTTAACTCACCCTAATTTTAGCCATTCAAATGTTAGTAACTTTGCTTTAACTCATCATCTGGTCTTCCTCTATAGTCAGCACAGAAACACTGGCAGCTTCAGCAGATTCATTGCACCTGAAAGGGTCCAAAAGAGTTACATTATACATCTGTTTTTAATCCTATTATCTGCTTTTTAAGTCAGGGATTTTTGTCACTTCTTTTCACTTTTTCTATTTCATCATGTCCAGGACTCTTGATTAACTTCTTTGTAGGATGAGCTGCAAATGCACTGAATTCTTGGAGACCTAGAGAGGTATTCAAGGCACAGTGAGACATACTGGTAAAAATCTTATTGCTAGAACTTAATTCACAGATAGTCTTAATTCACAGGATTACAGAATCAGTTAGGATGGAAAAAAACCTCTGGGATCTTCAAGTCCATCCTATGACCAGACACCACCCTGTCAACCAGACCATGGCACTCAGTGCCACATCCAGGCTTTCCTTAAACACCTCCAGGGACGGTCACTCCACCACCTCCCTGGGCAGCCCATTCTAACATCTAGTAACCCTTTCTGTGAGGAATTTCTTCCTAATGTCCAACCTAATTTCTTCCTAATGTCCTCCCCTGGCACAGCTTAGGGTCGTGTCATCTCATCCTGTCACAGGTTGCCTGGGAGAAGGGCCCGACCCAGATCTGACTACACCCTCCTGTGGACATTTGGTCATGTGGAACCTTGTGCTGCTGGTCTCAGTCCATCTATCCAGCTTGTCCAGGTCCCTCTACAGAGCCCTCCACCCTCCAGCAGGAGGACACTCTGACTTAACTTGGTGTCACCCACAAAGTTGCTGGTGGTAGACCCAAACCTCCCAACCAGATCATCAATAAAGGTACTAAACAGAACTGGGCCCAGCAGTGATTCCTGTGGGACACCACTGGTTACCTGATGCCAGCTGGATGCAGCACCATTACAGCTGTCTTCTTATGTCTCTTCTTTAATCTAAATTCTACGTTATAGAAAATATACATTTTTTTGTTGAAATACTCATCTACCATCATGAGAAACTGCCACTTTTGTGTGCAAAAATAAGACCAAATGCAAGAACCATGCAACAGAGTTGAATATCATGCTAATCAGTTGCCTTTTATAAAACTAATAAAAGACTCATGGAAGTCTCTGGACTCTCCCTTTGAAGTCGGTAAGCTGTGAATGTGATTACAGGCAGCCAGTAGAAGGAATAAAATCTCTGCAGCTCAGTCCATTGTCTTACTGATTTCTGAAGAAGAACTTGCCTTTGAGAAGTGGGGAACACCACAGCCATAACTGCTGGATGTGCTTTTCAAATATTTCAGTTAATGAGACTTGAGAATTCTGTTTTGAAATGCAAAAACTGGCTGTAAATTAGAATTGGAAAAAACCTGGATGAAATCATAAGAAAATAATAAAGCCTACTTTTGAAAATTTCAAATGACATTAGAATGATGAAATTGCTGGGTGGTTCCACAACTGTCTGAATGAGATTATCTCAGAGGTCATGTGTAGCTACCTTGAGGTTATGATGGAATATCTAATGAAGAAGCTAACAAATAAACAAAAAATGTCATGTCATAAAAAAAAAATCCTTTCTTTTAAAGCTTGTGTTCACTAATTTATAATTCAAGAAGTATTAACAGATAAATGCAAACCTCTGAACCTTTCACATTTCAGAGGTCTAACCTGGATGGAAAGAAGCTGAGCCCCAGAAACACAACAAAATTCTGGAACTGGTGAGACAGTAACGGGAATTCTGACTTCATGTACTAAAGCTATGCTTTTATTCCTCTCTGACAAATAAGGAGCAAGGCTCCCTCTCATACAGTCCAACACCCTGTGCTTATAAACTATATTAATATACTATTTTATGACGTGAGTCATATAATGTACACAAGAGTGCATTATTAGTGTTTGACCAACTGAAAATGCAAAAAAAGCCCAAAAAACCTGCGCTGAAAAACCTACCTCAAGTGATCTGCTTGCTGTGGCAGGAAAGTGGCCTCTGTCCACCTCTCTAACAGCTCTTTTAGGAAGGACTGTGTCAGATGAGACTTTTCACAGTAGGCGTAACTCGGTCAAAAACCATTTTAATTTAGAGTAATTTTTCTGACCTACAGGAACAGATTTATACATATTAACAATTATTTACATTCTGATTTAATGTATGTGTGTTTGACATTGAACTTTCTGGTATTCTGCATTTTCTACAGCTGTAGATTTTGGCAATAGTGCTTCCAGTCACATTTTCTCTCAGCAGTCGTGATGGATGCCTAGGGAAGAATTTAAAGACAGGATTGAAATGGAGGGCTGCTTCTAAAAAGCATTCCTTTAAAACAATTGGTTAACCTCGAGGGTTTTTCTGCTCACAAACTTCTTGTGCAGAAGAAAATATCTTCAAAATGATTAGCCCTTAATCAAGTTTTTTTATTTTTTTTATCTGGGTTTTGAACATATTTTCCTTCAAGGATATTTTACTGACTCTTTTGCCTAAGAATAAAGGCTTAAATATTTGTCATTAAAGAATGCATAATCCTTCACACTTTGCCTCTCTGCACCTTTGGTCTCTGTGTAATGTTCCGTTTATTTTTTCCCCTTAGACCCCTAGTTCTGCTTTTGTTTAGACAAAACATAAATCCAATGCTTCTTCTTCCAACAGATAGCCTAGTTCCTGAAAAATGTGAACCACTCTACCCTGTGCAACCCTTGCAGTGTTATCATAAGCCTTTGCCTTTCTAAATTTCTGCCTGGTCATGTGAAGGTTAATTTATAGATCTCCACTATCATGATTGCCTTCACTTTTCAGCTCCCCCAGCTGCTGGTGAGTGCTGTTGTTCTCTGATGATGCCTGAGTCCATCTCTGGAGCTATTGTTGTCTACACCAGACAAAAGCCTGCAAGCACAAGCTTTTAACATTTCCTTTGATGTCTGTTCATACACAGATATAAGCACAGCTTCCTCAGGGAAGGGACTAGATTATTATTAATTTTTTAAATTTTTAAAAGTTTTTATTTAGTCACCTATTAATAAGTAGACATCTGAAAATGCAAGGATATGTCTATACTGGTAAGTCCACCTCAAGATGATCTAAGTCTTTGCTTCACTTCCTGATTAACTGCAATGTTTCTCCTCAGTGACGGGTATCATTACACCAGCTCTGTATAAACCATATTGACTAAAGGTAGGTTTAGTTTGCTATAGATTTATTCTTACTATAAAGGAAATGTTTCCTAAGTTTTGATTATACAACCCTTCATAAGTTATAGGGTTGCTTAAGCCAGGAAATAATTGTTCATTTAATGAAAGAGTAAACAGCAGCATTGGTAAAATTCTACCACTGATATTCACAGTTGAACCTAATTCTTCTATTACTTCCACTTGCCTAAAGATTCACCATGGCAAGAAAAGGATAAAACCAAGATAACATGCATGTGTGCAAGGAACAAATACAGTTTAAGCATTACAAAAGAGACTCCTGTCTATATGTAGGGATTATGTGTGCTTATAGCAATATATGGGCATAAGTAGAAGATTATATATTTTGTTATAATATTTTGTAGCCTAAGGAGCCAACAAACATTTAGCCTCCTCTCTTCCTCTCCCCCCAAAATGTGTTCTATTATATGGAAAGAATAGTAAATATATAGATCCATTATAAGATCCATGAATTTAGTACAAATTGAACAGACAGATTGCATTTATAGTACAGATGTTCTCTTTATTGGCTAGAAGTCCAATAAAAGCAGCATTTTGAATTTTAAAATATAAACATGCAATTTTCATTTTAACATATACAGAACCAGGTAACTGGGTGCACATGGAAATTAACTTTAAAAGCATTTGTATTTGCAAAATCCCTATATACAGAGCACATGCCCAGAACTCTGGTTGTTTTCCATTTCAAATTGCCTATAAAATTGGAAGTATTTCCATAATTTTAAATTGCTCCAATAACATAGGAGGGATTGGAATTACAGTTGCTCCTCAAATTTGTTTTTATAAGCACCTGAATTTGGAACTGATTCAAATGGCATTTTAATATGTTCTGGGTCAGGCCATGCTGATTTAATTTATAAAATGAATTTATCAAGAGAAGGGGAAATTTAAAGAAGTGGAAAATATAATAAAATACAAAACTAAATGGCAGAAATGCACTCACCAAATATAGCTGTGAAATAAGTCAACATTAAAGGGCAAAATGTAAGACTTTGGGCACACTGATTCAAAGATTATGAAAAAGCTGATGAAAGCATGTGCCTTTCACTTCAGAAATGCACAAAGCCATGTCAAGTGATCTTTTGAGTGGCTGGCAAGCTGAAAATCATTTTTGCTGAGCACACAAGACTTGAGGTGGTCAACAGTGCATACAAGTGCCAGTAAATCATAATTTGAGACACACCTTTTGGAGCTGATACAGACTCAGCATATTGCTGACATTTAATCATTGAGAGGACCATTGATGTCAGTGCTTGAGGTACTCAGGCATTGCGCTTGCACACAAAGAACTTGATGGATTTTTTTCCAAAGTAATGCATGAGTGTGTGACAGAGTCTGATTCTTAACCTCTTCGTAAATTTGAGAAAAGAAAATTGGAACATTCATTCAGTAATCCATGGGTGCATTTTATATAGATTTTTATAATTCATCTGCCTTTAGAACACAGAAGTTGACACTGGAAATCAAGTGACTGAGTCAGGATGCTCAGTTGAAAACGTTATGTTGTTATATCTAACAATAACTTGTGTGTTAATCCTTCTTCCAGGAGGTGCAATTGCCCAGATTTTCAGCACTTTGATGTTCCAGTTTGTCTGAGAGCTGGACCCACCTGTTAGATGTCTCTATTTTTTGTAAAATCCTAAAATAACTACTCCTTTTAAAATAATATTAATAACTTTGTAAAAATTTTGGGGCTTTTATAGGATGGGTTATTTTTGTTTTATTTTGGGGTTGCTTTGCAATTTTAGTAAGAAAAATTTAAGGACAATGTGGAAAAATGTTTTAATACGGATGGAATGTGTACACCAGGGGACTGATGTTGCTGGGCAGCCTTCCTTAAGAACAAATGAATTAACAAGCTTTGCTGGTGATTGTTGCAATAGGACACAAAAGAATGAGGCAAGGCAAGGCCTGAGGTCAGCAGGAATGTTCTCTGTTCTCTTTATTTCAAATTCTGACTCCAATATATACAATTGTACAGAATCACAAGAGATTGGTCAAAGGTGTCACCACCTCTTCAATCTCTTTGGTGAACATCACCATCATTCAAGAAACTCCTCCTAGAGGACAAATATGTAAACATTTCATTATTTACATGAGAAAGTGTGAGAACTCAGCTCCAAGTTCTAGAAAAATCAGAAGGCATATGAAAACATCAGAAGGCAAAGTAAAACATGTAAAACCAAGGGCGACAGGTGATTGCGAAGGTTTTATTGCAATTCCATACACTTGGAGTCAAATCCTTCTAAGCATCCTTACCATGGCAGACTGATGTTCAAATTCAACCTCTACTGCTGCATCAGAGGAAGCAAATCCTCTTCCAGAGGTGCTCCACATGCTGTGTTCTCTCAGAGGAAGACACTCAGCTGATCTGAGTGCCTGCTGCAAGCTCACTGATTTATATCCATTCTGGTTTCTCCATGCACCATCTCAAGGAAGAGAAAAACTGTGGTGGAAAACTGGAAGAAGAGAGAGACAAAACTATTTATTTTGTACACAGCCTTGCTGGTGACACAGTGTGTTCTGTTGAGAGAAAACAGCAGGAGATTTTTCTGCTTCCCTTCAAACATTCTGAATATATTCTAAATATAAAAACAGATTTCTCTTCTAACATATTCCTCTCTGCTGCTAAAATAAATGTTGTTTGATTTGGCACATTGGTCATCTTACTTGCAAATGCCTCTGTCCTGTTTAGATATTAGCAGACATCTTATGTTTGAATAAAAGGGCTTTTAAAAAAAGAGAGAAAGGGAAAGAAGTGGTAGGAGAAAGTAAAGAAGTAAATAAAATAAGAAAATAAAAGTCTAGTTTTATGCCTCCATTACTAATGTTCAGTGGCTGACTGTTACAAGACACAACTTTATATAGTTATATGCCCCCAAAATATATATTTTTAAGTACCGAAAATGTAACAAATCCATCTTTGTGTGTCAACACACACACATATATTTATACATACATCAAAATAGTGGTTGATGTATGTTTATGTAAATACAGATCCAAAATAGATATATTTTGCAGTCTGCCTCTAAGCAAATCTATTTCATCTCTATCCATTTTGTGTCACCTTGTCAGAGTCATCACCTGCTACTTTTTTTATTAATGTATCTGGAAACTAGAAATGTGGCATTTCAGATTCTGACATTGATGGAATTTGAACAAGCCCACCATATTTCAGCTGCGCTGGACTTTGGGGGAATTTATACCTCCCTAGATTTTGTATGTGTGAACAATTCCCTGAAATAAGCCATGCTCAGTATCAGCAGATGATTTCTACTTCATGGATTTAAGCAAAATCCTGAGATAGGATGTGACTTTAAAAAAAAATTTTGAATTTTTATCAAAGTTGGAGAGAATATGTGATGCAATTTTCTTCTGAACTGCTACACAATTTTAAATTACATTTGAAAATATATTTAAGAGAGGGGAATTGAGGAAAAAAAACCCTTCTTCTCAATATACACAGTTGCAATTTAAACAAAAAAAATGAACAAAACCTGGATGGACTTTTATGGAAGGCAGCATGTATTCCAGGACTGCTAGGGTGAAACATTCAGAAAAGGCATTTTAATCCTGCAGACTATTATTCTAACACTTAACTTCACTCATTGAAGTATTCACTGAGTGGGAAGTGCTACTCAATTCTAGCAGTGTGCTCAAATTGCTTGTTCTAAGAATGTGAGTCCCTGAAATTTAGGAGAAAAAATAGAATGCAGGTGTCGGCTACCCCAAAGACACCTCCTTTTACCTTCCCATATTGTCTGAAGTTGGATGAGTGTGTCCTCTCACCACCACCAAGTGTTGGAAATTCACAGAAATTCACAGAAATTCACAGAGCAGTAGTTTGAGGCAAAACAGAACACAAAGCAAAAGTCATAGAGAGAGGAGCAATTGATTTTACTGCTGTCTGACATAATGAAGGGGTTTTTAAAAGATGTTGAAGTAAAATAACAGACTAATTGTTAGCTATAGTCACTCATACAAGCTGAAAGTCAAGTGACTGCTAAAGGCTCTGTTGGGTATGGAGTTCAAATAGGTTCACCTGATATTAGAGCAGTTTTGAGGCATGAAAAAATTTAACAGTAAAGGGGGATTGTATGAGCTTTGGGGGACTCAAAACCCAATAACACATTTTTGCTGGGGAAGGAAAAATAGTTCACTGTAGTTTAGGTCAGTCTCTTTTTATTTCATTTTTAAATCTTTATTTTTACAATTTCATGATTTATTTTTCCAGGTGTTTTCAAAATTCCAGCTTTAAATACAGAAGCTGTAAGAACCAATGGAAGCTTTTGAAAGAACACTTTGGCATAAGGCCTTGACACTTTTTATGTTGTATAGCCACAAGAAAAATGTGAAAAAATAAAAAGTGAAAAAATATTAATTTCCCTGTGCTTTTTCACAAGATGGTTCCCCAAAAATTTTCATTATTAAAAGTCTGTGAGGCTCACACAGAGGTCACATGTCTCTAATTTAAAGATAAACTGAAATCAGGACCCTAAAACTAGACAGCTTTTGTCCTTCTCCACATCTCCATCCTTGATAGAAAAGTATCCTACCATAGTTCATTATATCTTGTTGAGCAGGTCAAACATCACAAGCTAGTTCTGAGAAATTTCCTGGGAGAAATTTCCATGTTTTTTTTTGATATTTAGAGTGTACCTTCATGGCAGAATTTTCCCCATTAAAAAGGCATGATCAAACTTTGATTTGACAAAGCCCTCTCTCCTTGGCAGGGACATGCATTGATATCTCAGGGCTCGATAGAAAACCTGGGGTGTTTTAATACTTGAGTTGCCATGGATTGGTGGATGGAAACAATGGCTGTGAAGACAAGAGCTGATTCCTCCTTTTTTTCTGGATCTTGAGAGGGCAGGGTAATCAATAACACCTGATCATCATGGATGACATCAGCTTTTTACCCTTTTTTTGTGGGTTTTTGGGGACAGTGTGTGTCCCTGCCTTTTTTTTTCCCTTAAAAAAACCCCAAAACAAACAAAAACTAACAGAAATTTAACGTGAAACCCACTGGCTATGCACCATTTTTCTTTAGAGTTTACACATTCACAATTTTTTCTTAGATCCTTTAAAAATATTTGCTATCTGTCTGTTCTTGCTCAGATTCTTATAAAAGTGTATGTATTTGGGAAGATGTTTTCAATGACCAGGAGGCATTTAGTGGACTAAAGCTTGCAAAGAGAATGTTGCCTGCTCTCTTAAACTTTGGGAAACATGATACAAGCACTCTACCTCCCTTTGACATGTTTGATTCAATTTCAAGTTACTACAAATGAGATTCTTACATGCCAAAAATGTACAGGACATCAGTATTATCTCAGTTGACTACAGTTCATGAATTGGTATAAGCAAGAATACAAACATGTTTTTCAAATTTCTGTTAAGCACATGCTGTCAGTAATTTAGTACTGGAGGTGCATAACATTTCTATTTAGTGATCTCTGGGTAAATATCTGCTCTGAGTTTCCCATGTTTGTTTTACCCAGACTTTTTGTCCCAACAATACAACAATGTTCCAATTAGAAAAAATTACACCATAGAAAATTATACATAAACAATTGTCTTTTATCTAAAATTCGTGAGAGTCACGGATTTATAGATTACAGTGTGAAACACTTTTATATGTGTACTCGACACACTAGATGGAATTAAAAATGACATTATTTTCAAAAATGCTAACCTGGAACAAACCATACTCAACTGATGGATTGGTGTTTTGATTTTTGAAACTAATGTGTCAAAATGAAATTGAGGAAAAAGAAAGATAAATTATGTTTTCTTGCTGAGATCTTTGAAAGTCTATATGTGATTACAATTCCAGCACAATCTAATCCTATAGAGCAAGAATTGTTTTGTCACTTTGTAAAATGATTTTCCACTAGATAACATTTTAGTCTAGAGGAACGGTTTTCTTCAGTTTTATGCATGGCTAAATGAAGTATCTGAAACCTGAGTGCATGTGCTTGTAAGTAAAAATCCTTAAAAATACTTAAGGAGCAAGATTTAGATTATAAAAATTCACTTAAAGTTACTCCCCCCAAAAAAGGCAATAATTTTTCTCAAGCAGATGCCCAAACCATCCAGTCAAGCCCACGCTCTTTCTAATTTTGCTGCAGCCAGAGCACTGCAGCCACTGCCACAGACAAAAGGATTCTGGGGCCAGAGGGACCATGAGCCTCTTCCACCACTACTGCTACATCTCTTGGCTAAGAGGAGCAGATCAGCATTCCTGATGCTGATACCAGTTTTACACCCAAGAGTAAGTTGTCACTGTCTCAACAAAAAAGAAAAAAAATAAAAACCAAACCAAAAATCAGTACTAAGACAAGGAGCCGCAGGCTCCAGGCCTGCCCCTTCTTTGATGCATCCCTTCCTGTTTTTCTCTTTGAACAAAATAAATTCAGGACTGAAGCATTTCCCCAGAACATTGTTATTTTGGTGGAACAATGTTTTTTTGTTGAAAAGCTGTTTCATGGGAGAGTTTTCTCCCTGCCATCTGTAGTGAAGAGCGAGTTGCTATATCAACAGGGAGATACAATCAGGAACAGAATGGAAAAGTCCTGACAGACACAAGGCCCTGATGTTACAATATTGTTGTAACCTTTTCACGTGGGTAAGCACTGCTGAATTTAGAGCACTTCAGGGAATTCCCCATTGCAGAAATCCAGGTCTTACAGATACAAAATATTGACTCTTAAAAGTAACGTGAAATAAGAACAGGAAGAGTTAAAATGTACAGGTTGTAGCCTCAACTTTTCAGCCTCTTTGTATTCTGTTAAAGTTAAAAAATAAGCAAACAATTACAGAGAACAGCTGATGGGCAATCAAGTTTTAAAGCCTAATGGGCTCTGCAGTCTGTTCCTAGGAACGCATTTGGACACACATCTCACTCCCCAGTCTGGGCACAGATGATGGTGAGAGGCATGTGGATAAAATTAAGAACTTAAATGAGAAGGGAACAGCTTTTTTTTTTTCAGTAGTAGGTACACTGGGATAGATAGAACATTTTTGTATAAAGGAGGCCAAAAACTTTACTTTTTTATTAACTGGAGGCATGAAATAATCAAAAAAGCCTAAAGGAATTAAGTGTGCAATTGCTATTGACTTCAAGGAAGGTTAAATACTGCTTTCCTTAGGTTCTTGGAAAATACTGGGCTTTACTTCCAATTGTTCTATTGCAATTCAATTAATTTAATGCATGGAGAGCAGCCAGTGAGAAAATCAGTCATGTCACCTATGAGGAGCAATGGAAGGTAATTCTGAGCATTTATGCCAATGACAGTCTGAACCCCAAGCAAAAGGTAATAGTGATCATATCCTGATAAAGAAGTGAGAATTTCAATCCAATAAAAATAGTTTCTGATGGAATATTTTACGAGATATATTCAAAGGATGTTTGAAATCTCAAAGCTATGGAAAACAATGGCAGAAATCCCACTGGCTTTAGCAAGCTGACAATTTCAGTCAAGATCTTTAAGCTGGGGTCCAAGTTAATGAGATATCTTAACCCTTGTGATCTTGGGTGATTTTTTTGTGTGATTATTTGCTAAACCTGAACTTCTTCAATCTCTTCTTCAATTACGCAATTTACAATATACATTTCAAGAATATACGTGGGGCAGATGGACAGATGACAATTTTAGTGTAATGAAATTAATCAGAACTCAGAGTCAATTGAGCTGAAACTTTTTCATTGAGGATGAAGGAAAGGAATATCAGCTGTATGTTTATATTTCTAAATTTACTACATTTGGCTCAGAGGGAGGGTTTTTATGAGCTTCACAGCCTATCCAAACCCAGAAAACCCAGAAAATCTCTCCAAGAAGTTTTTCTAGATGTCACAACATTTTCCACACAATTCCAGGAGAACAGAGTAATTTGATCTTTACAAAGTTGCTGGAATTCCTATAGGAAAAAATTCTGACCAGATTTTCCACTGCTGTAAGTTAACTTATCTGCATTGATTTTGTTGATGTTTTACCTCTTTGCACCAGGCCTTTCTCAAATTCCTTTTTAAAATTCCTTTAATTTGCACATGATTTGCCTTTTCCTTATAGGCTCATGAACCCAAGAGTCCTGACGCATATTCCAATAAAATTATGTTTCTTGTTCAAAATATACAGATCAGTTAATTATGCAAATTCCCAGCAAAACTTCCAATTTAAAAAGAAAAATTGTAAATAAAATTATCATTTTGTTGTCTACAGTGAATTTGTTTCTATTCTTATGGCACTACAAAAAGACTCAGATAAAGTTGTCTTATTAAAAGAATTCTGTTTTCAACAACTAATCATAACAGCTTTGTTGTTTGAATAATCTCCAATTTAGTGGATGTTGCTTTATCAGTTAACAGAAGAACGTGAAATAGCCAACAAGTAATCACTGAGATTATGGTTGTGTTGACAGTGACTGTATGGATTTACCTCTGCAGAAAATAAAGGAAAATATGAAAGCAGGAATTTACAAGTCTCACCTTGGTGTGAAACAGAGAACATCTATGCACAGCACAGCAAAACCCACCATGGTTTACAGCAACTCCATATGGGAACAACCACAGCAGAGGACACCAACACAACCCAGGCTTCTGCTGATACCAACCTTTCACCTTAGTATTAGCTCACCAGTAGGAATTCCTGGTGAGAATTATATTTCTTAACTGGAAGATTACACTCTTTATATGTGCAAAATGCTTTTCTCACCAGGTTTTGAAATGCCACAATATTTGAGGTTTAGTTCAAAGCTTTACTTACAGCTATGCTTTGATTTTGCAAATTTGTTGTTATACATTATTTTTAGAATTTTTTTCCCCATCACTGATCTTCTATCACAGTTTTATTTATTTTTCCAAGAGATATCAAAGCCAGAGTTGTTGGAGGCTTATGGGTATAGTCACATAGAGCTCCAAGGAACAACATGAATTTTGTATCATCTTGAGGATCCCTGAACTCCAGGCTGTCTTGACATAAGCTGAGTTCATAATCCAAGGCATGAGGCTAGGTTAATTAGGTGTAAATTACGGATGATGAAGTTCCTGTTTGTTTCCTCCTATACCACAGCTTGTATAAGCAGAGTTTACACTTCTCATTATTCATAAGAGACTTTATCAGAAAAATGGAACTAATAGTGAAATGTGACCTCTAAGGAGGGATCTTGAGAACTCTTAAGAAAATAAGTCTAAAAATACCTAACAGGCTGATGCACAGAGTGTATTTCAAGGTTGTTATTAAGTGGTCAAGATCCTGAGCACCTACTTTAACAAAACTTTTCATGAGAAAGGAGTTGGATCAGATAATTCTAGAGGTTCCTTCTAGCCTAAAATAACTCTAAAATTCAGATTCATCTCTACATTCTATGACTAGAGGAAATAATTTGCTATAACACAAACAAGAATTTGCATGTTTCTTTTTTTAAAATCTAAAATATATTTTTGAATAGCTAATTTTTTAGACTTGGTTAAATGGAAATGAATGTTCAATTTTGCTTCTGTTCAGATTTATTTTTTTTTTTAATACCAGTTTTGATGGTTAAAAATGCTGGCTTCCAGTTTTTCATTAGCAAATACAGGGTCCAGGACATAGGGAGTTTTTGCAATTTTGCTTTAAAGCAAATGTCTGGGAAAAAAGGTGTTTTATAACCACTGGAAAAAATTTACAGTAACACATTTTAGGTTTGTGATAAGCATTACTTGCTCATTAAAGAGAATCAAGCTTAAATCCTTCAGGAAATGCTGTGGAGCTGTATATTTTTAAAAATGCCTTAATAAAACCACTGAAATATTCTATGTTTCACAAAATATTTATTGCATGCCATTAGCTGAAAACACCACCATCAAAGCTGTGGGAAAGAGGTATATGAGAATACCAACAGCAATATGGAATTATCTCGCTTGCAAGGTTTCCATTTCCAAATCCACCGTAACATAACGAAATTCAGAGAGCAAATCCACCAACCACAAATCAGTGGTTCAAAATCTTGCTTTTCGCTTTGGAGTTATGCTAGGTAAAGAGCAGGAGTAGAAAGATATTAATAATTCCTGTTGCTTGCAGTTCTTGTTAAACAAATGTATGGATTACCAGTTATATAATACAACCAAGTGTTTCCTTCAGGAATTTGTCATTTTACCTTGGAAAATATGCAAAAATGTTTTGCAAGATTAAAAACTAGAACCACGTTAAATATCTGAAATATTATTATTACCATGGAATTCTCGTAAGTGCACTAATTACTGGAAGGATTAGAAATGTAGAAAACTACATTCTCCAAGCTGTGAGTAGCAGTGCCTGTTCTTCAGAAAATACCATTTTTCATGACATGCATTCCTTTCTCTTAAGATTGAGTAGGAAGGGACTAAATTTATCCAAGCACTCTGCCATGGGCAGGGCCATCTATTAGACCAGGCTTCTCAAAGCCCCATTGTACCTGCCTTGAACACTTTCAGGGATGGGACATCCACAGCTTACCTGGACAACCTGCTCTGATGCCTCACCACCCTAATATCCAACCTGAACCTACTCTCTTTCAGTTTAAACCCATTCCTCAACAATAATGGTAGCAATAACCAATGACAGCTCTAAGGTTTGGGGATTTCCATGAAACCACGTTTTGATTTTCAACAGTCTACCAGGAAATATTTACTGGGATGGATTTCCTGATCATACAGCCCCATTCATTTACTCTCTATGTTTATAATTTGTGTCAGCAGGGCACAAACTACAGAGTCCCATTATACCAGGTGATGGGAGAATCTTCACAGAAAGCTTTGTGAAGACAGTTGAGGGAAGAGACCCATAGTGTATTGTCTATGGCTTCCTGAAAATTGTAAAAATTTGGTTATTCTGACAAAAAAGGACACAATGGTAAAGTCAAGTTTCTGGTCTCATAAGGGCTGACTTTCTGAGATCCACCAGTGGCAGAAGAAGTACAACATTGCCATCTACATTTGAACACAGTCACTCATGAAATACTGTCATCTTTATTCAGCCTTTAGTTCACTGCCTTCCTCTTCCCCACTGCATCGGAGTTCCCTTGGTGATATTTCTTTATAGTTGGGCCATCTCTACACATTGGAAACACTTCAATGGGTGCAATATCATGCCCTTTAAGATTTACATTTGAAATAGTCTAAGATTAAAGGAAACCTATTTAACTAAGTATGTAACTGAAGACAAGGGACTTTGAGCACAGCAGGCAGTGTGGGAGGGTAAAAGACTGTGCAAATGAGTAAGTGATATTGGGAACATTTCTGTGCTTTTCATATCTCCATTTAGCATAAGAATAACTGATAGAGAGGAAAGAGAAATCATGTCATGCCTTGGATGCTTTCCAGACAAATGAAGGAAAAGTTTAAAACATATTGACTGGAATTAGTGGAAACACATTGAGTCTAAAGTTCTGAAAGAGTACAGTCCTGGTTGGGGAACAGATGTCTGAGGATTCCAACTTGAGGGTGAGAAATACAACTTCAAACTCTCTGGCCTGCATTCTCTTCAGTAGTTACTCACACCTGTGTGTAATGCGAGTCAAGCACTGCTATCAGCTCCAGTGAGCCACACTGATAAATACAGACCTGCTGGCAATGTCCTCTGGTGGTTCCCAAAGAGCACCAAATCCTGATCCTCTTGGTGCTTAAAGCCCTCTCCAGATAGGTCATTAACAACAGCAATCACTGAGCCTTNCACACTGATAAATACAGACCTGCTGGCAAGGTCGTCTGGTGGTTCCCAAAGATCATCCATGAATATCAAATCCTGATCCTCTTGGTGCTTAAAGCCCTCTCCAGATAGGTCATTAACAACAGCAATCACTGAGCCTTTCCCTCCTACCTTACAAACCTTAATGCCATTGCTTGGCCAGATGCCATGGATCTTAATTGTGTAAATTGAAGCTAATTGATCTCCAAATGGAACTGATCTGTGCCCAGGTCACTGCCCATGTGGCTCTGCCAGTGAGTGATTCTTCATTCAGCCTGGAATCAATCCCTCTCAGACTTCCTGCCAAATCAAAATCATGGACAAATTTCAATTCAGATTAGCATCTAGGGAATCCAATTTAGGGAAACCTTTGAAAATACTGCCCTCTCATATGTTAAATGAGATGTCTCCTGAAATCCTTAAAACTACAGACTGTAGAATAAAGAAAACAATTTTAAAGGTTTCGGCAGCTGAACAGGACAAATCCTTGCAATAAAATATTTATTCAGACAAAAAAAAAAAAAAAAAAAGAAGAGAGAA
>VWYP01000366.1:133081-217715 GCA_013400435.1 Pycnonotus jocosus
GAGAGAATTGTTTCTACATTCATTCAAAAAAATGAATGTATTTGAGAATGAAAGGAAGACAATGGTGGGTTTTGGAGTATATTTTTCTTGCATGTTAGCTTGTCTTTTTTTCCCAAAAAAATTATTTGGTTGTGGAATTATATTCAAANGGTCTAGCTGAGAAGATTTGGGCCAAATTTATTTAGTGTAATTTGATATTGGGCCAACTTTTTATTTAGTCTCACCTGATACAGCTGTATTGGGTTCAGCACAGTTACATACACTTATTCTCAATAAAAGGGGTATATTTATAAGATTATTTCATTGTGTGGAGCTGTTTAACAAGTCCAAAAGTAGACACATGTGTATGTTTGTATTTATATTTATGTATGCAGGTATGAGCATGTGTATCTTGGAGCACAAAGTGTTGTATTATATAGCCCAAATGTATCATGTCAGTGAGAAAACCTTGCTGTCAATTATTCATTCAGTGGAATGGAACACCCTTGTTATTATTCTCCATCACAACAGTTGTAGAACTACTGTGAGTTCAGAAGCAGGAGAAACAAAACATTGTATGTGTTACTGGAATTCCTGTAAGCCATTCCTTCAAACTCTTACTTCAATATTGTTTGACAGTATTGATTTCAAGCATCAGGCTGTGCAATGCCATGTCACAAATCATTTGCAGTTTGTTTGAGATGATGGAGCGTGGACATGTGTGTGTGTGTGTATCCTCTGTAGTTTATAAATCAGATTAAGTTCAGAAGAAGCAAGCATTAATTTCTGATAGCTGGCCTAAATTTAAAAAAACAACTGGGTATCCAACAGCGAACACATTCCTGGTGAAAATATCAGTGAGTTATTAAACTATAAATTTAATCTTAAAATTCTATACTTCTAGTAATGAATACCAGCTTGTTGTGAGCTTTCTGTACTGTTCATAAAATTCTAATCAGTAAAATGAACACTTGGAACTACTGGCTCTTGCTGACAATGGAAAACAGAGGTGTTGAATATAAATCAGAGTACAATGAAATCATGAAATGTAAACTAAGATTTTTTTCTATAAAAACATTATAGAGCCATTTTATAACAGAACCAGCTCACAGCATATAATCACATTTTAACAGTTGTTGCCAAAATAGGTAAAAGCTCTGATAGAAAATTTGGTAATTATATGATTTAGGCCTCACAGGCAGCCTAAATCAGTCAGAAATGGAGAGCAGCACTGATTCAAGATGATCCTATTGTTATTACTTTTATTACAATAACAAATAGTTTTCACATGCCTCACGCTTGGGAAATACCACAAGACTACTGCTGGGTGGTACAGGGTAGAAATTACTCAAACTGGAAGAGACAAAACTAGGACAAAGCATCATCCTTATTTTATAAGATGCAGAGAGAATAAGGATGACATTTTCTAGGACACTCAGAATCACAGATTCCTTCAACTCCATGTCCTTGGTTTCTCCACAATGAAGAGGAAGAAGAAAGTAACTCTTGCAGGCAATTCATTCCCCTCTTCCTAAGATTGGAACTCGGGGTGTGGGGGTGCTGAGCCTGCTCCATGACACACCCTGTCCTGCCCTGCTCAATGACTGGGTGGCTCAGGCAGGGTAGGAGTTGTGCACCCCTGTCACAAACTGCTGCACAAGGCTTCCAGTCCACTCTCACCTCTCAGAGATGTCTTGCCCCTTGGTCTAGAATACCACCTTAGGCAATAACCAGGTTTTTTTCTGAAATATTTTCACTTCTTGTGAAGTACTCAAGTATGTACTAGATTAGAGAATTAAATCTGTCTCTCAAGAAAGTGTGGCAGTCACCTGCAGTAGTTATTTTCTCCTCTCTCTCAGATGTTATTTTTAGTCAAGTTTCAACAAGAGTTGAAAGAGTTGAACTCACCTCAGTGAGTTTCATTGTTTGAAGATTTAGACAGTAAAGGTTGTTTTGTAGGTTCAAATCCCTTAAAGTCAGATTTGAATTTGAGCTATCTAATCTAATGTCAGAGTGCTCAGTGTGCTGAGTTATTCGTCATGCAGGGAAAGTGGTTTATTTTCTTTCTGAATAGAAGGATTTACTACTTAAGTAATCTTTATCTTCTGCTAAGGGTTTCCATCTTGACTCTAGGCACGTTTTCACTCAGAGTCTGTCTTTCTTGAATTCTGTTTTCAGGTGCTTATTTTTGCTCCTCATTGTGTGGGAAGCTGATGTTACTGTTTCAGAGGCTGTGAATTCCACTGGGAGGCCATACATATGAAATATACCACCTCCAGTACTTAAACACCCTTGATATGCCCTATTATCTGAATCTCCTGGTTTGTGGCTACTTGTTATGGCCTATAGGAAACAATAAAACTCCTCCAAGACATTACAATCTTAGCCTGGTCCCTAAGGTGTCCTTCTTGGGAATGAAAAGCATCAAATTTTCATTGGAGGGTCTGGGTCTTATTCACATTTTGTCTTTCTAAGTACAGTCACACAAAAGTGAGTTTGTAGGATTGTAGAACACCCAATCTCCCCACTCCCTATTTAATGTGTGACTCTCAGAGTTGGGTTTTTTTTTTCCTCAAATTAATAATTTATCTATTCTTTCACAATACCTATAGTAATCCAAATCCATTGTATTACTCTCTAGAAGAATAATTGACGTGACCCAGATATTGCAAGACATCTTTCTTTCCTGTGGAAACAGCTGTATTTTGCATGGAATATAAAAGTACAAATTAGGTCAAAACAAAAGAAAACAATTTTTTTTAACAGTTGTAGAACTCACCTGAACAAAAATAGCTCTGGGTTCTACTTCTTTTTCTAGTTAATAATTCCTTGGTTTATATTAACTAGTTTGTAGAGAAAGAGCTAGAAGTAAACCAGGTCACTGTCTTGGGCCCAGTTAATATTTAATTATTCTGCATAAAGTGGAGCAGTTTCAACTGAAAAAAGCATGGGGCAAATTAAGTTCAAATTCCTTATAGCTAAAAAAAAAAAAAAAAGGCAGCCTTTCTACTTTCCTCACATGTCTTAACCCCTGGGCTATGTATTAATAGCAGAACCTGGGAATGCAAAATCTTCATCAATGCTGTTTGCAGAATCTCATATTCCATGTACATTGAAGAACACCAAGTGGATTGGCCAAGAGGTTTTCTGTGTGTGCACTTGAACATGGGAGAGATGAGAGGACAAATGAAGTTGAGGCAGATTCTTAGGGAGACCTGAAGATGATTGTAAAATACCATGCTAAAAAGAGAAATGGACTTACAATATTTACAAATTTAGGAGCGGTTGAAAAGGTTGTCTATGAAAAATTCAATTTTCATTTTTGTACCTAAAGATGCAGACATATAAATCTTTTCATGAATACAGCCAAGAACCCTTTTTTCCAGGGAGACTGATCACACAGAGTACCTAAGCAACTTAACAAAATGGTTAGGAAGCTCCCAAATCACGGATCTGTTCTCAGAAACATCTTTCTTAGACTCTTTTTTAGGACAGCTTGGCACGACCAGGAATTAAAGTCAAATTGTTTTAATCTGTGTCTAGTGTATTAACTATAACAGCAGCCTGTTCTCAGAGCTTGAAGTTCACAAATGAAGGTATAAATCAGCAGCAAGCCACTGGAGAGTTGCCAGTGTAAACCAGAGATCAGTTTAAGACAGAAGAGAATCAGGCAGTAAAAAGTGTCTTTTTCTTCTCCATTTTTTCCATTTTTATCTCTTCAACATTAATCCTCTTTGAAGGTATATGAAAACAATTATATTATCTTTGCAAAAGAAAAAAGAAAGGCTTACTCTGGCACTTCAATGCTTTATTATTTCACTATATTTCTCTAGATAAGAAAATCTGATTTTTTACCATTAGCACCAGAGCTAACGGATAAATGTTTAAAATATATTTTCCTTCCAAGAAGAAATGTCAGAGCTTTTCAGAGCATTTCTTTAACCTTCTTGCTGGTTCTGCTGATACTATGCTGCTCCAGCTGTTCCTGGTGACATGACTTGTACAAGCCCATGTGTGTTATGACTACCTGACATGAGACTATGTTCTGCTTCTCTGTCCTCCAAGTCAGCATTTAGAAACTCTTAGATGTTGTCTGCTATGTTGGATTAATTGTATTAGTCACCTGACTAAAGACTGTTTTGCAGGACCAAGTTCTTGCTATGTGATAAAGAAAAAAAAATAAAAAGAGGAAACTTTAAATTTTTATTCTTAACAGTTCTGATTTTTTTTACACATATATATGTATATGTAAATTGAAGAAAGTCTGTGGGAACTGGTGCTATTCTCATGAGCAAGAAAATCTGTGGGATGGTGTAGTTGAAACTTTCAGTATTAAGAAAGGGAGTGAAAATATAAAGCAACCTCAAAGGGTGGGCTTTTGTTATTACTACTTAAAGGGGAAAACTAGGGGACTAAATTGAAATATTAGGTAAGAATGAGCAAACATGGACTTGGGCAGCATTGCTTCACTCTCAGAGAAGGAGACATATGGAATAAGTTACCAGTGAAGGTAACTGAAGTACAGTTTCACAGAGATAAAGGGATACCTAAATCTGTTTCTGGAAGGGAGGATTGAAGAATAGGGTGAAAAAAGCAAGTAGGGTGGATTAAGCTAAACTGTGCCAGGACAGGCATGTCAGCACATATGAACCTTTTCTCTCTCTGCAATTCTGCTCTTTTATTTGCCTTTTTTTTTTTTTTTTTCCTTTTTCAGCTCATAATATCAACCTCATAATGTCATTTTAACTCTTTCACATCTATGAAATTCCTCTATGCTATTCAATCCCCAGAGCATCAGTGAATTCTGCCTGGAGCTTTCAGACACTCAAGATCAGTACAATGATGTGTTCTTCATATGCAAGAAGTGTGAAGCAAGTGACAGACAACTAAGGTGAGATTCTTCTCACCTAAATACAATATAAGCATGCTGAACAGATGCTCTCTTTGCAGTAACTGGTCAGGAAAAGGAATATGTTAGCAATTCTTCTGAAATATTCCAGTAGATGAGATAAATTGGATCACAAGAATTTCTATTTCTCTTCACTGAATATAAATAGAGCATATGAAAATTAACACAGAAATCTAAATCTCAGAGGGCTACAGTTCACATGAATTGACACCATTATCAATGCTGTGTCAAGAAGCAAATCCATTTCTATCTGAGTTATCTGAGGCCATTTCAACAACTCTGATAAGGACTGTAATTCACAGACACCTGAGAAAAAGGATATGCCTTGAAGCCAGCCCAGGAAATCAGCATAAAGCTGCACCAACTTAGAAGCAGAGTCTGATAACTTTGGTATAAGGCTGTTATAATACCTCTATTTAGTTTTGAGAAAAATAGTTTCTCTGGGTAACCCTCCACTGGGATGTGTAGATGTAACCTGCAACAACATTGTTTTCACAAGCAATGGGTGAGGCAAAGAAATGGATAATGAAATCCAGGTTGGAAAAGACCTTGAGCAACCTGGTCTAGAGGGAGCTGTCCTTGCCTATATCAGGCATGTTGGGACTACATCATCTTTGAGGTCCATTCCAACCCCTTAACACTCTATGATTCTGTGAAATAATGCCTGATGCTCTCCCATTATTATTTTTGAAACAGTTTGACCTTATACAAAGCTCTTAAACATCCTAGAAAGGGATTATAGTTACCAACGTGGATCACACAGTCAGAACATGGGGCATTTGGACATAGCACTAGCAAAAAGGAAGGAGAAATATTTCTTTCAACAACATATTCATCTGTAGATAGAACTAACTTCAAAGGGAGAATTGTTTCAGCTGTTTATCACATAATTTTTATGTCTGAGTTTTTAGTTATCCTCAGGGTTGCAGGAATTACAGACCATGAATCCTTTGAGACATCCCATTTTCAAAGTTGAACCAGGGATGTGTTGAAAATCGTATAGATCAGATGAAGGAGGAAAGTGAGCCTTTCTTTTCCAGATTCCAAGTGGTAGTCTTACACACTGGATAGCTGAATTACAGAAAAGGGAATAAATAATCTATGCTGAACCTGTCCAAATATTTTCTACATTTTGCATTCAGCTGAAAGCGCTTGTGGTTAAAAACCTAGACATACATGTTTGTTTATTTGTGGGGCTTTTTTGTAACTGATAAATGCTTTTAATGAAGATTAAATACTATTTGAAAAATAAACAAGTCTTTAGAACAAACCTGATCTTGTAACAACTGTGATGGCATAAATGATATTAATGGGAATGCTGTGGGTAATATTGTTAACTGAGCACCCTAAAAAGCTGTGCATGATGCAAAATTTAGTTTAATTAAAGAACTTACCACCCTCCCTTTTCTACCGCTATTTCCCTCTCCTTTCAAGAGAAAAACCAAGTAAAGAAAAAAAATTTTAGTAAAGATATGATGGAAAATTGTCAACCTCTTTTATAATATAATGAAGTATGCAACTTCATAGGTTGTTCATATCCGTTATTGCAGTGTTGTAATTTTATAATTCTATTTACTGTATTACATTATTACATATGAAGAACTTCAAATGGTTCTTTAGAATACTACTGAAATCACGGTGATATTATGGATGTATTTAAAATAGAATTGTGAGAATTAAGGTTGTTGTCCAAATATCTTTCACCTCAAAATCCTGCTGGATCACACATGTAGTTTTGCCACTGTTTTTTAGAGGCCTGTTTTGATTTAACATGTGCCACTGTGTTCTTTCATTGTTTGGAGAAACTAATGAATGGTATGGAATGATTGTGTTCTGTCATTTTTCTTACTCTTCCCATATTCTGTTGTGCAATCACTGCCATGCTTCTGCTAAGAACCTTGGCTGCATTCCACTGTGAGTTCTTTCTTAATGACTTCATCTGTAGGACTACAAAGATTCATAATCAGTTCCTATCCAAGCGCTGAAATTAATTTTGTGGAAATCCATCTCTGTATGTTACAATGCCGGCTATTGAAGCAATCTTGAAAGCAGACACCATGTGGGGGGAAGGAAGGAGGAGAGCAGGGAAAGAAAAAAAAGAAAAGAAAGAAAACTTTGGCCCCAGCTCACAGAAATCAAGCTGTGTTCTGAGACACTCAGAAAAAAAAAGAGGGTGGTCTCCTCCCCACCAGAAGTCACGCAACAGAACAGATACCCTCACCAAGCTGCTGTTTGTGCAGTTCTGTTTCCTTACCTCGGAGGAGAGAAAAGATGTCTCTCTTAAGAGTATGAACAGGTGAAAAGGTTTCTATTCACAACAGAATCTCTGAAGGCTACCACAGACTTAAATGTCTGCTGGGATGTCTCAGTATGTTTAATGTCAAGGTTCTGTACCTTGTTCAGTCAATAGAGAGTTCTGAAAAGTCTTAAATTAGGTACATATAGTAAATTTTCAAACTCTTTCACCTCTTCCAGGTGGTATCTCAAGTCACTGCATAGGATGTGTCAAAACTTGTGTATGTCTTAGCAATCACAGCTGAACACCTGAATATGCTGAATATATGTTCAGCAGTGGTTTACATCTGCAGGAACAAACAGGGAATATTAAAAAGCAAGATGCAAGTCATTATTCACCATGAGTGTGAGAATGATGACTTGGTCAACTGAGAATTAATATAAACTGGGATACTCAGAATTTCCCATTACAACTGGATGGAAACACTGATGTTGCACAGATGGTACTGAAAACAAAAAGGGTGTGACAGTCACGGGACTCTATCATTTAATTTAAGGTCCTGTTTTTACCTCCTGGATTGGTGTTGTATACACAGTAGTCTGCACGTGGCTCCCTGCACACTTCCCTGCTTTTTTCTCCAACTGGTGTTGACACTCTAAGTCTATGTTTGGCAAAAACTCACAGTCAAATGTCAATCTTCTTATAAACACATGCACACAAGTATAGAGATGAACAACTGGATTTGGCTCATTACCTTATTGACTTGGAATATACTGGGTTCAGGACACAAAGAAGAGTCTTGCCTTAGTAAATGCTGTGAAGGACAGCATTTTCCCACCTTGCTCCTTTCCATAGCCAAAAGGAGCAATGGCTACAAGGCAAAAAATAGATTGTCATTCACAGCAAAGGTCTCAGTCAGCCAGAAAACATTCAGTGTCAGAGAAGTTGCAGTTTACCTAAGAAATCCTACATTCATACTTTAATACAGAAGTGATCATGTCTTTGTAAAAACTTAATTTCTCATGAAACTGTGCCAGATACTGACAATGTCTGCTGGCGTCCGACTGACACGCTGCAGTAGTAATAAAAGGGGCACTGTATGTCTAAGCTCCCTAGCTGAGATATGACATTAACTCTTGACCTTCAAATGAAAAGAAAACTTGGTATCTCCTGTTACTATTATAAATGTTGACTTTAGTATTCATTATTAAAGAACACATTTCAGTCTCATTCCACACTGCATCATGCAATGCATGGATCTGTAGCAGTTTTCACTGGTACTGTTTCTTTTCACTTTGTCTGCATCTGATAAGCCAGAAACCTTGGGGACTGAACCAAAACACAAGCATTACTGAAGAAACAGACCTGGGAGATTTTCTTCTTCATCTCCTGACACCATGCTTGTGTAATGCTATAGAGTAATACAGCCTTGATTTTATGGCATATGAAAATGTGAATGCATTTCATTACCTTCTTATGTTCCATACACAGAGTATGAACAAACCCCACATGGAAGTAAAACATTGGTTGGTATGTCTTGGGCCTTCTTCTGGTCCACTTCATAATCAGGATGACTGTTGTAGTTTCCAGTGATGTACTTCAGCTCAAATCACAGAAAAATTGGCTTTTCTGATCCACAATCCCTTATCTCACTCTCTAACACATAAGCAAAAAATATGGTTATTAAGTATAGCAGTCAGAGGCAAAAGGTTGCATATTTCTCTCAAAAGTACCCACTCCAAAATTTTGAGAAGAAAATGTGCTGGAATTAGAGCAGCCCCTGTTACCTCATTGCAGAGCATTAGCAGTTTAATCCATGAACTGCACAATTACAGGCATTATTGTGGGAAGTCTGCATTTTGGTCTTCCTAGTCTGACAAATAACAAGGATATTAATTTTCTTATGAATGGAGTGGATATCAAAATTTGGAACTGAAAGGATGTGTTCCAGCAACCTACTTGAAAACTTTAATTTTTCAGTTTAGAATTCCATTTTTCTGAATATCTTTGTCACAGATAACAAGGACTGTCTCACTGCTGACTTGTGACTGCTCTCCTTGGTGGCACTGCAGAGAAAATGGCTAGGGTAGCTACAGGATTACTATATATTTAAACTAAGCCCAAGTTTTTGTTGCCATCAGAAGAGACCTGAATACAGTTTGTTTTTTACTGAACAAATCTTTGAATGACTATTGCCGAACTTCTCAGCCAAGGCCAGACTTTTCATACTTTGATCATCTCCTTGGTGCAGGAACTCCAGAAGAGCCTATGAAACACGGAGATCAATTTTTACACTGTCACCAAAAGGATGTCCTTAACACTCCCAGACTGAACTGGGTGAAAAGTTTAGCCATGAAAATACACTCATTTTGCTATGACACAAGATATTCATCTTGGTATCACAAAAGCAGGCCAATCCCTGTGTATTAAACAGGACAAAAATGCAACATTCATAAAGGTGATATTTTCTATAATGTACATTGACTTATTTTCCTTCCTAAGGATATAGACAGATTCTTCCACTTCATTATGCTTCTTTGATACATGAGAACCACACTAGACAACAGCACTAGGGCCAGGACACAGAAATGCATCCAGGCTGAAATAAGTTGACAATGATTCTGGAGATCAAATCCTTAGAAAAATGTTCTATTCTTATATGTCCTTGCAGAGAGGATTTCTATGCAAACAACCTTGCCCATGTTTGGGGTTTTTTTCCCTGTGCACGCTTAAAAAAAATGGCATCACACAAGCAGCAATTTATCAGTGTCACTGAGGCAGATTGCTGCCCTTCTAACCAGGAGTTAATCCTGCTAATGTCAAAGGGCTGATGGATGTCTTCAACAGCAGGAAAGAGTTCACAGCCTTGCCCACAGAAATAGGCTCTTAAATCAGAGCATGTTCTTATCTTTGAAGCTTGAGTAGCCATTGATTCTGGGGCTATTCCTGATCATCAGCTGAGAGCTATCTGGGTCTGCAGCTAGGCCTCACAATTACAATTCTCAGGAGCATTTCCCCTGCTGTCATCAAATCTGTCACAGATTACTCCTGTGGCCTTTATATGGCCATGGAGCTGGTAATTGCTCTCCTGCTGACTGCAGAGGCATGGGTGAAGATTGCTCCAATATGAGACAGAGCAGCTCAGCAGAACACTGCTCTGCTGAACCACTGAACACCAGGGTAAAGCTTAAGCATTCCCTGACAGGGATTTTCTTGCCAGTGCATGAAGACCACAGCTGGCCTGTCACTCTGTTCACCTGAACCCCCACCTGTTTATTTCCAGCTCTTGCCTGTATCATGAATTCCTTAGTGAAAGGGGAAAATGTTCTTCCCTCTTTATACAGCTGACAAGTGCAGGGCTTTAAACACCACATAATTTCAAATGTTGAATGTGGGTGACAATTTGTGAATACATTTGCTCTCCAGCACAACCACTGAGAGCAGAATCACGATGACTCAAACCTGTTACACACCCCAGAGAAAAGGGTGTTCATTTTTTTGTCATTGTACCTTTGCATGAACTTTACAGATTTAAAATGTCAGCCTTCAGAGTTATGTCCTCTACAGAAACCTTTCAATGTGCAATTTCACCTTTGCAAATACAGTTTGGGAGTTGTGAACCAGGGTCACTTTATTCTGCTGAGTACAGCTAAAAACCATAACAAAGTATTGGAGAGTTACTGCAGTCTTGCTCAATTATTTTGTATTTCTTGCAGCAAAGCGTAGTGAATCATGCAAAACACATTGTTTTGTTTTGCTTTGGAAGACACACTTCTTACTGAATGATGTGTGCATAAAATATGTTGGATATCAGTCCTTTATTCTGCAGTGGGACTCCATTTTTGATGGGAGCTTCTAGGGGGTGCAGTCATACTCATAATAAATAGCAGGGGCTAACCCAGAACACAAGTCTGGCTACACCACTGGTTGTAGAGTCACAAAAATATCTTAAGGGAGATGAAATACCTTCATGCATGTTCAATTTTTTGTTCTGTCCTGTCACTGTGAGTTAATGACTCTTTCAATTAGGAATTGGACCAAGTCCACCAATTCATGTCAAAACACACCCTCTGCATAATGATGGAGACAACCAAATGGGCATAAGATATTGCCTTATTTGTAACTGTTAATACAGAGATGAAGAGTTAGCATTCCCTTCATTCCAACTTGAAGGGTCTCATATATAAAAATGGAGATAAAAGAAGTAACCCAGTGTGTCCAGGTTTCTTTTTCTTCTGAAGGATTTTGTTTTCCTAATAGCTAAAACAGTAACCAGCTTCAATTTTCTCTATAAAAAATTCATGCACAGTAACCACACAAAATTTGATATAATGGGCTTCACAATGATTAATAAGCATTCAATATTTGTGTGGGGTTTATTGCATATCACACTGTTAGGGTGAGGACTTGTTCTAATGAAGTCTAGTTCCCCTGTCATTGTTGACTTTGTTTATACTAAAGCCATTTAAATTCTGATTTTGAAAACCCTGTTTGCATCACTAATGCCTAGATCTGAATGTTTTCCATATGAGGAAAGAGCAAATACATTAGGATTCTTAGGCTTGGGAAAAAGATGACTGATGGGAGAAATGACAGAGGGCTTTAAGTCATAAACTATACGCAGAACGTGAACAGAGTGAATATTCACTCCACCTCATAGCACAAGGATTAGCAGACATATAATGAAAGCATTAAGGAGTGAGTTATCCACCAAAGCAGAGTATTTTTTTCCACACAACATGTAATTACATTATAGAGCTCATAACCGCAGGATTTCATGGAGGTAAAAAATACACATGGATATAAAAAGGAACAAATTCATGGAGAGTAAATCAACTGGTGTTGCTAAACATGATTTGCCAGAAAGAAATCTGGATCAGAAAGTTCTAACACCAATGATTACTGGAAAATTTGCTAGACCAAGACATTTTTGTACATGCATTTGTTTCTTTTCTCTTTGCCTATGTGTCTGCTGCTGCCCAGCCTCAGGGAGAAGATGGGAGGTGAGGAGGACCTTGGTCTGATAGGGCCTTCTTCCCTCTACTCTAAATGTCCCATGGGGTGAATGTCACCTCATCCATCAAACCCAGATATCTGCTATGTAAAGACCTGTGTGAAAGTTCTCTTCATAGTCTGATAGCAGCAACAGACACTTCTGGAATACAGAAATTTGGGTTGTTTCAGGCATCTGTATTAGGAAGGAGCAAAATGAACTGTAAACACACATATTTCTGCCCACCAATACTAAAGAAAATGTACATGTCTATCTTAAATGAGGGCATATACTGTATTGGTTGGGTCAGATATGTGTGATTCCTCTTACCATGGCTCTATGCAGAAGAAAATAACAAGATTTTTTCTTCCAGCCCTTATATTTGTGCCTTATTTCATATTCAATAGGTAGAGTAAGTTACCAAAGGAAGCAAAAAGGATCTGTCTCAAGATATTACCCTTCATTCATAAAGAATAGTTTATAAGCTGACCTAATTTTTATAAAACATCTACATATGGTCTTCAGTCCCATTGAAATTATTACATTTAGAAATGTGTTGAAGATCTTTGCTGAACTGGAACCAGAGTGAAATATGGTAGAATGAAAGCCACCAAAGCATCTGAGACATTGAAATACAGTTCAGTTCCATTAATAGCAAGTCTCTGTTTCAAGTAGAGTTGATCTGACAAAAGCAAAGCAAAATTACTCCAGTATATAAAAAAGGGTTCCTCTGTGCTGTTAAATTCTGATATAAATTATTAAATCCCACAGAGATTTTTTAGATCAAAAGAACTTTGTACTTTCTTTATGTAGCCTATTCTACAGAGAATAGAAATTGCCAAATATCCTGCAAGGCAGATGTGAAAATATGATCTTTTAAAGCAATTGTGACTTGCTTTCCCATTTATATTTTGTGTTGCATCCAAAAGCTCTTTGGATGTACAACATCCACTTACAGATCTAATGTACAACACAAATACAAAAACCTAAGGTGTGCTTCAGAGGTTGCCCCTGTAAATGCAGATCACTACTTTGATTGAGCTGGGGAGGTACCAAGAGACATGAAGAGTCTTTTCAAATGACACTGTTACTTTTTCTAATTAAAAATTTAACCATTTCTACATGTTCCTCTACAAAAGCATGCTGCAGTTTTAAAGATGCAGTCCTGGATATACACTACAATCCTCAACATCTCAGAAAACAAACTGATCTACATGCTTAATTTCTCAGCCATACAGACACTGTATTTTTTTCAGAAGAAAAAATATAAAATCATTGAATCATTAAGGTTGGAAAAGATCTCAAAGATCATTAAATCCAGCCATTAACCCAGCACTGCTGTGTTCACCACTAAACCATGTCTCCAAGTGCTGCATCCACACACCTTTTGAACAAATATAGAGATGGCAATTCCTCCACATCCCTGGGCAGCCCATTCCAGTGCTTGACTGCTCCTTCAGTTAAGAGATTTTTTCCTAATATCCAATCTAATCTAATCTCTGGAGCAATTTCAGGCCATTTCCTCTTCTCCTGCCACTTGTTACCTGGGACAAGAGAACAAGTCCCACCTGGATACAACCTCCTTTCAGATAACTGAGAGATAACTTACCACAGGGGGTGGTAAGTTTCACCCTGAGCCTCCTCATTTGAAATGTTCTATTTTTCAGAATTAGCAACATTACAAAAAACCCCATTTTTATGCTTTTTGCTTAGTATAAGCTAAGGGTAAAAAAGAAATCTACTGACAATTTGACTCAATTTACAACATGGAACTTTGCTTTCTAATTTTATTTGAATAGGATTTACTGGAAAACACAAAATAGGTGTTTAACTGGGGAAACAAAACCTGTGACTCCATTCTTCTTAAGAAGCCCTAACCATCACATTACACAGTTAGAGCTTATTTCTTTTTTCCTAATTCACTCTTGGGGACAGTAAATCTTGTCTCTGTTTCCCCATTGGAGAGGTAGGAGGTGCCTCTGCCCTCCCCCATTAACCCTCTAGACATAAATCCTGGCTGTCATTCAGACTCCTGGGAATGAGGAAATATGGGTTTGGTCCCCTCTGTCTGAGGAAGGAAGAGAAACCAGTTTCCTCACTTCCTGTGCAAGTGGTCTAAGTGGTACATTATTACACTAAAAGCCACCTCTGCAATTACTTACTGATCCCATGTCAGCACATTAGGGTTTGTCTCAGATGGATTTAGTGAGAGTCATCATCTTTCTGTGCATTAGATGCACTTTAACAGGCCATAGGCAGCCAGTCAAAAGCTCAGATGGGGGGGAAGCTTTTTGCCTCAATCTTGGTTAGGTTTATATAGAAAGCAAACACAGAGGCATCAGCTCACTTGCCTGGTTGATTCAAGCTAGGACACCTGATCTGAAATGTTCTGAAGTTGCTGGGCATAGATAAATACCTACCAAAAATATTTGTGCCCTTCCAGACTAGAAGAAAAACCCATACAGGATACCCAGTCTTGTGAAAAGACTCCAGACATGTATGCTAATAAACCTGAAATAACATCTGAGCTTCTCAGGCTAGGGCTGTTTCCAGCTAAACCTGAAGTAGAAACAGACCTGAGAAGTCAAGAAGAGACTCACCACGGAAGTGTGGGATTTGGAGGCATTGGCATAAAGTTTATTCATATTGCACTTTTCAGCATTTTTTCTTCAGCTTCAAGTCAAGTATCCAAGAATGAATAAAAGATAAATTCCTTTGGGGATCTGAGCTTTACTTACCAAGCCAAGCATTACATTTGCCTTGCATTTCTCAGCTGCTGTACTTGAAGAATACACTGAGGAAGAAACTGTCTATCAGGAGCAAAGTACCAGGTTACACATGTCTGTGCAGGGTTGATAGTTCACTGGAGAGTTATGGAGCCAAGATTCTGCCAAAAGTTCCTTCTTGCTCTAGTTATTCTGAGTGTAGATTCACAGATCCAGAAGGTCATAAAGGGTCAAGGGACAACCTTAAACATAAGCTCCTTTATATTTGTCTACACTCCATAAACTCTAAACTTGCCTGATGACATCTGGCACATCTTACTCTCTCTTACTGTACAGAGGGTCTCTTCTCTCGATACTATATAAAATTACTTGTCTTGTTAAGCATGTGAATTTATAATGTCTGAAAATCATTCTTGCTTATCTGCATGTCTTCACCTAAATAATATTTCCAAAAGTCAAGTCTTATATTTATTTGAGGCACTGAACTTGCAAAGCATAAAATTTCCAAACTGGGAATGTTGGCATTTCTAAGGTCAGCAACAAAGATTGGTTTGCAAACCTAACTGAAGTTTTGATTTGCTTCAGTGCCATGCAACAGCTTGGCTTTTAAAGCATCAAATTGCTTTTTTAGTACATTTAATTAAACTTCTAAGACTGCTTGGCAAGCTTAAACTCCACTTGTTGCAATCAGCAGCATGGTGATTATTTATAATTTCATGAAGATTGCTTCCATCTGTACTTCAGTGCAATTAGGGAGTTTATTCATAATTCATTAATTTTAAAGACGTGTACATAAAACATGATTCTGTGCTCTAACTTTATGTGTTACAATTCAATGACACTTAAGAATATCTGACAATTAACAATGTTTAAACAAACTAATGATTTACAAAAGCTGAGTAAAATTTAGCAGCTAGAATTAGAATTCAGCCTTGTTGCTTTGGGTGATGTACATGCCTAAATGTAAATAGAGAAATGCCTTTTTCAAGGCTAATTGTTACATCTGTCCTTTTATGCTGTGGAATTAAGACAGTTTCTAAGTAGGAGAAAGAATAAATGCAGGGAAAAGGTAAAAAAGGAGAAAGCAATTCTTTTAACCTCTCAAGAATCCAAATATTGGACACAATCAGCAGGCAGAGCTGAAGAAAATATTTTTAGTATAGTCTGGTATTTCCTGTACTTTCTGATGGGTAACACCAATTGTGATGCAGAGATAATCCATATTTACAGTAAACTCTGTAGGCCAGGTTGGATGAGGCCCTGAGAAACCTGACCTAGTAGGTGGCATCCCTGCCCAAAACAGGGGATTAGGACTGGATGATCTCTAAGGTGCCTCCCAACCCAAACCATTCTGTGATTCTATGAAAAATTGGTCAAGATTAAATATGAAATTTTAATAATACAGTCATGGATTTAAAAAAAAATCAACTTGAAGTTTACATAATAACTAAAATATTACTTTTAACATCATCTCATATTTAGTACATTTTCTCTGTGGTCATCTTTAGGGAAATAAATCAGATGGAGTGCTAAATTTAAAGACTGAGCACTTTGGTCAATATTCAAATGAGTTGCCAGGAAGCTAAACATCAAATGTTATAGCATCTTGTACTTAAGGTCCAAGTTCTTGACTTGGTGCTCATCTACGTGATGGCAAAGGACAATGTATAAAGAGGATAAAAAATATATCAAGCTTCCTAAAGCAATGGGAAATGGTTGAAATAAACTTTCATTTTGTCAGATTTTGCTCGCAGTATCCTCTGGTGTGCTGGTAAACCACGGCCTTAGCTAAATCCTTCTTTTCCCTCACCTTGCAGAACTTGTACTTGCTTGGCTTGGAGCACTATGGGACAATTTTGCAAGAGACTTTGTTTTGTGAATCTTCTTTAATACTGATTGCAACCAAAGGGCAGGTTGGACACTTATGTACACGACTGAATCAGTGTCAGGACAAAAATCAAGCTGCACATCAGGGTGAGCATCTAGAGAGAAGCACAGCTGGTGACACTGAACAAGACCTGAGGCTTCAGCTAATCCCAGTTCAGCACAAATAGGGGCAGTATAGACTGTCCAGCCTCAAATTTGAGGAATGGAGAAAAGCTACTCAACCTTTACCACCACTCCTTTCAATCTTATTAAAAATACAGTTTTCTACAATGATGATGTATTACCACAATAGTTGTTCACACAAGTCTAGAAAGCTGAAAGTTCATTTTGGTGGCTAATTAGGAAGCTTGGGTTTAAATACATTATTTCTCATGTAATTAGTGCCTATCCCTGCATCACATCTGTAAATTCTTAATTGTAATATTTTTTGTATGTGTTATACATTAACATGATTTGCTCTGTGATCATTCATCCCGAATTTCTTCAATATGGGTGAAACATGTCATTTGTTTCCATAGTACAGACTAACAGCACAAATGAAGTTCTTATGATCTCTCTATCTCATAAAATAGAATACCACGCATGTCAAAATATTTAAACATGATCAGACATGGGCCCTTACCCAAATCCAAATCATTGCTGAAGTTTTGGAAAGTATTAATGCTTTATCTCTCCAAAGCTCCAGAATCAGTCCAAATCTTTATCTCAACTCATCCCATCATGTACAACTTCGAGTTTAATGTAACACAGGCAAGGATAGTGAGATTATTTACTGCTATAAATCAAAATAGCAGTACAGACAGAGCGTGGTCTCAGAGCACACCTCACAAACACTCGGCAAAATTATTATGTGTCCAAGCACATGTTTTACACTGAGTTGGTGTTGCTGTGCATGAAAAAAGTTCTTTGGCCACAGTTTCACACTAAAAAGATATTGTGCAGTGATTCCTGTAGATTAAAAATGCACAATAAAGATGTATAAGGATTATTAAATATAAAATTTTTTTTGGCATTTCAGTATTATAAAATGATGGGTAATTTTGAGAAAACAAAAGAATACTGACATAAATCAATTCAGAAGCTAAAAGAATTTATCACAGAGATGGGGTGAAATACTTAAATATGCACAATTTCTACAGATCACTGCAAAGTGAATTACGCTTACCTTTCAACAGTTGTGAATCATTTAGTCAGTTCAAATTACTTTATGTTGTTTTAGAAGGTAATCCTTAGGGAATTGCCATATTTGTTTGAGATTTCAGATGAACAATAACCACACTTTGATTTTGTATTATGTCACCTGAGAAATTCCACCTGAGTCTAAAATTGACTTTGATTCATCATCAGTTAATGATATACTGCTGACAACAACTCCTCATTGGTACAAACCAAAAATAGATTATATATTCCAGTACACTATCTATTTTTCATTTTCCTTACTCTTTCAAACTCTCTGCCTGGCTCATACTTCAGTCATCCCTTGAGAGGTGCAGGTCAAACACGTGTTTCTCCTATTTCCACACAGCCACAGTTGCCTGTGAGCTGCAGCACGTGGGCATAAAACCCAGGTGATACAACACTAAATGGCAGTCACTGTTTGGCACTGCGGTCAATGGGTCAAGGCACAATTTCTTTTCCATGTAATTTCTTGGCTGCCACAATTGTATATTTTCTCTGGCTGCTACATAACCTGGACATACTAATTTAATGACTTTTCCCTAAGAGCAAAAGCCACTGTTATATTCAGAAAAATGGCTATATATTTCAAGTTTCCTTACATCAATATTATGACAGTACCCACATTGTTTTACAGCCCCATGCTGACAAGCCATTAACTTTGTTTATTTTAGACTATGGCTTAAGTTGGAATTTGGAGTTGGATTTCAAATACCCCAATATCCACAGATGTTAGAAGAGGGGTCCTTGGCTTAGCTTACTGAGGAACAGTACAAAATTTTGATCTGGACCTAAGTGTGATTTTGAATTTATGCCAACCTTGAGGTGTTTTGCATCAGAAGCTTAAAGCACTTTTTCCAGAACAGGGGTGCTCTATTTAAAGGATTCTGGGTTTCAAGTCCAAATGACATTGCAGAGTGGTCAAATACCTGCTGAACAGTGGGAATTATTAGGATCTCATACCTCATTTCTCAGCCTGTTCTAGGTATTTAGAAGAAAAATAATTTCTTTTATTTCAGTGAAATTTCTCTTGATACCCCATAAGGTGACAAGAATTGAGGACTCCATGGGAGATTTGGCTTCAGCTTCTGGTTCTGTCACACAGACACTGTCAAGCCACATCGTGATGTCTACTCTCTTGATTGAAGAGTAATAATTCTATTACAGCTCCCCACAGTTTGGTGAGGATGGATGTTTGGATGGTAAAGCAGAGACAAGTCCTACAGAACAGGACTGTGAGCATGTCTACACTGTGAAATCAGCCAAAGGAACCAGCAAATCTGCATGTCCAGGGATTACTAGCTCAGGCTGGTATTGCCTGCACACAGTTTGGCAGCTTTCAGGCACAGGCTGGTTTGCAATCTGCCCATTCTGCTCAGGCTGAAGGCAGGCACAGCAGGCTTGGTTTGTCTGCAGCTCCCAGCCTGCTTTCAGTGAGAACCAAGAGCAACAGAAGCACAGGATCATTGCTTTTTACAGTGTTTCAAATAGCATAGTTTAAAAAAACCCAACCCAAACCTAAAAATAAAACCCCAAAACTGCCACTACCAAAAATGACAAAAATTCATTCTGCAAGCTTCAAATCATGTAAGAGTCAATTCACATAGAGAAAAGCATTTCACCATTTCAACCATTTTTTCACATTATTGAAACAGTGTCTTTCAGTGACAACAGAGACAAGCACGTGCTCACCTCAGAACAGACATTAAACAAAGCACTGGATTTCTTTCATGGAGACAATAAACAGACATAATTTATATTTCTCACTTTGGAAAGCCGGTCCATCTGATGTCCAATGGCTGCACTTCAAAGACATCCCTCGTGAACCTTTTCCATGTGACTTCATGTGTGGTATTACAGAGAGGAAGAGGCCAGCTCCTAAGAAGTGGGAAACAGTGCCCTAAAATTTACTCTGTGAGCAGAGATTTATGGAAGATCAGAAGACTTTATAAAGTAAATAATGTACATTTCGCAAATATATACAATGTACAGACTATTTACCAAGAAACTTGAAACGGCTGTCTTGGAAGAGTTCCAGTTTCTCAAGTAATCTGGTTATCAGGTTTTTAAAAAGATCCAACATATATGACACTGACAAAATCAGGCTAAATATATTTTTTCCAGAAGGAGCAGGGTGGTAATAGGAAATACCCCTTTTAAGGCAATTAACAAACACTCCTTTAACTGGCAAGTTGTTCCAAGTAACTTAGAGGGGGGAAAAAATAATCTAATTTGGAAATCTGCTTGCAATGCACACATGCATAAATCTATTTTAAAACAGGCCTGGGTAATGGATAGCAGTGCAGAGACTCAAAAACCCTTCTAAATTATCTATTTCAGGTCATTGCAGAAGCCACTAACCTGAGCTGAGTGGTGCCAAAGCTGGGACCCTTCTAGTCAGTCCAGACCACTCAGGAAAAACAGCTTCTCTGCACAGGTTTTCCATTTCCTATTAAAAATTAGAATAAAAAGTTGTGTGACAGCAGCAATGTTGAGTCTATACTCTGTGTGTGCATTTATTGACAATTTGTCTGGTTCTTTTTTTAGTGCTTTCCATAGTTATAGTTCAAACTGGATTATTTTTATCTTTTTTTTTTAGTATGATATTAAGATCACCCCAAATGTGGAGATTCTGCTGAATTCAAATGTACAGATTTGTTAAAACAAGAGGTTATTTTCTGCACCTTAGCAACAACAAGAAAAAGGGAAAAGGCATAGGTGACTGAGAAAGCTAGAAAGGAACTGGAAATTGGAGGCAATTAGGGGAAATTTTTAAAATATCAGAATCCTTCTTTACGAAGTTCTCTCAATGAAATCATGCCACTCTAAGATAAAAAAAATATTTTGCTTGGAATAGAAGAAAAATTGAGGGAAAAAACTTTTAAAATAACTTAAACATGAAAAACACTTTAAATTAAGCTATAAATGTTACTCTTACTTTAAATTATTGCAAAAGTTGGACGTAAAATTTTAGACTGTCTCTAGTTATGATGACATAATTTTTGGAAAATGCCTATTTTTGAAAGATCATAGTTTTCCTCCTTTTTTCCCCTCTTTTGACTTGTAGGGCTATTTTTTTTTTTTTTTTGTATTGACACTTTATCATAGGCACTAAATTTAGGCTACCAGTCTATTTCATAGGCCTCTTACAAATTTAAAGCTTTTGGGAGAAAAGCTTGTTTCACTTTGTTGCAGTGGTTTAAAAGACAGATGTGATTTAAGTTAAGTGCACAGACATTTTGGACAATTAAAGGAAGAAAAAGAGATATTATAAAAATATTGCTTATTCTGAGCTACCTCTAAGCTGATTTGCTCATCTGTGGCCCTCTATATCAATTTATGTGAAATAAAAACCAATTTTGAATGTAAAGCTGCCTGTTCCTTGACCAATTCTGATTATTGGTCTCTTGAGTGTAACACCAAGTGTTGTTAATTAGCTAATCTAATCAGTCCTGTGCAATGGCACTGATCCACAGTAGCTAAGGGTCTGACTCATTCTCCTTCACTCACACTAAATACCTCCATGTCCCATGTCTTCTGACCAACTGCAATCATGACATCATTTTATTTCTCTGGAGCAGCTGAAAATTCTTCCGTGCCTGAAATGCTAACCCTTTGGATGCTTTGCTGTTGGGTTTGGGAGTCTGGGTGACACAGGGGGATCACTTATCACTTTATTAATTTATCCTAATTCTTGCCCAGGGAAAGCTGATCGTTCCAGTGGTAACTCACTGAATTTGTATTTGCATGAACTCATATACTCTTTAGTTAACCCTTAGCAGGAAAATCCTAAAAAATGAATGAAAAACTGGTCCAGCTGTGTCCTGGGGTTGTTCAGCCTGGAGAAAAGGAGGCTCAAGGGAGATCTTGTTGCTCTCTACAACTCCCTGTAAGGAGAGTGTAGCCAGGTGTGGTTGGGCTCTTCTCCCAGGCCACAAGAGAAAATAAGAGGAAATGGTTTCAAGTTGTGCCTGGAAATGTTTAGATAGGATATTAGGAAAAATCCTCTTCCCTGAAAGAATGGTTAGGCATTGGAATAAGCTGCCCAGGATGGTGCTGCAACCACTGTCCCTGGTAATGTTCAGAAAATGGGCAGCTGTGGTGCTCAGAGACATGCTTGAGTGGTGGACTTGGCAGTGCTGGGTTAATGATTGGACTCAATGATCGTGGAGGTGTTTTCCAGCCTTAATGATTCTGCGATTCTGTGTCTCCAACATGACATTATTTTTATGCTATCTAGTCAACAAACATATCACTTCAGTGTCAGATGGTAAATTTTTAACTTTTGCCACTCAAACATCAAGTGACCCAACAACTTTATCCAAGATACAGAGGCACTGCACTGAGAGTCAGAACTAGATCTTAGGCATGTACAAACCTCAGGTACTTCAATGTATCCTTATTTTTTTTCTCCTTTTACTTTGAGACTAAAACTTTTAGTTTTAACCGTACTGTTAAAATACAGAAATACAGAATTCATGGTGCAAAGAGTTAAGAAAGCTGCATCATCTAAAAAAAGGTCATATTTTTGTAATGTTATAAGAGTTCAAATCATAATAAATTCCATCTGGTCTTTTGGAAAAATATATCACCACTAAAAGTCAAAATATCCACATAGAAAGAATGGAGTGTAAGGGTGTTGGTGAAAGCACAGTTAACAGTTCAGGACCAGGTTTGATCTTGGATGTGATCTGTGACATTTACAGACCTGCACAGGAGCTCTTGCTCAGCATTGCACAGTGTAGCACATCGGGATGCTTGACAATAGGTTTTGTCCCCAGGCATGCAAAACAAGACACCCATTTCCCCAAAGGTCTGCATTTCTCCCTGTAGTGTATTTCTCACAGTAGTATTTAGATAAGTAACCAGTCACTGCCACAGAAAGCCCAGCTTTGCTCTGCAGTGAGTGCACATGCTGGAAAGTAGCACCTGGAATGGTTAAAATGTGAGTGGTTTTATTTGCAAAGACCTATTAAGGAACAAAATACACATTGTAGGATTTTCAAAGTAATGTGTGCTTGTTAATTGTCTCATACAAAAGCTTGTATATTTATATAAATTCATTAAATCAGTTAGAAATAACTGTTTTAACACTGGCAATTCACAAGGAAATTATGCTTGTGTGCTCTTATATACATTGCAGAATTAAGTACTTAGCATGGCTTATATATATTAACAGTATATAACATGAAGTAAAAAAAATCCACTATGTTTCAAAGAATTGAGAAATACATCTTATTTCCAGTTGTTAAAAGTGTAAAACTGTTGCTAATTTAAGTCTTTCAACCCAACGTTAGATTTTTTACATTTCTTCTTGTGGCTTAACATGATATTTAGTTTAGTGACTAAACTGTTTCATTTATTCTTTTATTAATTGCGCAGTGATAGGCCAGATTCAACACAGATGTAAACCAGTGTCATCAGTAGAATTGTAACAGCTTGTGTTTGGCTGCTTGTGACCATATGAAAGTTTGCCCTCAAAGCAGGTTGAACCAAAACCTGCTAGCCAAAATAGATATTTTTCTAGGATTGATGCTTAAAAATTAAGGAAACTCCAGCCTAGAAATGTTTGTATTTCTGCATATCTTTGGCACGTCTTTCCTTCTACCTTCTCTCCCTTTGCAAATTATCCTTGCATATCATCTCTGAGCAAAGCAGTAAAATAGTTCAAGCGTATTTCAGTGTATAATATGTAGCCATTGGGAAAAAGTGGGTCCCAAGTATTTTCATTTTCTGCATTTTTAGTGTCTCTTCCTTCTCTAATTGCATGTTTTCAGGGAATAAATGCAGAGGTAAATTCATGGTCATATTCTGTTGATACTTATTCAGGGCAAACTCCACTGACTTGAAGGGGGCACACTGAACACCAAGCAAAATTTAGTGTATGAAATGTCATAATACTATAACCATAGAAGCAGGTATGTGTAAAATACAGATTTTTCCTTTATCTCCTTTGAAATGAGAGGTGTGTTCTGAAGGATATATGTGTGAGTCTGTAGAAATCAACGTCAAGAATTTTACACGAGAGAAACCTTCCTGTCTAGAAGCCTGAATAGTCTTGAATTTTTTGATAACCTCGAGTCGTGTTTGCAGAATTAAAATTTAAATTTAGCTTTTAGGTTTTTAGATCTTTTGTCCCTGTCTCTTTTTTCCAGGAATATCATAACCACTGAAAAAAAAAAAAAAAAAAAAAAAAAAGGGGGCGGTTTTGAAGGAAAGTGAGCCACCAGTAGCAACCCAAAGTTTTCAGCCAAGACAAAATCAAGCAAATTCTCTGTCTATAGAGATGTTCTCATTTGCATGGTCCTTCAAAGACAGCCTGGTGAGATATCGTGAGAGTGTCTGCCAGGGCTGGTGCAAGGCTGTGCATGTGTCAAACACATTGGGGTAAACGTGCCCTCGTGGCTGTCTCCACTGAAACATCTCCCATCAACTTTAATGAAAACTGTGTGTGAGATCAGGATATTGCACCAATGGCAGTAAACACAACAGAAAAGTGTCAGACTGCACTGCTGCTTGGTGTAAATCCTTACGTTGCTTTCCAGCTCTCTGCATTCTTCCCATCTATTTCTATTGCAGGCAGAGTTGTTAATCTCAAATATCCCTGGCTAATAAATAATGGATAGTCTTTGGTCTCCCACCAAAACAGTCACACAGATGAATGTTTCTGATAATAAACCAACAGAATTTGTGATAAAAATAGGAAGTGAATATAAATTTTCACAGAATGATGACAATCACCAGAACTATGTTTTTTGAAAAGTTGTCATTAATTTGTATATGTGAGATAAATGGACAGTCCATTGCACATACAGAATTTCATTCAGGTTTTTGAAATAAAATTCAAGAAAGAGTAGCATAACTAGACTGATTTCTGATGAAGGAGAAATTGTAAACAATTACATATTTTCTTTTAGAATTCTCCTGAGGGAAGCAGATGGTTTATTCTTTTTTCTTTAGAAGTTTCTCGCTGGAAACGCTGAAACAAGTTTAAATGGATCACAGATTAAGTCCCTTGTTCATTGTCATGAATCTCAGAAAAGAAATATGCATGATTTAAAAAGCAAAAATAAACTTTCATTTTCCACACTAGTTTTTGGGTCCATTTGTTTTACCTCATTTGCAGTAGGAAACAAAAATGAAGGTGGCACAGAAGAACAGTGACCTAGCCATAGAATACTAATACTGATAACTGAAAGAGAAAAACAAGATGAATGAAAGACACAGAAAGATCTGTAGAAAATGGAAACTGTTTGGAAGGAAAAGGTTATGAAATAAATAGATCTGTCTGTGGCCACAAAGGCTCCTTGTGAATGTGGAAAATAATTGACAAGCATCAGATAGTTTGTCATGACATCAGGAGACCATGATCACTAATTTAAAACATTCTGTGAAGCCAGACAGCAGACACCACTAAGGAAGGAAGAGCTGAGAAATCTGGGTTTGGGTTGGTTTTTCGTACTTTTCCCAAAAAGGAAAAACATTGTGATGGAGTGTGGAGACCAAAAAGGCACTGGAATAAATTGTAGAGCTGTTCTGGTGCTGTTGTAGAGGCAATAGATCAGGAGAATGAATGGATGAACAGATGGGCACAAAATTCTGTGGTGACTCAGACAGAATGTCAAACACCAAGACTCGGAAGTTAGTCAGTGGCTTGGAAAAATATGGGGTGATAGTTTAAAGCCAACCAGATTTGTCCAGAAAACCTAGTGGCAAAGCTTGTTTTATTTCTATTACTGCCTGATCTTTCATTTCTTTTCATCTTTTCCATCTCCTCACTCTGTCTCCTCCCTGTGATGCTCTTCCTGTGCTACTCACTTGAAAGCTGCCGCACTGCAGCAGCCAGAAGAGTACCCCAGCAGCCAGGGCTGCCCCCTAAATTAGGCAAGGAGACACTTTGAAACCAAGATGGTCTAGGATGAAGGGAATAGAGTGACTTTTTAGAAACGTCTTTGCCATCTCTCACTTTAGCTGCAGTGAGTCCAAACTGGGCTTGGATGAAATGCGGACACACGGGACATGATTCTCAGCTTGTGTAAATTGGCAAGAGCCTGTTGACATCAGTGGATCTGTACTGATTCAAACCAGCTGAGGAGCTGTCAGGGTTTTTCAGTTTATCTCCCCTAAGCTGTGCTTGCTTTAATTACTACATGTGATACATGGATATGCCTTAGATGGGCTGGTTTGGGCTGGGTGAGGCGATAACCATCTGGGAGCCATGAGAGTGCAGTCAGGTTCATGAGGAGCTGTACTTTCAAGGCACCCTAACTTCTGTTGACACCAATTTCCTTTTAATTCCCTTTCTACCTCATATATAGAGCAATGAAAAAAGGATTGAAAGTTGTGTTTGCATTTATTAGATTCTGGTGCCATTTGGGATTATGTCTGACAGCATTCAAATAATTTTCGCAACTAACTTGCCTAATTCCTGCAGCAGAATAGCCATGCTCTTCTAATCCAGGAATTCATTACTGCATGTTTGCTGTTGAACTAATTTATTGTCATTCTAGAAATATTTTTCCCCTCTTGAGATGCCTGCCTCCACCTGGAGAAAGAATCAGTGATTTGCTAATGGTACAACACAAAAGATTAATTTTTGTTGATCTTTACCTTGTAAGATGTATTACAGCTGTAGCTCTTGCTGTAGCTGCATTATTTAATGTAAAATGAATTATACCCATATAAATGTATGTTATTCATTTTAATGAGGACCAGGAGATTTACTATGAGATTAAAAAATGGGTTTGCTGTAAGTCAACATTCAGAAATCTTCAAAGAATCGTGCATATGTATTAAAAATACACAAATAAGTATGATTAGATCCATCCTCCAGGCAAGAAAACAAATGCAGTTTGGAGCCTGGGCTGGTGAAGGGAGGAGACACCTCAAATTTGGGCATCACATTGTCTCTCAGTGCTGCATGTCCCCCTCAAGGAGCTAAACCACAGTGCCCTGAGCTGGGTGGGAGAATGAGGTGTCTCATTACAGGAAACCAGAACCTACACAAGAAATGGAAAGATACCCAGGAGTAACCTATCAAAAACATCAGTCACAAGTGTGGACCTGAGTGCTCTGCCACCATCCAGCCTGTGGTCTGCAGAGCTAGGGTGGAGTTGCTTGTATTCACTTCAAATCTCAGCTCTGTGAAAAATTTTTGGGGTAAATAAAAACTCAGGCCCACCTCTTTTGAATTGTACCATGCCAGATTTATGCCAGCATTTTCATAACAGATGGGTGTTCATGCAACCCTCCAACAAAAGACAGGACCTTATGGTTTCACAGTTTCTTTCACCTCAGATGATTTCAACTTACATCTGAGTTCAATTTCCTGCTCTGTTAGCTGTTTATGCAGTTTACATTGAACAGTATCATTAGAATAGGGAAAAAGAGTTTAGAAACTAGGTCTTCTCTGTGCCCCCAGTCTGTAATACTGAGTAACTTCCATTTTGCTTATGCTCAGTTTTGGCCTGTGAATTGCACACTGGGCCAACTGGAAAACAATGCTTATTCCTCTAAAACACATAATACATCTTTGTGGGTAGGGCATTCTTCTGGAAAAGAATTTTGAATTCCTAAGGTTAAAACAGACCTGGAACTCAGGTTTTGTGCTTGCTAGGAAGCAAACTAACCCTTGGAATCATTGCCTTTATTCCCCTCTGTGCTTTAAAAGAAGGATCCATCCCTGCTGAATGGAAAACATCAGGATTCTTTGGGCTCCTGTTTCTGTATTCCATTTAACAACTGCTTAATGAAAAATGTTTAAACAGGGACCAAGGCAGGAAACAAAATAAAATTCTTCATTTTCAGCTGAAAGACTAAATTTCTTTTAGTGTTTTGCTTGCTGAGCTCATAAATCTTTCATGCCTTTGGTTAACAGCATACTACTAAAAGGAGGGATGCAAAAGTGTCTGACTGTTCCCAGCTTAGCCACAGTTAAGGAACTTCCCTAGGATGGAGAATTTCGGAATTTGGGCCCTTTCAGACTGAACAGGAAATGAAACTCAGCTCTGCAAATGCTACAGACAGTGCTCTCACCATTAAGGTATGGCATAAACATTGATTGATATCTTTCTGGTATTCGTATTTTTTTTCAAAAGAAAGTGGTGGTAAGAAGAGAATTTGATCAGCATCCTAACACCAATGGCTTATCTCAGAAAATGTATTTGTAGGAACTTCCATTTTTCTGGATGACAATTAATGAACAGCACTGCTCACTCCTGCCAAAAAAAAAACCCAAATAGGAGAACACATTTTAAATTTATAGCAATATAACAAAGACACCTCAGACAGAAGAACCAGTAAGAATTTTGTCACCTGGCCCTAGTTAACAAACATGTTTTTCAGAGTTCAAACTCCACTTCAGGATGTTAATCCTTTATCCAGACTCCTTTTTTCTTCTTCTGCCTTCAAAGTCTGATTAATTTTTACCCATTTGCTTTTTGCCTGAAGAAAGCTAAGAAAGTGTTTCACTTCAGTGATGCAGATGATTGCCTGAGTCTCAGGCTAGCAGGGAAACAGGACCAGTGAAGCTGTTTGTGTAAAATTGCATGAGAGTTCAACAGTGGAGGAACCACCTGATACACCTGGGATTCCTGGCTTCAAAACCAACACTGGCCTGATTTTCACAGCCTTTTAGGGAGACCAGTTCAGCACTTTTGAAAATGTAGCTGCTTAGCTGCCTAAATATCTGCAGGCCCCATTTTTAAGAATCTGGCATTCCTGTGTTAACTGGTGAATCTCATTTATCACTGGAAAAACATTTTTCTGTCATACTGGAAGCAAAAAAGAAGAACGTTTTTCCTTTTCAGCCTTTATAGAATGACATGTATCTGTTGCCATTGAAAATGAAAGACTCACAAAACTGGCTGAGATTGGATGGGAATTCTGGAGAGCCTCTTGCCCACCTGCCTGCCCAAGGCAAGGCTGCTCAGGCTGTCCAGGATGAGTGGGAGTATTTGCAAGGATGGAGACTCCACAGTTTCTGTGAACATTTTGTTCTGCTGTTCAACCATTCTCAAATAAAAAGATTGTGGTTTGGGGGTTTTTATGTTTAGATGCCAGAGGCAGGTGAGAGCCAGTCCTTTGGAAGCTGCTGAAGACAATCCACTGAGCAAAATCTCAACGTTGTGCCTCGCAGACAGGGAGGTTATAGAGTAGACTGGGGGAAAATACAGTTTTACTTTCGAATAAATGATTGAACAAATGATTGTAACTTCACAACTGATCATCCAATTACCACCACACTGAGTTTAGGACACCAGTGAGTGAAGGACTGGAGTATTAGGGGAAATTGTCTGATCCTTCAATCAGATATTGTTTTGGAAAAATACTGTTTCTTGTAAAGCAATTATACAAAATCTTCAGCTACACTTCATAAATAACTGATACTTGGCAGATTTGACTGCACATGCTGCTGTTGTCATAAGTTTATTTTAAGACTGGTAAATTAGCAGATGTTCTAGATTGTTGGTCCTCATAATCCATCTCATTCAAATTCCCTATTGTCCAGTGAATCATTAGCATTCAAAATCCCATTTGCCCTTTTTATATGGGGTTAATGAGATCCATATTAATGGATACTATGTATTCATCTTGATGTTAAAATAGTTTTATTGTCATTTTTCGTATTATTAAAGATTGTCAGTACCATGCAGTCAATTCATTACCTATTCTGGAGTCCATTAGAGTTAATAATCTCCTTTTTCACAAAGGCATAGCTGTGTGGCATGTCCTTGAATTGGTCCAGTTAAGCCAGATTTGAGAAACAAGAACCAGATATGAATACTATCCAATGATTTTTCCCTGCCTCCTTATTATAAATGCAAACTCTTCAGAAATCTCAACACTGACATGCTTTCTTATGAATTTTTCCATTAATTCAACTTCCCTCTACACAGATATATAATACTGGGACTTGACAGCTGGCCTGTTGGCACCAATTGCTTAGACTCCTTGAGGGGAAAAAAAACCTTTTAAAAAAATCCTTGGATTTTGCAAACAGGTTTTAAAAACAAAAGATCTGTCAAATTCTGAGCCTAAAAGCTTTGCCAGCAGAGCTTTCAGCATTCAACTTCAGTGTCCTCTGGTTTCCATCTGTACAGCTAAGAGAAAGCAAGGGAGAGCTGTTGATAATGACAGACACCTTAGTATTGTCTGCTCTTGGGTCAGAGTGCTATTGAGGGTCTAAATTTACAATACTCCAGGTGTAATGTCTTATTTACTCCTGACCCTAGACTGGAAGGTGTTTTACACCACACTGTTTGTGAAGAACAGAGGTTCTGCTTCAGTTGTCTGAGACTCCACAGTGTGGACATGGCACAGGATTTTATACTCCTGGAGAGGCATTTGGAAATCAGGAAGGTTATCTCAGAGCCTTTCAGTGGTTGTACACCCAGGTATACAAAATAAGATCAAAGTAATTCTGAATCCAAGGCAAGTCTGTGCATTTCTCTGCAGGTTGTTGTGTTCTGAGAAATCCATTATGGCTCTCTTGAGTTCTTCAGTATCTCAGCAATATGATGTTGTCATCCTGGCTTTCATGTCTTCCCAACAAAAATGTAGGGACAACTTGTGATTCAATGAAACATTTGTTTAGTGGGTGCAGCCAAAGCAAAAAAAATTCCCTTCCTTATCTGCAGTGACAACCCTGTGTCTGCAGCTTATAAAAGTGATTTCTGATTCCCTCTTCCATTTTATCACAAAACAGTACAACACACAATCCTTACCCGCTCTAAAGTCATGATTAGGCTACTTTTAATAATTTAGTGTTGCATGCTGTTCTAACTTTACTGCTTCTTTCAACAGCAAAGATATGATTGCCATTTTTGTACAAAAGCAGGAGGTTACATCACAAGTGTTGGTGTAGGAATCATTTCTGGGACTGACTTCTTAGCTGCTGTAACACAACCCATGACAAGTTTAAAACATGTGAGGAGTTGGCAGTGATTGCAAAGGAGAACACCATTCAGCAAAAAGGTGGGGTGAATTCCAGCCCCAGGTGGATTGCCTGAAAAGTTCATCCAAAAGCTTACATCAGCATGTGTGTAACCAAGGAGATCCTTGTAAACAAGTCATAAACCAGGAAGAGAGGCACTCTGAGCAAAAAGATAATCTCAAAGAATAAATATTGAACAGAAAGTGGGACATGGGTTCTATAAAGCTCTGATAAAGAGCTGTTGATGTGGGAACACTGTAAGGATCAACATTAATGAAAAGTCTGGGAAGAGACTGTCTTTACTCACAAATTAATAAAATCAATGTATATTTAAACATCACAGGGATTCTCATAAGTATGAAGTAAAAAGAAGGCAGTAATTGGAACAAGTTTTCCTTTCTCTGATTATACATTATTTAAATGTCAGTCTAAAGGACTCCCTTGAACTGTTAATTCACATCTGGTTTATGTCCTTGAGCAAAATCAGTGGACAAACTTCTCAACTGGTGTGAAGCCAGCTTAGAGAAAATGAATTAATTGGGGACAAACCACTTGAGATTACTGAGGATACTGCCTCCTAGTAGATAGATATTCTGATATACACTGTGAAAAACAGGGGCACAACAAGACTTTCCTTAGTAATGTCAAGGACCTAAGCCAGCCAAAAATTATCTTTGATTTTAAACCACAGTCCACATTGTTACAAAATTTGCAGACAATCTAGAATAACCTAAGCTCTTAAGTCACATGGAACTGTCATGAAAAGTCCACCTGACTTTGAGCTGTGAAGTTTAATAAATCAGGCAATGCCTTTTCTCTCCATTTCACAGTGTCTGCACGTAGACAATCCCTGCTGTGACTTGGGGGAGCAGAAAGCTGCAGCTCTACAGCCCTGTCAGGATGCACCAGCAGCCCTGCTCCTTACCAAGTGCAGCCAGGACTGTAAATCTCTTCCAGGCTGCCTGATGTTGTTCTGCTGCTGATGGCTTTTGCAGATAAATGAAAATTATTTGCTGGAGTATCATTTAGAGCTCCACAGACTTCTCTAAATGTCATGTACTTTTTGCTACCAGTGGAGAACTTGGACTTATATGACCTCTAGAGGTGCTTTTCCTCTCCCTGTTTGTTCAGGGCACAATAGATCTCTAATTGCTTAATTAGGACTTATTTATTTAGATTTTTTTTTCAATGGTCCATAATTATTTTGCTTCCATTTGGTTGTTTATAACTTACAATAAAAAAGTCTTTTTTGGCCCTATAAATGTCCTCATAGCTTTTAAACAGGTACAAGCAACATCTAACTTATTATGTATGTTACATACAATCCTATAAAGTAAATAATGACCTTAAGATTTTTGTAGCTTGTCAAGTATAGATGTTGGCTTGAAAACTTTGTCCATCAGTAAGAATGATTTCAGTGACAGTCTATTTTATGAGTTTTACTCTTGTTGAACTCTAATCCACCACAAGAGATTTAAATGTTATAATCCTAGCAGATTTTGCAGAATTTTGTTCCAATTGCTTATCAGGAAAATATTCTTAAATTGTCATCCAGTACCTATGATCTTGACCTAATTAAACAGCTGTATATAATGCAAGAAGAACTGATGACTAAAAAAAAGAAGAAAATCTCCATGTGTATAACACTTGCAAAATACAGACTATACTAGACCTTTAACAATATAATTGAACCCTGCTTACCCCAATAAACACAATTTCAGTTTCACTGTGTTCTAGGTAACAATGTTAGCATAAACAACAGAGATTTGTTGCATTATGTCTCAGGATTATGTCTCAGGATTAGTTATACATAACTAAACTATAAAATATAGGAAAACATCAGCCCAGCAGTCTAAATATCTACACTGAGATACATATATTGTATTCTGAATTATATTGCTCTTATAAAAGACTAGAAAATTCCTGTGGATTTCCTAGACAAGAGGAGCATTTTGTACATATCAGAGCTGCTATGATATCAGAGATTGAGGCTGCTCTCTTGTGTACTTATTCTTTCTTGGGTTAATTCCAAAGACTGCAAATTAACTAAAAGAGTTCTGTCCTACCAGAGTGAGGGTCTGATGATGGTGGGCCTTCATCCTTTTGAAAATTGCTACATTAGAAAAGTACATATAAATGCAATCCACAGGAAAATCAGTGAAGCTGTAGCTCAAGGCAAATATATGTCTCCAATCTACTAGATAGATGAGGGGAAAGCTTTGAAAATAAATTATTTTAAAAGTTTTTATTCTCCAGACATATGCTAAGCTGCCCTTGGGACAGGAAGTCTTACAATATGATCTATTCTATATTAACCTCAGTCTTACAATATGATCTATTCTCTCTCAACCTCCCCCACTTGAGGATTTAGAGCAGGCTGTCCCCTCCACAGCAATAACATCTCTATGTCAGGAGACAGCCATCCCGTGGGGAGATAATTTTGACACGGTGACATAAAGCACACTTCATGTTCAGTGACCCTTCAGGCTGTTGCAGTGTGCTCCCTGCCTCACCTTTCTATAGCTCTCCTCCCTTCTGGCTGCCGTGGTCATTCCCAGCCCTTGCTGGTACAGCTTGTCAAGGGATTTCCTGCAGTGCAGAGGAATGGGTCATCCCGAGGGTCAAGCACAGCCCTGAACGTTCTCATCTGCTGTGATGGAAACCACGGGGCTAAAATCATTCTGTTAAAACTCCTGTGCAGTTACCACCACCTTCTGAAGATGCCAGAAGATATTCAGCATCCAAATTTAAAGAATTAAAATTTCCAGGCATTGAAGCTCCTGCCTGAAAGTGTTTTATCCCTGACACCACCGAGCAACTTGGTCCTTACATGCAAATACTACTCTGGGTGCATGAAGCAGGCATTGCTTTGCCCTCCTCATCTGAGCCATGCAGCTTAGAATCAGAGAGAAGGAGAGAAAGTGCAAAGATGTCTCTAGTCTTGGAGAAAGGACTGGGAATTGGGAGCCTAAATTTCAGTATCTATGCCAAGTTCTATCAAAAAACACATGTACAGCTGCACTAGTTCAAATGAGAGGTTCATCTCTGATTTTCCCATTTCCAGCAGTGCACTTCATGAGTCTAAGGGGCCAAAAGCAAATCTAAAGCAAAAGTTTATGGTTATGTCATGTCCAACCCTTACAGAACTGTATCCCCTCCCTGCTTTCATCAACTAGAACTGCAGATCTAGACTTGGCATAGTCCATATATTGGAAGCTGATCCTTGCTTGTATTTCCTACATCAGCAACAAGTTTAAGAGAGATGACTAAGATATTGTTCTTCTCTTAATGTGAACAGTTATTGGCTGGCCTGAGTGTGCAGGATCCATCCCTCCTCTGCACTCCTGATGGAGGTTATAACAACACCTTCACTACCATAAACAGTAGTGAACTGTGTACACAATTTGTGCAGACTTCATTTGCCTGCTGAATAAGCCTAGGACTTCATACTGGTGAGTTTCAAGTAAGGGAATAATAAAACTGGCATGAAAATGAATTAAACAGAGGAGTACAATGAGTGTTCAATCAGGAGAATGGATCCACACCCTGCTGCTTGGTGGATGGGGTATGCTGGTGGCAGATCATTTTCCTCAGATCTCTGCCTGTACAAATTTCCCTTGTACCCTGCCTCAGAAAAAGAAGAAACCCATCAGTTCCAGGCCACCTCCTAACTACAGAACCCAGACTAACCTTCTGTGCAGGGATCAAGAGCTCTGGGTGGTCCCAAGGCCTCCCAGCTGCAGAGTGCCCTGTTCAGCACCTGCAGAGAGGCTCCTCCCTTGCCTGAAAGTCTCTGAAGCTGCCTGAATGGAGAAGATTTGAGAAGATCTTTTATGTTTCCTCACCAGTGGGCTGGTGCACTTCTAAACAGCCAAACCCAGGGCCCAGAGTATGTAAGCAGATGCCAGGGAAGAGGAAGCAGGCAGCCAAAAATATGGGATCCTCCCCTCATAATTTTTTGAGTCTTCCAACTCTTTTCAGTATAAGAATTCCTAAGCCTGGTGTGGTTTTTCTGTTTGGTAACCCCCAACAGATGTCTCTTCTAAGTATATGACTAATTTTTTATTGAATCCACATAAACTTCTTGTGTACACAGGATCCTTTGGCAAGGAATTTTGCTGAACCACTACCCACTGCCAGGAAACCATCTCCTTTTGTTTCTATTAAATCTCTCAACTTCATGTGATATGCCCTAAGTTTTGTGCTGGAAAACAGCCCTCTCCAGCCATCATTACCCTCTCCATAGTATTCATGATTTTGTATAACTTTGGTTGTTTTATCTCCTCGCCCAGATATTTTGTGTTATGCAGTCACTGGTGAAATTTCCTCCACATGTTTATTGGGAACTGGGTTGTCACAAGCATGAATGCTGATACAAGAATCAGTTTGCCAAGTCCTGCATTGCTGTTTAATTGCTCTTGTGAATCTCTGATCAAGTGAACTCCTTGATGATCATGTTTCTGCAACTTATGCAGAATTAGATAATGGTTGTATAGCCTCAGAATTTCATATACTGAAAGAACCTTCACCCCTTTCATTTGCATGATCATAACAAAACATCCCAATCTCTAAATCCAGGACTGCCAATAGAGAACAAAACAGCAAGGTGCAGGTGATCTGTGGCCTTTTCCAGCCTCTTGTGGGACTACTCTATTCACAGTTATCATCCTGCAGTTGCTCACCTTTTTCCTACTTAAATCAGATGTTGCATATAAATGCTAAATATTCTATATTGCTACCTTGGGGATGGTAATAATAACAGTAATTAATGTTTGTTTAACCTTCCTCTTTGAACTTCAGTGTCAAAGCAATCATACAGTCAAAGAACGACAGAGAGCAAATAACTCTGTGATAGAGTTTTCCTAGAACAACCAAAAAGTTAAAAATGTGAGATACTTATTTGGATCTGTCTCAGACAAAATTCAGATAGAAGGGAAGAGAGATGATCAATTAGTTTAGGCTTTGAAGAAGAGAATGCTGCAGCTCAGCCTGTGGAAAATCAGCCTGGTATGTGCTGGTATTTTCAAAGTCTTATCACAGAAAGGTAGAGAACATGTGCTGACGTGTCTTACCATGTGTGTACAACACAGGAACTACAGAGCACAAAGTTTAATAATCACACTTCAGAGATCTAGAGTTCAAAAAGAGGATATGAGACAAACTGAGGTCTCACTCGCCTTAAAAAGTAGCACAGCTTAAAAAGAAGCACAGCAATTAGAGACATTATTTGAAAGAGAAGACACAGGGTTTGTGCTTCCTTTATTTAGAAGTGATGAAGATACCTTTTAGCTTATTTGTGCATTAGTGAATGTGACAAAGCTGGGGCATGTGCCCATGAGCTGTCACAAAATAACTTACAGAGCCAAATCCCTGGCAAGAGCAGCAGAACTCTTGGCCCAGGCCAAGAAATAGCCTTGAAATCAATGCCCAGATCTGACTCAGGAGTCAGCACAGGCAAATAGATCATATTGTTGTGGCTACTCTTTTGTGGTGGGGAAGAGGGTTTAGCTGAAATGTCATATGCCAGCTAATCCTAGGATCACTGAATGGTTTGTGGCTTATTTTGCTTACTACTAAATATGCAACCACAAAACTTGGGAGTAATGCACTTAAGCTCCAGAGAGAGGTAATATTTCAGACAACATACTGCTTGTATTTCTAATATGTTTCCTGTTGCCTAGATCTCCCAATCAACTAGGTTTGCTCAGGGGACTGGCTGGGTTACTTTTCTGAAGCTTAGCATAATCTTTTTCTTTATTCTTACTGTTGCAAAGAAAACCTTGGCACCTAGCACAGCAATCTGGATTCCATTCTGAGAGCAAATCCAAGCTCCTTTTGGATCTAGCCTTACTATAACACCAAAGGGGAAGAGAAACAGGGACCATGCAGGTAAAACAGGGAAAACCAATAGATTAGAAAGCATAATATATTTCATTTTATATACCTCCAGTGTTGCCTTTTTTATACAAGCTCAAGCTCAGGAAAGACAAAAAAGCTGAAGCTCAAAACCAAAAAATATCAAAAATAAAGGCATCCTAAATCTCAGTTGTGTTCACTGATGCTTTGTGAAGAATCAAGAGGAAAAAAAAATAGGTTTTCCTCTACTTGGGGTGATGAGGGTAAGAAGAGATGTTAAAATGTAAAATGCTTCCAATGTAGCTTTAATCTCAGCTAGAATAGTTTTGTCTTTGGTTTAAAAGATATTTGCAACTACAAATACAAAAAAAGAGTAACTGGTTCAGATTTCTGTGGGGGAACGGATTCGAGTTTTGGTCTTTTCTTTGCCTACTGTGGCAATAGCCTGTATGAGTTTAGACTGCCTAAGTCTGTGAATACATTTATTGGGGGGAGGAGAAAAAAAAATCTTAAATGCCTCTCCACTCTACTGAGCTCATTAGCTCTTCTGAGGTTTTTGTTTCAGGATTTAACAGAATCTAGTTACTTGGAACAGCCCTGGTAATGAATAAACTTCATTAATGTTAAGATAATTATCTACTTGACCACTGAGTTGAATATATGGTGAAACATTATGGTTCAAATTCAAAAGAACATTTAACCATCTGCATTTGACCAACAGAAAAAAACGGAGCCACTTTAATTATGGAGCTAAACATTATTTGATTTAGGAATTTCAGCAGTAAGGAGACTGTACATTGCTTTATGGATGAAGAAAGTTCTTCTACCACTACATACCTTTTTTTGTTTGATGAAATTCAGATAGCAAACAGCTTGAATGTATCATGACCAATAATGACAAATATTAAGCACTGTGAATCAGTTTATATTAAAAGAGAAATTGTGACTTTAAATCTAGGTCTGTTTCACTGAGGGAGACACAAAAACAGGACAAAAGGAAACAATTAGCTTTCTGAATTTCACAGCTTTGCACTCCAAGCCAAAAAAATATTGGACAAAGGGGCTTCAGGAAACCAACACTTGAACTTACAGCCCTCTTGGCTTGTGCAATCAAACGGGGAATAACTCCCCATCTGTAGTAGAAATGAGATTACTCATGACTGTGTGGATGACCAAGGCAACAGCTTCTTTCAGAGGAGGAAGGAAAGAGAAGAGATGGGATGATTTCAGGGGTTTTGAGCCTAACGCTTTCTTGCCCTTCTCTTTAGATGATGGAAATGTATCCTAAATATCATCCAGTATCAGTATTTTATTTATAAAGTCCTCTCTAATTCCCACAATGATCTAAAGAACTCATCTGGGGAGGGGTAGCTGTATGATACAAGTTACCTTTTCTAACAGAATTGAGAGTTTGTGGCCATTAACCAAATGGTTCACAGAGGAAGCCCTTCTGGAGAGCTGGGAAGGCTCAGTGGCATAGCTCCAGCCAGAGAGAACTGGAGGATCGATGGTCTGAGTTTTGAAAAAAATTAAAGTGGAATGAAGACCTGAGCCGGACTTTGGTGTACAGTTAGTCTTTTCTGGAGTACAGGGAGAAGTCATCAGTCTATACACCCTCACTAAAATCTAAGAATTAGAAACCCAAGGTTTGACAGCAAAGCAGAAATCTGGAGGAATTCTCATCTCTGAAATTCAATATATGAGCACACTTGAGCAAGTTCTGCATCCTATTACACATTGCTTGTTTTAATTAATATATGTCCTATTAGGAGTGAGTAGAAGAAATATTCTGACAGTTTTATTGTGTTTGGGATTATGTCAAGGATTTAGCATAAGAAAGGCCAAGTGCTACTGACGGTACATTTCCTTTTCAGATAATTTAACTGGCAAATTTATCTTGACATATTATCTTTTGGAAAGGCTCCCTGTTACCTATGCCAGGTGTAGGAATTGTGTAGAGAGCACTACTAATGCAACACTACCTGATGTGCATCACTACAGCAAAATCTGGATGTGAGATGATAAATTAATGCATTAAAATGGTATGATTTAGCCAGAAAACTCCTCTCATGTTTCCCAAAGTCTGGATAGGGTGGCTGCATCAGTGGTTTTAATTATAAGTCTGTGGAAATTGCATTATTTCATCTTCATGTGTTTTTTACGGATCCACATGATATTCCAGGGGCCTATGATTACTCTTACCATAATGGTTCTTCCTTGGTGGGATACTTTAAGTTTATATTTTGCTGTTGGATTTGGCATGATACTTTAGTTTAAGCAGTCTAGTCAGAGCTACTATTCCAAATTTTCTGCGGTCTTCTCAGACATTTATATATTTATATATTCATATATTTATATATTGTACCTTACAGTAGGACAAGTATGTAAAAGTATTAAGCTCTTTTTTTTTTTTTTTTGTTACTGGCGAATGTTTTATACATGTTTCCTGTCACATTGAAAATGAAAATGTGGATTTACAATGATACTATTATTGCAAAAATGGGGAAGCTCAGACTTGCTCAGGTAACAGAATTTGGAGGATCTCCAACTGCCTTTACCTCTGGTTCTTGGAATGCTATAAAAGTACTTGCTTGCATTGGTCACACTACATAAGGACAATTTTACCAGACTTTATTCCAGCATTTTGAACAAGTTAATTGGTAAAAATTAGTAGAGTAGTATTAACATGTTTAGAGACATTTATCCCACCAATGCTGAAATGTGAACAACTGCAGTTTAGAGATGAGAAACCCCCTTCATTTACTATAGTGGGAGTGTTAATGAAAAGCGCAAAAATAACTCCTAAATTTTTATCAGATAATATTGGATAACGTGGAAGTCTGCAATTCTTAAAAGGGAGGTTTTATTTTTAAAAGATTAGGATAGTTGAGCTTACATGGCCCAGTAATTTTATTTAGAGTTTTGTGCATGTTTAATAGGCAATTACACCTGCAAATGTACAAATTCGCATTTCTGCTACTTCTGGAGAGCTCTGGCACAAGGTTTGGGAAGACAAAGTGATATAAGAAAGTTTTGTAGTATGATGGTTTTTGTTTTTATAATATTCCATTGCCATCACAAGAAACCATCTCCAGTGTTGTAAGTGCTCTACAGGCAGGAAATAAAGTGACAGTCCCTGACCTAGGAATTACAGGATCTGTCTGGGCCACCTGAACCATTCATTCAGTCACCAACCTGACACATTTTCCTTTTTCTTAGTCTACTCTGAGATAAAGAAAGTGCTGCAGGATAAATTTTTCTGGAAGCCAGCTGTCACAATAGCTGAACCTTCCATCACATGGCAGGAAAGGGATTTGGACATTTCATTCTGGTACCAGAAGTTGCTCTGATGTCAGCAAGCTTTGTGTTTGAAGCTTGGCCATCAGTTGAAGCTCATGGAAATTGAGAAGCACCACGAAGGTCCTTGTTGAAAGCAAGTAAGCAGTGAAGAAACAACACTGGACGGGCCCAAAGTTACCATTTAGGTGATAAAGAGAAATAATTCTGGAAACCTCTATAAGACCTTCAAATTGAAGATAAACAGCTTCTGTTGGATTTGAAGAGAAGGGAGAGCCTGGGATGGGGAAAAAGAGAAATGTTACATTGTAAAAGCACAGGACTGATGAGCAATGCTCTCAAGGGCTCTGAGCCAGCAGGTTGCACATCTGGAGGCCTAAGGAAAGGATGTTTTAATAAGCAAAATATCCAGCCTTAAGCAAGTTCAAGCTCAGTAAATGAATAGGAAAGCCATATTTTAACTTCTGCGTAAAAGAACTGGCAGATTTAAGACAATGCTTTCTCTACATTTTGGATTTGTTTTCTGAAGGGTCAGTAGAGTGTTGTGCTGGATTGATGAAATTTGGCATAAATACATTGAATCTAAACCTGCTAAACACTGTGGGCTTGGCTCATCTGAAACCGTCTGCCACTCATCAGACAGCAGAAAAGCTGGAAGCCAGGAGAATGTTGATCAGCAGAGATTCAAAATAAACCAAGCCCTAAGGGATCCCAAACCCAGTGGTTCAGCCCTTCACTCAGCTGCCAGTCTCTCATCTACTTTGTTTTACCTTGGCTTTATGTTAAGCTCCTTCACTCCACTTTAATGTCACACAGAGAGCTGCTTCACTCTTCTGATTTTTAAGATTTCCCTGGGCACAGCCCTTGGGAGTTGGGAGACTCTGTTGAGTGAGAGCTTAATTGTAAGGCAGAATTACAAGGAACCTCACCATTATGTCGTAGACTCAACATTGTAACTTCGTAAGGTTAATGAGATCATTCAAGCAAATACAAAAGAGAAATACAAATTCCTGTCTCCATGCTGCTTTGAAGGAACTTCAGAAAAGATGTATGTAAGAAAAGGAAAAGTCAACAGCCCTGTTTTAAAGAGGTAAGGCTTAACATCGGAACAAAGCCCCAGCATCCCAAGGAGCACTGAGTTATGCCAAGGTTTGTGTCCAGCCCTTGTGAGCAAATCCCCCTCGTCTGCACTTCCATAAAATCAGTCATAGGGGACCCCTGAAGTTTCTGGCAGATGTCAACTGCAAAATGGAGCCTTTGATAGGCAGGCTTGTGAAGTGGTTGAGAGCATGTTTAAGCATGCCTTCTAAGCCTGAAAATTTACAGGGTGAAGACAATAATCTTGTGAGAGGGAGCTAGAGAAGGACAGAAGAAAGGTACCATGAAATCTTTACTAGAAATTGACTTGTTTGATGACCTAATTTATTTAGAGATTAAAATTTATATGAGGATAATCACAGGAAAATAATCTACCTTTACCCTATGAAAAAATCCCTGCACATTTCATAATATTCAGAGTTGTTTCCTGTACTGTGTAAGTGCTCCTGTGAACACATTCACCCATAAGTTCTGATATGAATATCCCTTTTCTGTGCTCTTTTCCTCCTACACTTGATGCTTCTCTTGCACTTCCTTCCTATGAACTATTGCTTTTCCATTGCTGAGTTGCTCACAGTGAACTTCTGTTTGGTGTTTTTCTAAAACCTCATCCTTCAAATCTCTCTGTAAAAATGATGAGCTATTGATAGAGCAAAGGACAGTGCACTAGAGGGAATTTTTTTAAAGGAAGCTCCTTTTGATGTGATTCTATATGCTGAAAATTATGAAATTAAAATTATTTTCAAGTAGAAATATATAAAGTCACAACAGCAGCTCTAGATTTAGACAAAACCTAGACCTGGATCTGGTAAAGCATGGATTTGTTCATGAGTACTGAAACTAAAATGTGAGCCAGACACAGAGGAAGGACCATCTCTTCTGGAGCAAGGAAAAAGCATGGTTCTTTCTCACCAGAGATCAGAGATGTTGGCTGTAATCCTCTTCACACTAGAAGGAAAGTAAAGAGCAGCAAGGAGACACTGAAGGATGTGCCTTCCTGAAGGATGAGAGAAATTCAAGCTTAAATGTCTGCCTCATCCACTGCAAAAGAAGAATCTGAATCTGGTTCTTGCAAAGCAGTGTTTGTTCTTGCCACTGGCATCTTGGTAGCTTGGATCCAAGAATGTCTGTTTCTGCTTTTGACCAAAATTTCTCCCCTGCATATGAAATTTCCTAATGAAGTTTTTATCAAAACCAGCATGGTCCTTTGAAGAGCATTAATGAATTGGAATTTCCTGATGAAAACATTCCATCAAAAAATTCCTGAACTAACTCTACTCTTCATTTTAGCTGGATTTGGATCCAGTCCTCAATTACTAGAAAACACTTCCTTCCTCTGCAGAGCTGACTAACAGAAATTCTTTAAATGAATGAAGATAGACAAGTCATTAGCTTTTTTCTCACAGCCAGGTCTGAAGTGAATAGAAAGAGAAATCCTGTGCAGGCAGGTGAGGCCAGAAATATGTCTGCTATATTAAACAAACATACCAGGAATCAAGCATGATTTTTAGATAGCTTAAACAATAACAAAGCAAGCTTGTGAATAGGGGCTGTACAAATATTTTTTGAATGAATAAGACTCACTTGAAAAGTTTAATCATTGATTTAATTTTACACTTGAGATCATTTGCAGTCCTGTTTCTTTTTAAAGTAAGACTGATGTCATTTAAGAAACACTGAGGTTGAAAATATTTGCAAACTTTAATTTTCACTTAAGGCAATAAAGCCATCTCAAGTTCATTAGATGTTTTAAAAGCTTTTGAGTAAAACAACAAAGCCCTAAATGAATAAAGATTTATTCTGAGAAGTTATTGGATACATCAAAGCTATTCTTTTCTCTTTTGAAGAATATGGGGAAAATCTAAATTAGATACCTGTTGGTGCATAACTGCATTTAATTTTTGACCTCTCTGCTGTTAAATATGAACATAACATCCAGAGGATCTTGTTCTATACTGCAGATGAACAGTCCTCAGAGAGTGATGCAAACCTTAGAAGAAGGAATGGAGGTAACTCTATAGTAAGCACACAGAAAATGTAAGCACTGGAGTTTCTGAGTCCATTTGTGTGGCTCCTTCTTCCTCTCAGAAAATGTTTCTGAAGCCACGGAAAGAGATAACCTCAATGTAGTCTGATTTGGGAAGTTACTATGGACAGGTACTTTAATGCATTCCTTGCAAGTTCTGAATGGGCTCATTGTTCCTAAACACAAAATTGGTGGTAACAGGGCCAGCATCCCTGTTTTACATCATAGCATCATATACTGCTCACCCAAGAGGTGACTGACAATGCTGGAATGGGGCACCCACACTGGAATCCTCCACACTAACTCCAGACATCTACATCTCAGAGAAGCTCCTGAGTAATGAAGTCCTGAGAAGTCCTGAAGTTCACCTGAGGAGGGAGCACAAAGTGTTCTGGGGTGCAGTTCATCCCACTGATATCACACAGGCTGACTGGAGCGGGATAACTTCTCCTGCCACTGGGCACCAGCTCAGGTGGGACTGCCCACACCATGGATTTCTCCTTGGGGGAATGCTACAGCTGCAGCTCACTGAACTCTTGTGCTTGGTACCACATGACATCCAAAGTCTATTTTTTTCATTGCTTTTTTATCTCATTTATCTCATTTCCTCAAGGACACCAGTGAGGTTTTCCCAGTTACACTTGATAATCATGTTCCAGCTTCGTGCTGTTTGATGAGTACTGGGTGTGCATCATGGCTCTGTAAGTCCAGCAGGGTTTTCTGTGAAAGGTTTAACAAGTTTTTCACAGAAAAGAAGTGAATAGTGCATTCCAGTGGTTTTAGATAATCTGGTTGAAAAAATGATAGGAGTGTTGAGGATTGTATCTAACATACATCTTAGATCCAACTGGTATGTTAAGAATATTTTTAGGAATACATGAGCTTATTTTTTTTCCCTAAACATAGTAAAGTGGTGTTGATTTTTTTGGTCAAACCAATGTCTTAGATTACTTCTGTTGGCTGTGAATTGACAGAATCAACTACGTATTTAGTTTTTTAAAAAAAATCTTAATAACTGTTTAAATCAGTGTAAAAATAGTATTTACACTTTCCAGTCAGAGAATATCTGCAGAGAGAAGGCAGTTTGGGAAGTTTAATTTAGTAGCTAGGTTAGAATAAATTTTCAGACTTTTAGAAGACCAAAGTGAGAGAATCACTGGGTAACGGTGTTTGTTTTGATTTTAACAATAAAAGTATTTTGATTGCATGAGTCTTGGCATATAGGAGTATTCCAGAGAACTGGAAAATATTAATGTTGTGCCAATATTTTAAATGGGTAAGTGGGACAATCTGGTAATTATATTCCTGACAACTTGACATTGATATACAGCAAAATAATAGCATAGTTGATATAGGGCTTTACTACTCAAAATCCAAAGTAGAGCAATGTCATTAAAGCCAGTCAATGTGGGTTTATGAAAACAATTCTTGTCAAAGTATCTTTCAGTGAGATTATACATTCCTGCTGATAAAGGTAAATGATGCAATATACATTGTACAAAATATTTGACTGTTATCACAAAACATTCTATGAAAAGGACACATTATAAAATCAACACATGACATATTATGGGGATTAAAACCTTGTTAGTGGTTAAATCTCCACATACACTCCTCAATGAGGGTTTATCATGTAGATGTGTTTCCAGATTTTTTTAATGGTTCAGACTAAATTACCATCCAAAATTTTTATCAACAGTCTTGAAAACACCCAATTCCTAAATACTTTCACACAGTAAATCATATTAAAATGAAGACTAATGAAGAAAACTGATTAATAGGGTCTTTATTACCAACAATAAAAATGTATTATATACCCAATAATAAAAATGAAGACAATAAACTTAAAATATTTGACTGCTTCCTGGGCTGCAGTGACCATGAAAATGGAGAGTTGGCACTATGGATATATAGCTGATCATGATCTCCATCTGATCCATGCCTATCAAAAGAGTATAATAAAAACTAAGGAAAGTGAGTGGGAAGCTTGCATTAACTCTCTATTTGTCATGTTTGCTGCTCTGGCTTGTTGTGTCTTGTTAGAATGTCTGTGCTCTAAGACAAAAGTTTAAACAACTAGAAATAGTTCAGAAAAAACTCAGAAATGTAATTGAAAGTTGAAATATGAGAAACATGACTGAGAATGACAATCAAACTGCTAAAGGGATTTGCCTTGTCTGAGATACTGAGAAAAAGCAGAGAAATGTGATTATAATTTTATGGAGGTTATTTGTTTGTGTGGTGTGGTTTGGGTTGGTTTTTTGTTATTGTTGGTGGTTTTTTGGTTTTTTTATTTTTTTTCTTTGATTGTTTGAGTTTTTTTGTTTTCATTTTGTCTTTTAATCTAACAAGTTATGTACAGATGAGTGGATAGTGAAGGAACGCAGACTTCATGCAGAAAACTTTTACCATGTAAGAGTGGGAGAAACTATCTAGATACAATCTATCTAAAATAATAATAATCTTCTCAATCAGTAAAATACACTTAATTAATGATATCTGTTTGTATAATGACATGATTTGTTGTGATAAAGGGTTTAATATCTATAATGTTAGCACAAGATCACTGCATACTTTTCCTTGTTTCAGAAGGGCTTTCACTGGAGACAAACATATGCTGCACCAGATTTCAGTGTATCTGTGAAGAATAACAACATTCTGGTGTATGGCCATGTTTTACTCTTTAAGTGTATGGTTAAATTGAATTCTGGTGAAATAACTAAGTGCTGTTCCAAAGACCCATAAAACTGCATTGTGTTGTGTCAGGGGAAGTTTAGGTTGGATATCAGGAAAATCTTCACCCAGAGTGTGGTTTGGCACTGGAACAGGCTCCCCAGGGCAGTGGTCACAGCACTGAGCCTGGCAGAGTTCAAGGAGCATCTGGACAATGCTCTCAGGCACAGGCTGTGACCCTTGGGGATGTTCCGTGCAGGGCTAACAGTCAGACTTGATGATTCTTGTGGGTCCCTTCACACTTGAAGTATTCTGTGATTCTATGATACATTGCATGAAAAGAATGTTTGCACATTGCAATTGATAGACACTTGGGGCTATCCTAAATGCAAGACTGGGCTTGTAGCTAATGCATTTAATCCTTTCACAAAAGCAGTGATAAATTACGAGTAGTTGAAAGGGACCCTTATAATTATTGCCCTGTGAAAGTTAGGAATACTTCAAATTGGAAATATGTAGAAATTCAGAAGCTGTTTGCTCTGATCAGCAGAGCATGTTGTCAGTCCCTGACCACTGGCATAGAAAGGAAAGAAATGGGTAAATACCATAAAGGTAGCAGAGATTTGGAAAGAAAAACAAACAAAAAATTAAACCCCACAACAGAATAAATGAATAGTCATTAATATTGAAGCTCACTAATATTTCTTTCTGTTGCTGATGTTGCTATATCCCTCTAGCTCTGACACCCAGGGCTACACATGTAATTGCAGAAATGAGCAGTAGATTGGGGAATATACAAAATCAGAGAATTGACTTGACAAGATACTGACCCACACCTTGCTCTGGAAGGCAGAGAAATCTTTAGAGCAGCCCAGGAAAAAAAAATCCTGTGCCAGCTAGGGAAGAGGTAAGGTTAGATTACCCAAATATATTGATTCACATCATCTCCCCAGCACCATTTTTCATCCAGGTTTTAAAGCTGGCTTCCCCTGGTAAACATCCAGTGTGCTGATGGTACCAATTCGTGTGCCAGCTTGACTCCAGGGGAGGTTGGATTTGCTGTTTCCTTGTTCCCAGATGGTGCAAACTGTAAGCTTTATTCCCAGTAGGCAAATAGGAGCTGTCACCTGCAGTGCAAACACCAGTCTAAAGAACCCCTGGTGTGCAGCATTCAACACAAAACAGACACTGTCAAGATCATCTTTGTACAGACAAGCAGGAAGGAAAAGCAAACACACTCTGCTTATACTCATTTACACGTTATGTTGCCATAAGCTTTCTCCAAATATTATGTAGATGGAAAAGTAGACCTCATGCTGCTGTAAATCAGTAGCTGTGCTGTGGCAGCAGGAGAAAACAGTTAAGGGATTCAGTTTTCTTCCAAGAAAAATCATACTTTTGAATTCCATCTGAATCAGGGCCAAAGGAATATTCCTTATCTGGCTGCAATAAATGTTCTTTCAAGCAGGGATATATGACCAGCACACTCTGCTCAGGCAAGGTCTGCACTGCCAGGATGTGGAGAGGGATTAATCCATGGGATATGGGTGCCTCTTAGACCAAGAGACCCTGAGGGACTTAGGCACCCACCCCCCCTGAATTTTAAAGAGGGTTGGGTTCTTGCAGCCTCACAACCTAGGAGTTCCCTCAAGTTTCTCTTCATAAACAGCAGTTCATATTTTTATTAAGGAAACCACAGATGAACTTTGTGCCTGAGAATACTACCACACACATCCTGAGCTGGAAATTACTGAGCAGGAATTAGGGGTTTAAAATTTATGCATTACTGCAAAATTGCTGCTACACAACAACATCACTGTCTTAATGTCTACAGATATTTTTCTTACACTGGAAAAAAAAAGAAATAATAATCAGAAAAAAAGTTTTGATTTGGTTACACCAAACAAAACCTTAGTATGCAAAGCATGAGAGCACAACTCAACAGAGAGAGCTGTGATTTAGGGCAAGGCAGGATTTAGAACTTCTTTTCTTTGTTTCACATTAACTCCCAAAATTAAGAGGTAGCTAGAACAGCTCCTTTGTCTCCAGTGCATTCTCTCATGAAGTGAAGCCTGCTCATTGTTCACTCTTTCAGGGAATCCCCCTTTTGAACAGGACAGATTGAATCCTAAATTAGCAGTGATAAAATCTACAGCTAGAATTTTATGCAGCATTTCACACGACCCCAGACTGTAGAATGTGAACATCACCATCCTCTCCACCACTCTTCATGTACAACCATTTCTCTCAAGTGAACCACAGCATCCCTTTACCCTGTGTGGTATTTCTCAGCTTGCCTGCTGTCAACTTTCAGTTCTCTGTAGTCTGCTTGGGTGGGTGCTGGATTAACCATGTCCTAGATGCAGAGACCGTCTCAATGTTAAGCCAGATTAGGTCAAATAAGCTTTATTTCTTCATTAACAACTTCTCCATAGTAACTATTCTGTTCCAGAAACTGCTGACCAGACTCAGTACACAAGTGAATGACTTGTGCTGAGTCTGAGTTAAAAAGCCCTATAAAGCACAAACTAGGCATGTGAAGGAACCTCAGCTCTTCCAAAACATTTTAAGGACAGTGCAGAATCTTCTTGGCTCTAGAAAGGATCACCCAATGGCATTGCCAGCATTAAGATGAGTATAAATAAGCCCAACTTTACTCCAGCAGCTCTTTCCAAACCATGCAGATGTCTGCACTTGATTTCCCACATTTCAGCTATGTCTTTCTCTGGATTCATGCCTGGTATGTTCTTTGATTTTCATTATCTAGACATTGAGGCCTCCCATTAGTAGTAATTTCATTGTTTCAGAAAGCTTTTTGTGGTTTATTTTAACATAAGGGCAACTGCTTCTCCCAATGCTTGTTCAGAGCTAGCTTTTCTTTGCAGGGCCTCAAGTCCATATGTTTAAAAGGAAACTAACTGGAAAATATAAAAGTTTTTTGGTACTAATATTTTACAACTTCTCCTGTGAAAGATCATCCACTTTGCACAGCCCAATTTTACATGGAGGAGAAGAAAGAGTGAACAATAGAGAAAGTCAGACAACATGCCCAGGATTCTGCAGCACACAGGTAAAACAAGACCAAAACTCTGACTCCAGGCTCTGCTCCAATGCACATTTAATCACTTTATGTAAAATATGAAAGCCAGCACAAGAAGGATTTAGAAGGCTTCCAGCCCAGAAAATTCTGGCTCTTTTCTGGAGCGTGGTAAATATGGGGCAGTGAAGGTCTTTGAAGTCAAGCAGGGTGTGCTTCAATGCAATGTTTTTCCTGAGAAAAACAGAGCTCCTCTTCCTTACCCATGTCAAGTGTGCAGGTAGGGGAGATGAAAAAGAGGCTGAGTTGCTCTGAGGAGAACCCTCACTGCATCCAGAGGGAGAGGTAAGAGTGTTCCACTGCCTCTCTTGAGAGTCATGACAGGACCTCCATTAGAGGCAAAAACCTCATACTTCAGGCACTGAGGACGTGCTCAGCAAAATCTTTAGGGAGTCTAAAGACTTTAGCTGTGGACATTGAAGTACCAAGATGTAACACACAGTGCTCAGGATCCAGATAGTAGTTTGGTCTTTTGAAGGAAACACTCTTCCACACACTCACTGTGGACAGGAAATATAACAAACCAGGGTCAAACCTGCTTCCCTGTCTTTGGGGCATATTCAGGTAATTTAACTGCCATATACCTTCTATTTATTCCCCTACATGGATCTGCTGAAAGTCTTTATGCCAATTTATTTGTAGACCAAGGAAGACCTCTCTAAAAAACTTCATTATAGGAGGGCAGGAAGGTATAAATAGATCAAGTCAGGCAAATAATTTTTTGCCAAAGCTGGACTTCTTAAATCATGCTTTGGGCTTAAGGAAAATGCCTCTACATTCTTATTCTGAGTGGCTCTGATCTTCTTCATGGTTGAAACGCACAAGGTGAATTAATTAGTGTGTTCTGCATCTGAAGAAACTCTCCATTCAGCTGCCAAACACAGGTACCCAAAACCAGCGGAGTATCCCATGGTACTGGAGATATTTATTCCCATAGGATAAACAGGACTAGAACAAAACTTTTGACAGATACGCAGCATGTGCAGGTTAGTAAATTGTCCTGCAGTGCCTAAAATGGTGCCACTTTCCCATTAAATGTAATTGAATCACACTGAATTTATGAAGGCAAAGAGTCTGTGGAAGATCCAATTCAAGCAACAGTGAAATAAGCAACATAAAATAACCAAGGACTTCTATTTTGTTTCAGTTATTGTCATATAAACTATTTCTAAGTGTAGAACATTAATTCAGAAAAATATTTGTTTCAATGTACTTACAAAAACCTGCAATTTTTTATCCAAATTGATGAGTAAAATAGAAAGAGCAAAGTTTTCCCTAAATAAGACAAAGAGATTCATGGCCTTAGACTTGCACTGTTAAATTGAAAACACATGCATTGGTGATAAGAATGATGATTAATAAAATACAAGCAGCAAGCAAGTCCTGCCATCTTGGGAGTACAGTCTTTGGACAAAATCTATTATTTCATTGTCCAGCACAGAAACATCATCAAATACTTTAATTTTTCACCACCAAGCATAACTGCATTTCTCACCCATGCTGATTTGAATCCTGAGCTTGAAAATGCATTTGTGGTTTTCAGGAGCTTCCTTAACACCACTAAGGGTAACTCATCTTTAGTACCAGATGAAGATCTAACCTTGCCAAAGCCCAGGTGGAAAACAATTTGGCTTTATACCAAAACATTGCAAGAGGCCAACACATAGCTCTGAGAATGGAAAGATGCCAGATGCAGGCCAAAGCTTTTAAGCCTGTTCTTAAACTGAACCTATTTAGCCACCATTTCTTCTGCCACATAGGCTTGTAGCCTAAGTTAATCATCCTGCCATTTCACTTAGCCAAATTCCAGCATGCAAGCATAAAAAAATGAAACCTTATATATTACTAAATATAAAAGAAGTCCCACCTACAGTTTTAACTAGCTAGAGGAATATATCATTTCGATGTATGCTTTTTAGACAACATCAGGTACATCTCAGCAAGCTGGAATTTATAAGTTTAAATTCGCTTTCCATTCCATTATGAACAATTCAGTTGTTTTTCCTTAAAAACAGTTCAGTGAATGTTTCAACTGCTTTGTATAATCACAGGACTCTCATAAACAGTTGCAAAATTGAATTCTAAGGCTGCAGCTGTATAGTGTAGAGAAAATGTAGAGAAATCAAGCATTCTGCACTTTATTCTGTTTATACATTAACATACATGTGTGTGTGTGTGTATTTATGCACATATACAGGCATGAACAATAATAATTACTCAAAGGGAAAACTACTCTGAAACTGTAGAAGTTGTCCTGAGGCTGTTCTACCTAAGACCAAACAGTGGTTCCTATATATGTGGAATAAACTATATGAAGTGAATTGTGACATATGATTATTGACACCTCTCTATAAAAGAGAATGTACACAGAAAACTATTTCTAGAAACTATTTCCACATCTAAGAAAATCCTGATCCAACTGTAAAAAGTCATCTGAAGGAACATGATGGATGGACAATGACTTGAACTATTTAAAACTGCACTGAAAAACTTCTGAAGGATTTACTTAGAATTAACAGCGGAAAGGAATCAGTTTCAGGTGCCCTCAATTCAGGCAGCTGTCTTAAGAGTGAGGTCCTGTTGGGATCTTTGTCCAGATCTGAGCCTTGAAACAGCTCACCGAGGATCTTTTCTAAACCTCCAGGCATTTCTCTCTTTTATGTACTGGCAAAACCCAGAGCTACTCACACTGCACTGGCTGCTAAGCACTGAAATCTGGCTGCGCTGAATTTAGCCTTAGGAAACTTAAGAAGTCATTTTCACTTCAGCTATAAATCCACTCTTTGGATTGAGTCAATTAAAGATTTGATGTTCAGCACGTCCAAATGAAGGACTGAGCACTGGTGGCTTGCCAGTAATAACCCAATATATTGCAAGATAATAAAGTATCTTGTGAATACCAGAAAGCTCAATTATATTAAAAGCCTTCAGCTTAAGCAAGGCTATTTCCTTGATTTCTGTCTCTATTTAATTTTCAGGCTGTGACAGTAACTACTTCATCATGTGCTGGTTGATTTCCTAAGAGCATTAAAGTACACAGCAAGTCAGACACAGCCATTTCAAAGGTGCAAACAGGGAGGCAGAGTCACTCTATGCCAGGTTGTCCTGGAAATGTACATAAAATATGGTTTAATCATCATTATGATTAAAGTAGAAGGATTTATTAATTTAGCTAGGTTTTATTAACTTAACCATTGGTCTCCTAACTCTGAAATCTAATAACTACTCTAGAACTATACAGGGGAGTTTTAACAATTTTCCTGTTAATGAGCAAGAGAATTTCAAATTAAAGCGTGTTATTGCATTCCTTTTAGCTAATTCATTTTAGCACTTATTTGTAGTTCCAAGAGAAAAAAAATGGGAAAAAAAGGTGCCCTCAAAAGATAGAAAGTTTCAAATTTGACATTTCCTTGAAGTTTTAGTCCCATGTAAACTTGGACTCATCTATGAAGATCTCATTGAATTTCAAAAGACGTTTGTGTGACCAATCACTCAGCGAGATTTCAAAAACAAATGTATAAGTGTATAAAAATAATCTATTTCTCTGTTGAAATCCATATCTGAATTCTCAAGGAATCAATCCTTAAAGTAAAAGCATCTTCCTGTGTATTTCTCATCTGTTTCCGTTGCTTCTTGGTCACCTGAAATGGGGGAAATTGAAATGAATTAAACACCCAAGTCCTTTCAGTGTGCTCAGTGATTGTCTTACATTCTTCTACCTTTTCTCACAGCTGGGCCTGACTCTTCATTTTGCTTCTGATCATTCCACTCCCAGGTCATTGAGTTTTTATCCCCCAAAACACAAAAGATGATGGCTGTAGTGGGGTACCACACAGGTATATTTATAAATGAAAATTATTTTGAGTATCCAAGGTGCAGGAAGACATTCTAGTGCAAAGTTTCAAAATGCTTCCACCTTATATTTACATTCTTTTCTCTAATTCTTATACAATCACCTACAGCAGTGAGCTGGATGGGAAATACAAAGCTGTTGGGCATCAGCACAACCACTGTTAAAACTTAGAAATTTGTTATAACAGTGGGATGTGGTGCTGCAAAAGTAAATTAATCACAACATCTTAGAGAAGACCATGAAGCACATTTCCCATCAGAAAAGAGCCCTTAGCTTGACAAATCACCACAAAAACCATATAAAGGAATCCCTTTCAGAGTTAACTTCAATGTTATTATAAAAGTCCAGCTTTCCTGTCCACAGACAGGAGTCCTTTCACTCACAGACAGTAAGAGGGTAAGAAGCAGCCTAACACAACCTCCACGGTTTGGAGAGACAAAAGCAGGTTGCTGCTGCCTTCACTGGCTCTGAAACCCAAACATGGTTGTTGTGCACATTCAGGACATGGCAAGCAAAGAGAAGGGCTGAAGCAGGTGATTACTGAAAGCATCTCACACCTTCCCACAACTCCTAAACCAAAACAGGTTCTCCCCAAATTTAACAAAAAGTCAAGCAAAGGCTAAATTTAGTACAACAGAAGGAACCTTAAGTCTAGAAAGATGGTTCTTTATAATGCCACTAAAAACACTGACCTTTCAGCATAGATCTGCTTTCCAGGCACCACAGTGGGAGCAACAGGACTAAAATAACCATCTCATATCTTTGCAAATGTTTACTTTTACATATAGGAAACTTATGTTGCAGTGATTTGCTCTGCTTCTTGAAGATAGCATGCAGCATGCTGTGCTCTGACCAGCACATCTGTTAATATTAACAACTAGTTATTAGTGAAATATGGCACCATGACAGGGATCTAGGCTGTCTTGGAATGGTCTTAATCCAAGTCCAAGCAGTCCAAAGTTCTGCTGGTAAAATGAGAGGAAAAGAAAACAACAATAAAAAAAGTACAAAGAAATTAGCACTTTGAGATGTACTATAATGGCCAGAAGATTTCAGAAAAGAAATAAACCAGCTATTTTTATATATTTTAACAGGGAAAAACACTTTGGTTTTGTTGCTGGCAATTTTATTTTCCATTTGGTTTTGAATACATGTAAATAAGGCCATGGTTCAGAAGAAAGAGATTGGGTAGAGCAGAGAATGTAATGTGTAAGAGTAATGTGTAAGCTCCTCTTTGATGTGGAATGGTTCACTCAACAGGCAGTTCAGTTTGTGCAGAATCCAACTTTAACAGCAGCTTGATCAAACTCACATGTGGTGAACCTGTCCCCTGGGTGCATTACTGACTGCTGAGGGATTGATCAGGAAACCAAACCTCTTACCTGTTTTGTCATCAACATTCTCTCGGGTATCTGCTCCACTGTTTCTTAACACCAGAGTGCGGAATTGTCCCTAGAACATCAGAAAGAAGTGCAGTTAAACCAGTGTTCTTTACATTTTTTATTAGGCTTCTGCTTTCAAAAACAGATTGGAAATTTGCCAATCAGATGCAAAGCAAGCTTAGAGAAACTAAATAACACCTACAGCTGTAGTAGAATGATCTAAATATTTTCCATGGTTCACAATCTACAGCTGTTGGCAAATAGTGAATATCACATATAAATACCCTTTATAAGAGATGTATCTTTATTTAAAACTTCATTCTTATATAAATAAAGTATTTCAGGAAAGTAATGTCAAATTGTTAACAGTGATATGAAGCAGTCTCCATGTGTCATTTATTCCTATTTCCATGCAAAAAAATGTTGAAAGAACTAAAACATTCTTGGCTTCTAAAGAAGAAACCATATTGGATCTTTCAGCTATTTCCTTTGGGAGGACATTAAAGTCAACCCTGAAACATCAACAGGACATCTAAATAAAAGGAATGGTAAGAGAGAAATCACAAAAAGAAATGATGATAGTTGTGGGGGTCTTGAAAGTTAGATAAACATTTCATGATTTAGGTGGCTTAAAGACATTAGCCTTGCTGTTGCCTGTAACTGTATTACACTGCAGTCATCCTTTGTACAAATGATATCAGGCTATCTATTTTACTCTCTCCCAATTAAAAAAGTTCATGTTTCTTTTCCACCAAGACTTGCAGATAATAAGAAAAAGGAAATATTGAAAACAGCTTTTGAAGGTAACTTCAAAGTTTTCTTTTTGGCTGATAACACAGGATTTTTCTCTCACCAGTTCACCCAACCCCACCCTTCTTGTCAGCTCTTAAACATATTTCTCAACTATTTTGCATTGTTCATTACATTTTCTCCATTTCCTCTGCTAGAACTCCTCTTGCTTATTAATCAGAGACTTCCATTTTATAACTTTTTCAAAATTATCTGGTTTTCTGTCCATTAGTCCAAACCATGGCCATGGTCCTTCATCAAATGGCTTGTTAAAAAAAGAAACGGCCCACTCCAATGAACTTGAGATTACCTAAGGAAAATGCAACCCTAAATAAAGAGAAAATTGTGTATTTTTCGTTACATATTTCAACTGTGAAAGAATGTCAAGCTTTTTCCATGCTTAGCTCAGCAATAAGAAAGACACTAGGTAACTTATTATTTATATTATTATACTGGGCAGATAGATTTAATTTTTTTTTTTTTCTTTTTAAAAAGCAATCTTTAATTGCTGTGGCAAATTGACTCTAATGTTCAAGAGAAGAAGTGTTAAGTGGACTGTTTTGCTCATGGAAAAAGAAAGGTTTTGCAGAAGGGGGTGGAACTGAATAAGAAACCAGGATGAGAGGTGAAGCCGCTCTCCAGCAGAGGGAGAGGCAGATCATACCAGACTTGGGAGAAACAGCTGGCATATGCAGCTTCCAGAACCCAGTGATAACTTTTTGGGACACTTGCATAATCAATGTAGGCAGAGAAGCAATAAGTGATTTCCAGAAGTCTGTCTAAGTATCTTAGCTAAGCCCTGAGCCAGAGGATGAGCTTTAGGTCAGAATTCCTCTGGGGAAAATGCAGCAGGTGAGAAAGATCAATCTGGCTTTGGATGCTCTCTAGAGGAACAGGCCCTTATTTACCAGAACATTTCAAAAGACAAATTCTCTGATGCCTTGGACAAGAACCACAATGATCCAGGAGCATCAGCCTGACTGGCCCCAAACTGTACCTCAGATATCTTTTGATTTTTTGTGGTCTAGTGGAAATCTAATAATTTTCAGACATCCAAACCAACCATCTGCACAGGATGATCATCAGCAGTGTATTCCATGCCAGCTGGCCAAGCACAGCCTACACACCTCAGTGAATCTGTACTTTTCCTTTCTCTTGAGCAACATTTGTCATGTAATATGAGGAAACCAGCTTGGTTTTTAAGGCTAGATCCAGCCTCATCAAAGTAAACACAAGACTTTCCAATGACCTCAGTGGAATTTGGATATGGCCCTTCACCTTCTTCTGTCTTTGAAATACAGATGAAGATTTTGAAAATTCCTCTCTGGCTCTGTATATCTTTTCAGCATCTAAGCCCAGTACCTCTGTTTACACAGAGATGGGTGGTTCACTGCTTCTCTTTCCAGCTTCTTTTTCTTTGTTGTTTTACTGATATATTAAATCCTTTAAACAGAGGCTTAGAATACTTAATTTGTTTCCCTTTACTGACCTGAGCTTTTGAACACCAGATGTTAGTCCTGAGCCACACCTCTATGGAATTTACACCTCATATCAACAGTAGAGCAATGCTCCTGTTGCTGGAGAAAACAGCTGAGTGACCAGGTACCTGCCACAGACTCCACTTTCAGGAAAAAGAATAAATAAAAGAAACACTTATCTTTCATGCTTTTTTTTTCTTTTTTTTTTTAATTCTACTGAAGAACTCCTGGAGTATCAAGGCCAGCATCCATGGCAACATAATATTTGCAGGCTCAAATCATAAAGAAGATGTAAATGACTGTGTGACTTCAAAACAAGTGTCTAATTCCTTCAAGCAGTGAAGTCACAAGACATGTGCTTCAAGGTATGAAACCAATAAATGTATGTGACTCTGTTATCCCTAAATTGATGTATCTAATATGAATCTGAAAGATATAATATTGGCTGGCCTTTTCTCTCACTTCTCTCCCTAAACCACTTGAGATAAAATATTTTTAAATGTATTTATTTCCATTTTCAACATGTGTAAGTGAAACAGGAACACGTGTTCATTCTTCTGACAGCTGTTCCATGCTAACCCCATTCCAGGTTTACATCCTTTCTCTCTCTGCCCAGCTACACCTCTCTGATCCCTATGGGTACACATTTCCAATCCCCACTGGAATTCTGACCTCACAGAATATCTGACCACTCTTCTGCTACCAAGGATGTCTGAACAAGTGGCAGACCTGACAGAACACATCTTCAGATTGCTTGGAGGAGGAGGAACCGCATACATCTCTTCACCACATTTCTATTCATCAGCCACCTGGTACCTGTCTTTTCTCAGCTGATCAGTCCCTTCTTGGGTGAGCACCTCTTTAGGCACCCTCAGCTTTGTCTAAGGGAAAAATGCAGCAACAATCTTCTTCCTACAGCAAGGATCAACACGAGATACACTCCACAAAACATTCTCTCCAGCACTTCTGCTGAGGGATAACCTGTTTCTTTCTTCAGAAGCAGGGCTACCTTTTCCTGCAGTTTAGTTTTCCTCTTTGCTCTTATTTCACTCATCTAGTTTGAGGCAATGCACAGAAACAATTTTCTGAACTATATTAAATAGTACAGGCTTCACAATTTTTATCTACACAATAATATGCTTTGGTTTCATTTGGAATTACAAATATGCTGAAGGACAGGTATGTCCCTAACTACAGTCACCAAAAAGTGCTCCCTGATGTGGACACATAAAAGATTAATTGGGTGCAGTGCCCAATCATGAATGCAACCTCAGCCCTCAGGAAATGCAAGGTAGTTGTGCATTGTTTGTCTGAACATCAAAACATATATTTTTCAGTATTGCACCAAAATATAGTTTTAATCTTCTATTTTGAACTTTTTAGGACGAGAGTTCTGTCTATTTATTTCAATTATATCATAATAAACATAATAGGTTTCCAATTTATTTATAAGACTAACTATAGAGCAGTGGGATTACTGGAGTCTATATTGTAATAAAATAAAACTCTTGTATTCTAGACATGCTTCAAAACATCAGTTAACCAAATATTAAATCAATGGATTTCAAAAAAAGCTTTTTTTCCCCATGCATCATCACATTATCTTATCTGGTCCCTTAACTGAAAATATTATTTTAAAAGCTCCTAAACACTAATTGGATCATGAGCTCCAGACCACAGAACAGTGAATCCTGGGCCACAATTTAGAATGGGCTACCCTTACGTGCTTGAAACTTTGTTAGCAGCTGGCTCCACAGAATCTTCAAGAGGAATTTCTTTTTCTGCCACATTTCTCAAAAATGTCTGTTTCTTGAAGATCATCAGTTCATGAATGAAAGGGAAAACAAGGGATTCAATTGTTAACAAAGGAAATACTTTTGTGGTTTTAAGCTCTGTTACTAAGGTATTATATAATCTTCTACCACTGTAGGGAGAATGAATCTTTCTTATCTATTCTGTCAAGACATTCTTCATGGAAGAATTTAGACATATAATTGGTAGAGAAAACAAAAAATAAAAGCCTAATACTCCTCTGGTTTTCCTGAAGACTGATCCAAAGCTATTACAATTTTCGTGTCAAAATCCCTTTTGTGTGCAAAATTATGGACTGTGTTATATCAAAGACATGTTCACTGCTCGCCAAAAGCAATAAAAGTCCAGTATTGTTTAAAACACAGAAATAAAGCAGAAGCTTAGAAGTGAAATAATTGACACTCTTGGTTAAGAGGTACAGAACTGAGGCACTTCTAACCTTTGTAGGAGCTGGTAGTACTTAGCATCTTGATTTATTAATCACTTATTCCGTAAAAATCATCCCCAAGAAAGAATTTTCAAGTAGTTTGGAGGTGAAGGATCAAATTCAATCTTCGAGCATATGGAAATAACTCCACGTTTTACTATATATTACCCAGCAAAATAACCTAAGTGATCTCAGCCTGTTCTGAAAATGGGACTTGGGTATCTGTATTTCACAGACATTAAATATGATTCAGAAGCCAAAAGCCTGAAGATATTTTAGAAGTTGTCTACTTGAGCATTGACTTATACCTCATTCCAGGCTCTGATTCTTTCTGAAGTTGTGGGTATAGGAATTTACAATAAATTACACTCTTGTTACATAAATTCTGCTAAATGCAAAACAAACTCCTCTACACAAACCTCAGGTTTGTTCAGTCAAGTTATTCATTGTCAACCTAAAGAAAGATTTCTCTGAATTATTGACTATTTTCCCCCCCAGCTGGACCAGTTGCTGTAATAGAAGGTGTTATATTCTTTTGATCAGTGGACTGGGGAAACCAATTGTGAAGAGCAGAGAAGAAAATCAGCTCATATGTGTAAGATGCATTTCTGAAGAAATATCTCCAAATACATAAAGGCAAAGTTCTTCATCCATGCAAAAAGGACAACAGTGGTGCCTTCTTCAAGTTTCTCTGGGTAGCTTTGACAAGGGAAAACAATCTGTGAGAACAGGATATTATTATTATGGAAGCACAACTAATAGCACATCCATGTTATAGATATACAGGGAAAATTACTTTACAGAAAAACAAATGATAGAGATAGAAAAAATATTTTAATAACTGGGCTCAGATGGACTTCTTTATGCTAGAAATTATACAGTTTATGCTCTAATAGATGTATTTCTTGGCTAAATTGCAGCTATAAACAGAAAATATTCATTCATTCTGCTGTTTGACCTTTGCACTTGAATTTAGCAACGTTCCATAGGAAATTCTTGCTTACAAATCAACACAAGATCAAAATCACATTTTTCATTTCTCTCCATGTTAGAATCATAACATGCAACTCTGAACTTTTTTTTTTTTTAATAGATATGTACATTTTATATTATGTAGGAAAATAAATTCTTTACTGGAAGTGCAGGTCTTGGGTGTGTCTGGTGCTTAGTTTATCTATTTTGAAGGGCTTTTCAAGGGCTGTGTCTGATTGATGGGTCTCTGCCCACAATGAACCTAACACAAGGCAGATCTTCCTCCCAGCACACATTCTCCTCTTTCAACATATGCTTGCTCTGGGACAGTTATTTGGCATAAGTCAGCTGAAATGAAAGAATAACTTTCTTCAAAATTTTGAAGCCTCAGCTTAATGCCTTTTGGTAACAATAACACTTGAAGATGACAAAACCAGTTGGAACGAGGTGAAACACCAAGCATTTCATAAAAGTAATTTGAACCCCACTGTCAGTCACATGGTTGTTGGTCCATATTAGCCTTTATACCTTGATTGGGTAAATCCAGAGTAAACTAATGAATGTGACTGGGAGATGTAGTTCTCAATTAAACAAATTTCGTGAAAACAGTGCATTCAGCGTTGGTATATTTAAACATTCATACTTGCACAGAAAGACAAATTTCACAAGCTGTCCAAGAAAATCTCTCTGACAGTAATCAGGGAGAAATAAAATTGAAAAGATGTAATTTTATATCTATCAAAATATATATATGCAGCAAAAAGAAATAAATAGACAGTAGCTAAAATCAAAGAAAAGCAAACCTGAAGATTTAGAAGAAGCAAGGGCTCAAAACATCTGTCTGTTTAATTCAATCAGGATCACAGACATTTTTTATAAATGTCTTAGCATACAAATCACTTTTAGAGACCTCAAATCTTTGGATCACTTTCATTTTGGCTTCTTTTGTCAGATGTGGAGGTTTATGGGCAGAATCAGGCACAATACTTAGAGACACACCACAATTATTTGCTAGCTAGTGCATATAGACATAGGCCAGAACAAGTACGGTGTGAGGAAAAGCTATGGCTCGCCTTGGGATAGATGATGATACATGGCAGAATATAACATAAAATATATTCACACACAGCAGTACAGTCATCTGAGGAGTGTCTGCTGGTCATATGGGCACCAAGGAAGTGCAGAAGTGTTAAATTCTGCTGTTTATTGAAATAAGCTGATTGTCAGTATTGCTGACCATCATCTGAATCTACCTATTTTCCTCAGATTTTATACCTTTTCCCCTTCTTTCTCTTCTGTGTTTTCTTCTCTGAATAATTGATAAGTAACTCATTATTAACAGAGAAATCTCACTTCTTTGTTTCCACCTCTTTATTATGCAGAATTTATTGCACTGTGTGCTCTCTCACAGGTTGATGGAGCAGCTGCTGCTCAGTGCTTGCTGCACCTCCTCAATGTAGAGACAGGTCACACTACTGAATGTGTAAGTCCAATGCACATTCAAGGGGAAAACTTTAATCTGCAGTTGACCACGACATTGCCTTCCCTCTAACACCACTATGTGCTACCTGACAACTTCATCTCTGCAATTCACATTGACAGGTGAAAACACATTTCAGCCATGTGCTCCATGCTCTGGGTTGATGCCTTACCGATCTCTCTGAGCAGAGTTTCTGTCCTTTATCAGACTTTATCAACTTTCCTGTAATTATACTCTGTCACAGCAGTCTGTGCCTGCTGGCATCACTGAGCTGCTCACCAGCAGGGAAGGATTCCTGCACTCAGCTGTCCTCGTTTGCAGATGTGTCACACAGCTGTTCAGAGCAGAAACTCAAAATCTGTCAGCTACTAGAACACACTTTTTTTCTTTAGCCACCAAACTCCAGATGCAGAGGTGAAAGTTTTGGGTATTTCAGTCTGAAAATGTGTCACGGCATAAAGTCTTCCTTGCAAAAATTACACCCATGTAGTAAAATCCAACTTGCCTTTCCATGGAGGACTGGGAACCTTTATCAAAGCACGATGACACTAATCCACTACTGAGCTCACTATTTTCAAGTTTTCAGTCTTGTTTTAAGAGGAAAGTCTGGGAGACCCAAAGTTGGATTTCATCCTAGACATTAACTCCTTAGTGTCAGGGAGGTTCTGTACATTTTATGGAGCTTTGACATGGCAGATAGAGAAAGTCTCTGTGGAATGATACAGATGAGCATTTTTTTTTTCTCCTGTTTTTGCCATTAGCATTCTCAAAAATGAGAAGGAAAGATCCACTAACTGTCAACAACTATTTAAAGTCTCCTTCTGCATGGATCATTTGTAGAGCCATTACAGCAGATCTGTCGCTTAACTCCATATTGAGAGGGCAGCCTAACATAATTCCTGCTGGGTCAGGGTTTGGTCCCCTAAGTGTTCATTCTGAACTGCCCAAAAAGCACACATTGTGACTGGAGCTGATAGGAAAAAAGCTAAATGCAGAATCTCAGGAGGGGAAGGAATAATCATCTCAGTCTTTTCCTTCAGCACCACTTAAGAAGTACTGTAAGACCCTCACCTGCAACTTGGGCTCAAAGAGAATTTTTTTCCTTTCCATACACTGAAAATTTGCCGCATTTTTTTTTTTCCCTTTTGCTTTGGCCTGTTCTCTTTAAACACCCAACAGGTCACTTCAGGAATTTTAGCTATATCTTGATAAAATATCAAAAACATTTCTTCAAAGTGCATTTGCTCTTTGTTTCAGAACAGTGGCTTCTCTGCATTGCTGTTTACAGTTGCATGAGTGAATCTAAATGGTTACAATCAGAAAGCCATCAAGTACTCCACTACTATTTAATACAGCTACAATGAAGCAATAAAAGTCAGAAATTTAATCTGTCCAGAATTTTTCCTTTCTTACAGATTTTTCCAGATGAAACTCTACACTTATGACACATTCACTGTTATTATAAAAGCCTTTTGTTAAGGACAAAAAAAGTTTGCTTTTTATTGTTGCTTTGTTTGGTTTTATTTTCTCCTTGGTACTCTAATAATAGTACCAACTACCTTCTGCACATTCTAGTTAATGCACATACAAAAGTAAAATTAACTTCTAACTTTACTCTTATCTTTGCAACTTGCCTATTTAGGATCATGTAGCTATGGAATTCTCTTTTGTTTATTTATTTCTTTTAAAGAGATTTTAACAAACATCCTTTCTGTGCTTTTGTATGTCATGCAAGTCCAGTCCCCATGGAAAATCATTCAAAATGTCTTATTAGGTAGAAAAAGTTTTGACCCCAGTGTAGAACTTAGTTCCACCAAGCCAAACCCCACTCATGGTACCAATACACCAGGTGTTGATATGATAGTGTTATCTACTTAAGCACAAAAATTAAAAGATTTTCTGAGTTGTCTTGACACCTCTAGTCTTGGTTTCAATTTGGACCTGCAGACATAGTTTGCCACCTTGTGGCAAATGAGCTTTTAAGAACTATGAATTTCACAAATCATGTCATATTCCAAACATTTCTCAAAATCTAAGCCCACGGTACAAAACAACAGCCTTTAAAACATGAGCTGTCTTATACTAAAATAAGCAAATAAATAAATAAATAAATAGCCAAATAAATAATTTAAAATTTTTAATAGTAATTCCTTAGTCTAACTAATTGAAGTACACTTCTGATACCTGCAGCCAAGGAAAAACATTCAAGCATTGTTCATACCAGCCTTGGCAGTCATATAATCTATGTGAGTGTCAGACAGATAACTAACTAAAGGCAAAGCCTTTCATGCACACAGGTATGGCCTTACAAAGAGAAAAGCTCTTTTTTCAAGATCAGCAATTATGGTTAAATTATCAGAAAAACCAAGAATTATAAGTAGCTGATATTTCTGTTTAATGGTAAAACCATGAATAAATGCTGTAAAATTGGTTTAAATCAACCAGAAATAAAAGTGCTGCAGAACTATTTTATGATCTTTTCCAGACATTTTATATACAAAGAACACCTTGAGTAGATTTTTATCTATTCAACCAGGAAACAAACACCTCTCTATCTAATCAGAGCTACAGTTACCCCCATCCTGAGCATCTGTTAAGGACAGCAGAATCTGCTTCCTCTTTCTGGGCTATTTACTACTCAAATAGTCAATAAGAAGTTCTGTAAAGAAATGTCTTGGACATAAATCTGAAATGTAAAAGACATAAAATACATTGCACTGGGAGAAAAGGGGCTCTGAACCTCTGCCCACCAGACCCCAGGGAGGTTTTCTGAGCATGTGAATGTGAGAACTGCTCCAACTCCTGCTTCATGAGCTATCCCACAGACCCACTCCTTTCCACCAAAGTTTGGTTCTCTTTTTGCTATTGTCACAACCTGGGCAATCATTTGAAGAGTTTTAAGTCACCTGAAATACTTTTCTGTGAATTAACTGGGAAAAAAAAATAAATGTTCTTAATTAGCCAGACTATTTTTGCTAGTTTGCTTGTTTGTTTTGTTGGTTTTGTTTGGGTTTTTCCTTGTTAAAAGGTTAAGTTAGTTATAGCAATGCCAAGATCTGCTCAGATCTAATAACTCTAGCTTCAGGCTGCCTTGTCTTTCAGTTTTTCCAAACATAGGTTCAGCTTTGCCCAGAAGTTTCTTTTGGCTCACAGATCTCATCCAGGGAATCTTTTTGTTTTATATGCCTCACTGCTTTGACACAGGCTCTGAGGCATAAGGCAGATGTGAATGAGAAACTCATGTGGCTTAGGCTGAGCAGTGATTGTCAGCAGGTTTTATGGTCCTAACAGATTAATCTCCCAATACCAACATCAGGAGAGGGTAACCAACTCTTTTTCACATAGAGATACTCTCAAAAAAGAAGAGCAGAGCAGTACTTCATTTAAAAGGGCTTCCCTCAGCTGCAAATATTGTGTTTTCCATCAAATTTTAAATATTAAGTCATAAAGGACAACTGGAAAACTGTCCACAGAGTAAAGAGCAATTCATGCAGTTACTTCAAAGGAGCAGAGAATTCCATGACAAATCATTGAGTGTTTCTGTAGCATATAACATGCTAGCTCATTTTGGGATGTCATAAAACATAGTTCTCTGGATGACTTTTTCTCCACGTACTTAGGAAAACTTCCATTTCTATTTTGAATAGGAGATGAAATCAGACCACACAGCTGTTTCTCAAAGGCATAGATCTCTACAGTCTTTCTCTGCTTATGAGCAGAATGTCTTTCCTGTCTTCTCCTCCCCCTTACTGTATGAATGTCTAAATATTTGGATTGCTTTTTTTTTGCTTGTACTTCAAAGCTATATTGACATATTATCCTGTTTCATATCACTTTATGGGCTGATAGAGTCATGCCAAGGTTGACTCTCCTCTTTCACTCCGTTTTCGTTTCCTTTAGAATGCAGATCCAAGCCCCTCTCTCTGCTCTATCTAAGGAGCAATTAATGCAGTTGCAAAATAGTGGAAACTAGGTGGTTTTAGCTTTCCTAATATCTCTGTATCTATATGCCAAACTAGATTCCTAAGTTTGCAGACGCCCTAAAATTGCTTTTCTGCACTTCCTGCAGCTATTTTGAACATCAGGAATAAGTAATGCAAAAGTTAACACAGAAGCCAACATTATCTAGGTTCAAGACATAAGAAATACTCCACTATTTAGCAGTAATGAGGCTGAAAATCTGCCCAAAGTGGATTGATTCCTTTCCTCCCTTTGTTTACCAGAAATCTTTTTATTCCTTTGTGCTTCTATCACATGGCACTCAAGAAGAAGACAGAATATCATTAAAACACAAAGATTCAGTCTCAAGAGCTTCCTGATGCCTAAATTAAATAAGTTTAATCTCAGAGCAATTCAGCCATATCCTGCTAAGCTACTCCCTTCTTCCTCTGTGTAAGTATATAACTTTATCAAGACAAAGTAGAAGCACCAAATAATAGCTCTTTTTTAGTAACATTTATTTTGACTTTATTTTTATAGCATAAAACAAGGATAACAATATTCTAGCATGTAGTGGATTGTAACAACTCTGCTTTTACACTACAAATCCAAAATTTTAAATAAATCAGAAGTAAAACATCATTTTAGGACGATGAAAGCTGAAATTTCTGGTAAATCTGAGATCCAATGCTTCAAAGAAAAGCACAGGGGGAACATCACTTAGTGCCATGAAGCTTCAATTAAATCATGGGAGCCATAGAAGTTAAAAAATGCAGCACCCAATGCTTTTTCTTACCCATCTAAACTGCTAGCCTTTGGGTTAATATGGAAGATACTGAGCTTTTAGTCAGGAAAGGCAAGTGCCCAATTAGGAGAAAAGTGCTGTAACAGCAGCTGAAGCAGGAGCAGCTGCAGAGAGCATTTCTGATACCCAGATGGTTTAACTGATATTCTCTTCCCTTCATACTCCAACACAGAGGTGTAAAATACCTTTGGGGAACAGCAGATTAAAGCTGGCAATCGTTGCAGGAGTTTGTATTTCTGAGCACCCCTTTTGGAAATGCCTGAACAGAACTTTAATTTATCTTCCTTGCCAATTACTGGATTACTAAACCAAATTAACTTCAGGTATTCTAGAAGGTGTCCAGTGTTCAGACAAACAACACTACTTCTCAGCTGTGAATATTTGCATACCTAAGCCTGAGTTTTTAAAAATTCTTTTCATGAAAATCTGCTCTTGCCTCTTCAGGGTGCAGAAGAGGCAAGAGATGCTGGTGGGCAGGGTAGATGAGAAGTTTCTTTGGCATATAGCCCTATAATATTATGAGGAGGTTCTGGGTTCTTTTTCAATTAAGAGAAAACTGAGAAACATTTTTTTTTAGCAGGAATTGATTGAGATTTTCATCCAAAGGACTGAGCTTAACTCATCTATTAGTTTTCTTAAATGATCCTGTCTACATTGAAGAAACTCCTTTGAATTTTTCCCAGAAGCAAATGGAAAAGTATTTGAAAAATGTAACTTTGATTTGATCAAGACTTTTTTAAAATCTTAAGTGAAAAACTTGGCCCAGTTTTTAAGCATAAACTTTAGACTGGGATCTAGATAAATACATGTAGGTGGTCATTTAATCTCTGTAAAATAACTCAAAACCTCAGGCATGAGCACCTTCAGGGAGCTCAGGTTCATGTTTGAATCTAAACAGTGGATTAGGCCCTCTCCACCAGATACATACCCATTGATGGAGAATAATTTTGTGCTTCTTAGAGAGAACCCTTGAGGGATGTAACATCATATCTTCCTCTGTCAAGCAATAAGGGATGTTAAAAGCCACTCAACCAGCACATAAAGGCCTACGTTTTCTTCTGTACACTGAATACAACTGAGTTTTTGTGGGTTCCTGCAGGATTTTGTGGCTTTCCTTATTACAGAAAAAAATAATTTTTTTGGAACCCTTGGAGTAAAGTCAACAGTCTCATGTATGTAAAGAAAATTGTCTTATCTGACACTGCAGGTGGCTGTTTTAACTTCACAAGGGCAACATGAGGTTTTTGCTGACAGCATGCCTGTCCATGTGTATTCCTAATTTTGTGCTTCCTTTTTCCTCCCAGTGAAACCAATACTTTATTGAAGGAATTCAACAGGGGAGTAGAAGTACCAAATATAATTAAGCTTCTACCTGCTTTGTGAAAATGGATGACCAGCTACAGCAAGAAAAACTGTATGTAATGCCTCATGGAGGTAAAAAGGAGATGTTCATGTCCATGCATCTCCCACATGGGACAAGCTTTTAAGCGGGCCCCAGACAGAGGAAAAGTTTCAAATGGAGCCTGTTCTTGCTTTGAATCTAAAGTCAGTCAGGCATGCAGCAAAAATATATGGAGCACAAGACTTCCTTATTTCCTGTGCCTGTGGAAGTCCTTGTTTAAGTAATTAGTCTTCATGACTGTATACTAATAGCTTATATAAAGCTATTTGCTTCTGGTACAGTTGTTTTTTTATGCAAGAGCAGATGAAACACCAGTTGTGCAAGAGATTTCCCTTTGTGAATTAACCTAACAACTGCAGGGTCAATTACCTCTTATCCTCCCATACACTGACGTGGAACAGCAGCTGTCTCTTGTGTTCTTGCTGCCTGGAAGGCATGGAGTACATGATAGGTACATTGTTTTAATTAGCACTCTTGCATGGACTTACACTCAATTAATGTTACATTTAGTGCACAGTGAAGCAGCTTGAGAACTGTCAGAAGGAAGGCAGCTGGGCAGGGATGTTGGTTTGATCTCTTGTGTACCTTGAATCTACCAGGAAAAGGTTTGACTTCCTTGTAATGAGCATTGCCAATGTGCCTGGTGTCCTAAGTATGGCTCATTGCTTTTCAGCCTCATTTCCTAAAAGTCTTGGCTGAGTGACATACCTCATTATGCCCTGACATGGAAAAATAACCATGACTGTTTCTTGAATTTCTGAAGCAAGTTCTGTGGGAGATGTATGATCTGAGAAATGCCTGAGCAATACTTTGGCTCTTCAACTGTTAGGATACCACAACATCCCACAGTTTACCCTAGAGGCATATGCAGCAAGATATCCTTGCTGAAAGATGTTTTGTGGTACTTTTTTTGGTTTGCAATATGGTCTCTTCATTGTGAAGACCAGAAATCTGTGCAAGATAATTTGAATGCATAATTTGACTTTTTTTTCTCAATATAGTCACAAGACATAAGGGCATTTCTGAGGCATGAGTTCTAATTAAGGATATACAGAGAAATTTTCATGCAAATAAACTTTGGGAAGTCTATGTAAGAAAGCAAGCAAAATACTATCAAGGAAATTAGCTACAGTGTGAGAGAGTAGAGAAAATTTTCTTCAGAGATGCTTCTTAACCGTCTTTTCATCTTTTCTCTCTCATAATATCGTTCTTCCTCTTTTTTCTAATTTTTTCTCTAACTTTTTATTTTTATTTTTCAGAGGGTATTTTTTCAAATATAAGTGTTTTTATAGAGGAATCAGATATAGATAGGAAACTTTTACAGTTGGTGACACTTCTGTCAAAGCAATTTGTGTCATTCTTGGAAGAGGCAGCCTTTTCCTTTGTGTGTCTCTCACAGTTGTAACTGATTTACCATCTATCTCCCTTTCCTTGGCACTTACAGATTTTCAATTTAAAATTCCCTAGCCCCAGCCTTTTGTGGAAAGGTGAATCTGGCTGTGAACACAGCTTCTGGAAAGCTACACTGGAAGAAAAATTAAGAGCAGAATAGTGCCTAGATATAAAAAATAAAATTAAAAAATAAAATAAAAAAAAAAAAAACAAACAAAAGGTGAAGAAAATAAAAAGAGAGGACTCTCTCTCCCTTGGCATATCTGTCATGGCCCTCTATGTTCCACTGTAACATCAAGGCCTTCATCTTGGAATACCTAAACCAGTATTCCCCAGTAAAAAGGACACCATCACCTTTCACCATGATGGCAGCACTTTCCTGAAAGTGTTCTTCCATACTCCTTTAAACACACATTCTTTTTCCCCTGTTAGCAAATAAATCCATCTTTTAAAAACATAGAAGGTTTTCTGCTTTCATGTTTCCTTCCTCCAGTATAACAAACAAAAGACACAGCTTTCCATTGTCTGAATGATGGCAAGTATTTTAAAGAACATTAACAGGATTTTTCTGAAAGCATATATTATTACTCTGCTACTGGTGCTTTTAGTCTCATTATCAACAAGACAAATCATTTTTATTCAACTCTATTTATACATGTGGTAGACCAAGAGAAAATGTTTTTAAAAAGGCTCAATGAGGTGTTACTTAAATGTGGTTTTCAGCTTTAAGTGATTTATTATCTATAAATTGAAATATTTCAGTTGAGAAGGCTCTAGGACGCCGCACTCTTCCTCCTCCTTGCAAACCCTCTTTGAGCCAAGATTACAGCAGGTGAAAGTTCTAATGTCTGTTCAACAGCTCTCATGAAATAATTACATCCAGGAACCATTTGGTTCTCATTAGATCCAAGACTGAAGGAGCAAAATATTTTTAAGGAAGGAAACCTCCTTACCCCAAGAAACACCCCACACCCACCCAGAAATAGGCAAGTTTTTTCTCACTCCAACAGCTGCTTAGTAAGCACACAAACCCAACCTCATGGACCTACCACTGTTTTTTTTAAAACCCAAGATCTTTTCATGTCACGGTGCATTATTAATTAATTATGTGTCTTAGTCTTCTTCTGCCTTCCAGTGTTTTTCTTTCGAGCATATTTTATAGCTCAAATTGGTTTTTTTGTGGTTTCAGATCTCTGCCTACTTTTTCTCCGTGTTGTCTCCAGTTATTCCTGCTGGTGTTGCTATGGCTCTCCTGTATGACAAGGAATCACCATCATCAGACTGAAGAGTAGTTTCACAAGAGGAAGAAAGTACATGTAGTATTTTATGGTCACGATGCCTGCTTTCTTTTGTTTTACTTTGTGTAGATGATGTTCTTCAGAAATTCATTCTGGCTCAGAAAAATCCCTCATAATTCAGACCCAGGAGATCCTGTGTAAATCTCTATAGACCAGCCATCAGAGAGTTGGCTCAGAGCTTCACTTTTTTCTTCACTAAAATAAATTTCTCTCTTTCTTTCCTAAGGCCTTTGCTTCATTTTCTGTGGCCAGAGATGTTGCCTAAGTGTGAAAGGAGAAGGAAACTGTCAGCAACTCAGACTGGGTATATAATTGGCAGCAGAACATTACATTTCTCAAGCAGAAAAACTTTTTTTTTCTCCACAATACATGGCAACTGTAGATCTTCTGACATCAAGACTTATGTCTGGAATGGGAACCTTAAGAATGCCTTAAGGGTGAACAACTACTGATATTTTCTTTGATAATCAGATAATTAATTCATGAGGAGCTGTGGGAGTCGAGCACAGAGTTACTTATGGGATTCTAATGAATCTCTATCTTCAGGTGCCAAATCCAGTCCCCTGCATCCTGCTGGTTCCTAACAAACCTTGAAGTCTGAGCATTGTCAGCACCCTCTAAAATTACATGAAGGCTGACATGGGAAAGTTACTCTAATGTTCTGGGATGTGTTTGTATGAATGGCAAGAAGGGACCATAGAAACTCAAAAAAATATTTCTTTTGTTTATTAGTAACTCATTAGATGTCCATTGAAAAATTACTAGTAAAAAAAGGGGAAGAGAGGCTGAAATTTAAAGGCACAGATTTGTATGCCAAAATTTCGTAGTCATCACTGTGACCCACCTTACAGAATCCCTATTTTAACTCCCTGTGTTTCAGAGATGTCTCAACTCTGTAGCTCTCACAGATGGTTTTAATTACAGATATCCAAGAATAATTATGGTGAAAGTAGTTCAAGAGCACAGTTCACGGTGGCCCCTGAAATGCTGGTCTAGCCAGTACAAAAAGAAGCTAAATCCAGTCCTTTTATATCCTACCATCAAGAAGATGGGCAACATATGCTGAGAACTATTAATATACACTTCTAGGGTATAAAGGGTGGTGTCCTTCCATCACAGAACACATCAGTATTGCTGTGGTTTATTGTCTCATCTTCTGCTATCAATATTTTCATTGTTTAGCCACCTAATATGGACTTCTGCTTCTTATGGAAGCTTGGCCTGAGGGTTTTGAGAGATGAGGCAATCTCTTGTGCTGCAGAGACAGCTGCAGCCCTGCTACTCCTATACCTTCAGTCTTACAACTTATGGAAGTTTGTGTATCTATCTAACCCATTTGATCAGTATATTCCTCTATCATCAGGGTAGAACCTTTTGTGCCAAAGAGCAATTTTGTCCCTTTCTTCATAGGCAATCCTCCCTTGTTTTGTGTTTTGTTCCTCAAGTATGGAAAGATGGTGTAGTTATTGAGGACAGGAAGTGCAGAGACCAAAAGGCTGGGTTTGCTTTCCTTTCCTGCTATGATTTCTTCTGCTGTTGTGGTCACATATGTTTCAGTCCCTTCTGTGGTTAGCAGGTTGTCCTCAAGATAAATACCTTAAAAATTCTCTGAGTTGGTATGAAACAATAGTAATATTGGGAGATTTTAGGTTTTCTTTTCTGTGTCCAACCCCTAGAAGTTGGGAGGTTTTTGTTCATATTGGTTAACCATTTTGTTAACCATTCTCCATCCCAACAACTTGAAAAACATAAGAGTTTCCGACTTACTAAATAGCAAATTTTGGCAGGAAAGGATCTGTCTTTCCTGTGTTCTGGAACATCTCCTCCCTCCCCCAATGCTCAGGTTGTGTAAGGTGAACATCCTGTCAATTTAAATAACCTTTATACCATCTGCAGTAGAAGATACTGTCCGGAAACTCAGTCACTCAGAAGAGACATGTTACTTTTGGGAACAAAGTTACTAATTTGGGAACAAAAGTTCCTGAAAAGCTTTATTAAAGTGTTCCAGTAAAGCACATTTTACCAATTACTTTTCCATATTAAAAAGACTCATAAAACCTGTACATTCCAGATGTCTTATCTGTCCTCAGATAAGGATTATTGTGTCCTATGGGACAAAACTTTGTAGAAGTCCTTTGCAAATACATCTGTGGTATATGATGGCTGTTTCTATTTCATTGTGAAGAACAGGGATTGGGAAGTCTACAAGGAGGGAACATCAAAGATATTTTTTGCTGGTAGTGCAATAAGTCTGGCCAGAAATGTTCACAGTTTGCTAACATGATTAAATAGTGGTTAGGGGCTGCTTCAGTAGGAGTACCTGACTGCTTAGTACCCGTGACATATGCTCCTTTTCTAAAACAAATGTAGAGGATCTGAGATTTGTCAGGGAACTTTTGTCTCAAATAAATACTGAGAAGGAAATAATTAAATCATTGCTGTAATGCTGCTGTAGTTAGCAAGGCTTGGGAACATTGCAAATGGTGTTCAACTAGAAGCTAAAGCAAAGACATTATTAAAATAAATGATTCTACTTGTGAACTTAGAGTTGAAAAATTGCCACAACAGTTGCTGAACGAAGAAAAAAGCCAGTATAAATTGAAGTAAAAAGAAATTTAAAGGATATACAAGAGTGATGAGCCCTCAGTGCAGCTGACCACAACTTTTTTCCTCCTTCAAGGCATTACTTATTTGAAATGGAGATTAATGTCACACAGCCGTCCCAGTGTCTATTTTCCTCTTCTCCTATCCTGCATAAAAGAGCCTAAGATCACAGTTTGAGAAAAAAATTCTGTCAGTTCTTTCATTTTGAATACTCCCTAATTATATTAACTTTTGGCAATTAGAGAATTGGGACATGAAATTTAAAGATACACCCTTTCTTCTGTCAACATAAAGGCCTTAGTGCAGTCCCTCAGAGGAATAAAGTAGTATAAGGTAAACAAGTTGTCTTGCCTCCCCTCTTGCAATCAAACTCTCAAAGTTTTGATTTTTTATATTCTTTGATGTGATAGTCTAAATAACAATGATACTTTGTGAGGAGCTTGAGGAAAGAAGAGAAGGAACCATTGAATCTGGAAGGGAAATCACACAAGCCTCAAGTGGGAGTAATTCTGTAGAAGTCTGGTCTTACTCTATAGTGTGAGGAATCAGGATTCTGTGGCTTGAATGCCAAAGCTAACAAGCTCTGTGTAATCTTAGTTCTTTTAGAGCCATCAAAACTAGTGTTGGAGTTCTGGAAACTGAGAATTTGGGGTTTTAGTATATAGTAATACATGTGAGTTAAGATGGAGGATTTGGGGCATTGTCTGAGTCCTTATTCTTCACCTTCTTCCTTCTTCATGGGTTTAGGTGGTTTTCTGTAATTGGGTGAATAAGGACCACATTGTGGGCCTTGGGTGGTCATTATTGAGTCAGAAATATAAATAATATAGGTGTCACTTTGTTATTGGATAATTAGTGCTTAAATAACCTCAGAAAGAGTTAGAGGTGCTCCATTTTACCTTCTTTCTCTAACTTGCTAGTTAGAGCTCACAGCTTGTGAGTCTGTAAATAGATAAGAAATAATAAATATCCAAGTCCAAACACAAAACCAACATTTCCCATGTATTAATCCTGACCCTGGCAAGGAAAAAAGGAAGCAAGAACCTTCACAAACTAGAATACTTTTAAAGGCATTTTTAAAATCAGTGTTCAATCCCATTATCCAAAAGCTGTCACAAGCCTCATTCCCTGCTCCTTCAGGCTGTACTTCAGCCAGCATTAGTCCTCATTTTAGGCAGGCATTTATAGACAGGGTGTTTACAGCCACTCACAGAGCCACAGAAGACACAGCCTTTAGCAGCTGATATCATGACTTTGAAATGAGTGCACTGAATGTGTCAGGAATATTACCTCGATGATCCAATCCTATCACAATCATATTCCCAACCCCAGCCCCTGTGCCCTACTGACACCTCCTCTGCACAGAGCTCTCCCAGGCTGGGGTTGTCTGCCTGTACAAAACTAAGGGTTGTTCAGCCACTCAGAGCACAGTTATCACTGCATTTATCAAAGGTGAAATTGCCTGAAAAAGGCATGTCTTCACAGCATATTACTGTGCTAGGCAGGAAGAATTTTCAATCCCAAACAAAGAACACCTTATCCACATCAACATCTTTGATTTGTCCTTACCAGCAGAGGCTGCTTCCCTGTCTGTGACTCTTGGTATGAAAATAGCTAAAGTTTAGAAGAAAGTGACTGTATGTAACAGGAATATTGTGCCCTCTGTGTGACAGCAAAAGCACTAAGAGTGATAAAAATGAAGTGATGTGAACAAGCATGGCACATACATTAGGTGCAGTAAGATAGTGTTGAGAGGTGGTTGGTTTGGTTGGCTTTTTTTTCTTTTACTTTCTCCCTGTAAAAACACACACCAAAAGAAAAATCCGAGCACTCAGAAGCACAAGGGAAGGACTGCACCCTGACATCCAGCACACAGACAGACACATGGATAAATAGCCAGAGGCTCTCCTAGGCCCCAGCTAACTTGTAAACACATGTGGGTTCCACATGTTCACTTCTGATCTGAGCCTGGTTTCATCTCTAAATAGAAGCCTTGGCAAGCTCTTTGCAAGTCCTGGGGACTATGTTTTCTTATCAGAGCTGAGATGTCTGCTGCAGAGCCAGCCAACTTATCCTTCAGCAAATATACCCCTCCAATTGTTGCTGAAAGCTTCCACACCTCTACCTATGCAAAATCATCCTGTGGATGGCATAAAGATGTAAAAACTGAGATTTAAGTTTTTTGTTGGCTTTATTTAAGTCTCTTAGTATCTTTGTTTTGCTTCTGAATTTTAGGACATCATAAAATATTAGCAAGCAAAGTTTCGAACAGAATAAAGTTTAGGAGGACTTAGATCTATTATTTTACAGGCTTAAAATATTTGGCCGGTTTAATTATTTTGGTTCATAATCTGTTCAGTTTTGGGTTTTTCACACATTTTTTCACAAACATTACCAAGGGGCTCCTGATCTCTTCTTTTCAGATATACATTAAAAAAGCTAAGGAACTCCAAGAATACTGATAAAAGCCCTCATTTGATCCAGAACCATGGTTATTTTTATATCCTCCAGATACATACAAACCTCTGAAATACTTCATACTGTAAACAGATTTTTAAAATACTGTCCTAATGACAGAAGATTGGGAGGAGGATAAGTTAACGACAATTTTATTACACTGAAGCCGTGCTTTCTGGGAGTTCAGATATGGTAACACTGATTTAGAGAACAGCCAAAAGCTTTAATCTAGAGATACTGGCACAATCAATGCTCTGCTCTGGTCTCTCAAGCCAAAATATTTGCACGCAGCTTTACCTCAGCCTTCCCTTCCGCTCAAAATGTCGTGCCTGTCTTCACAAGCCAATTCTTAAAATGTGACAGATGTTGAAGAACTTTATAAATGGTCCTCGAAAATTAAGACAGCTACTTCTTGAGACCCATCCCTGAAAAGTGGTGAAATATTTCTGCAGCTCAGACAGTATCCTTGGCTCTTTCCATCATCATAGCCAAGGATGGCTCATTTTTTCCACAGAATTTACTGCAGCAGTTTCAGGTACCTGAACCAGCCCTAAACACAAGCTCTGAGCTGTATCAAAGACCCAGATTTCAGCAAATCTTTTAGTTGCCTAAGAGACACCATGTTTCTATTTACCATGGTCAGTCTTATGTCTCTTGAACACGAACAGACTTTCTCAACAGACATCTTAATAATGCTATGGATATTTGCTTTCACCAGTGAAACCCTATGTTTCTCAATGATGATATTCAAGCTTATAACATGAAAATTCATATTGTCTTTTGATTATTCTTTTATCACTATATTTCTGAAATCTGTGAATTTGAAGGAGGCAACCAGTGGAAAAAGAGCAATGGCTATTTTTAAGGCGCTATTTTTTGTGCTTATTACTAACCTTGCAGGTTCATCTGGTGTCCAGTGGTTTGATCTCTCTCCTTTCATTGTCTCTTCTTTTCAACAACAAAACAGAAAACCAGAGTAATATAAACATTCCCAAACTGAAAGTCTGAATTTCAGAGATTGCTCATACAGATTCGGGAGATGAAAACTGACTTTATGTAGAGGTGAAACATTAAAGCTAGTAAAACCCACCTGAAGGCTGAATTACCTATTGATGATCACCTGCCACCCAACTAGTTCTGGTAATTTTTGGTACAAACTCAAGCAGAAATTCAGGCTGCTTTCCTCCAAGTGTGCAGTCTTGCTACCATCTAGTGGCTAAAATAAAACTTTGCACTGATTTCTTTCCATACAGGGATTCACACACTACAGCCATCTGTATCTGCCTTAAAAATTTGTTTGGAGATCTTATATCCATCAACACAAACATGACAGGTCAGAAAATTATAAACTGATGCCAAGAAGCCCAAAATGGTGGGGGTTGTGGTTTTGTTTTCCAGATGAGTAAGTAAATATGCTTTCTTTACAACACAGACACATGACATAATTTTATCAGAAATATAGACCTCTACTGATTTCAAAAGAGAAGTCTGGAAGAATTTGATGTTGACTCTTTGTGACAATCAAGTACCAGCCTAGCAGATCTCACTTGGTCTTGAAAGACAAGCGACAAGCATGGTGAATTATTCTGATATGGATAATGAGGACTGATATTTAATGACAAAAATTTTGTTGAACTGGATGTGGGACTTAAAGACAAATATTGTCTAAGGATCATTTGCTGCATCCTAAGTTTAGCACCTGGGTGTAATCAGTGGAAGAAAATAAGATCTATTCAGGACATGAACTGGACAGCAACAAAATGTAATATATAAATTATTTAATCACTGATCAAAGATCTTTTCAATCTTCCCATTTTTGCATGGTCGATCTCATTGCCCCTTGCATGGACAAAAAGATGTATTTTTAATTCCATGCTGGGGAGCAGTTTTTCTGGTGGATTTTTATATATACTGACTCTGCCATCTAGTGACAGATGCACGAATAAATAACAAAAGTTGAATTCAGGAACGCTGAGTGGCTCGGAGATTCTGATAACTCAAGGAAGAAATTCCAGCTATTAACGAATCTTTCCATTTTGTCTTCTGAATTAGTCTTTCCACATTTATAACTGAACATAGGGAGTGCTTAGATATATTGGAAATAGTGTTACTTTTGAGAAGGATCTGCAGCGTGGAAAACTTAATTCACTCAGGTTTTCTAGGCAAGGCAAAGTAGTGGTTTTATAGTACCTCAAAGCCATGCTCAGAATTAGAACCCCACTGGAGCTTTCCTTAGTGAGGGATTAGCAAAGATTTTAAGCAAGTTCTCCAAGTAAGTCAGAGAGGGATCTTTGGCAATACTGAAGGTTTTTTTCTAGTTTTTTTCCAGCAGAGAAATCAAGGCACATAATATTTTACAGAAATTCCCTGACTCAGCCCAACAAGGAGAACAATACTAGCAATTTCCACAACCTTGTCCTCACCATAAGCTCACACAGTACTCTACAGATAGTTTCATAAGTGATTTCTTATGTTAGTAAAGGCATTTTAAGGTAAATCCTAAATGTTCAATGTGATCTAGATGCCAAAATATTTATTTAAAACTTTATACTGTCTTTTGGGATCCCTGACAATTACAACTCTTAGTGTTTATTTCTGTATGTGCTCCAGACCCTGGAGACTTTGCCTCTTGCCCTAACTTTAGGGAAAAGTCTACCTAAAGGTAAGCTAAACTGAAACAAATATTGTAAATAAAAGAAATGGTGCATTAAGAAATTCCACAAGAATGGATAAAGGAGAACCAGCTCATAGCCAACTAAAAAGAATGAGTAATGCCCCAGAAAAGTGTGGGAATTAAAGTATTTTTCTTCCCCAGTTTTAAAAATTTGACATTATGTGAGTGCTGCTTTCGGCTCAGAGTGACAGAATGGGCCAGAAATAATGACCAAAATGGAAACATGCAAGTAAGATCAATCACATCTGTAACTCTTGGCAGGCCAAGATGCACAACCTGCACATGTTCAGTCTCCCTATTGCCTGTTCTGCTGCTGAGCCAGTACCTGAGGCAATGTCCAGTGTATGAAATCATAAAACTGGAGACATTGTGGGGCTGCATTGTGCCAGGGAATGTATCACACAGCATAGCTCAGAGAATAATGGTTTTGAACTAGAAAGGCCACACCAAAGCTGCAGGCTCAGGGCTCCTCCTGTCAACCCCAACAGGTATCACATGCTTCTGCTAACTGAGGACAGCTATTCTTCATCCAGATAAGGAACAGAAGCTTAATGTAGAAGCTGATAAAGTCACAGGGCTATCTCAAACATGGAGAGTTTCAGGTCTACTGTTTGAAGTGTTCACTATTGCACACTTTGAGCAACCCTGTCTAGTGAGAGGTGTCTCTGCCTATGGCAGTGATGAATCAAGTTTTAGCTTTCATTTTTTCTGTGCTGCCTAGGGGTGTGGCTCTGAGCCTCAAGTGTTAGTAAGGTCTCTTCACAGAGCAGGGAGACAAAACAAATCCTTTTCCAGATGTAGACCAAGGGCAACTGCTACAAGTTTTCAGGCCCAAAAGTCCAAACAATGGTGGACTGAAGAGAGAAAACAAGAAGGATGGGACTTCATAATCTGAAGCTGTAATTGGATAATTAAATTGGGCAATTAAATATGCAAATGGACCAAAACTTATAAAAGTGTGAGACCTTGTGACCAGGTGTCCATTTTGTGACCATTTTGGGTCCACCTTGGGTGTAGCCCTGGCCAGCTCTTGTATTGCCCAAGGTGTACCCTTGTGGGGAATATGGTATAAATTCGTGTATGAAATATTTGTTAAACNAAATTGTGTTTTTTTAATAAATTGTCTTTTTATACTAATCTGATTCATATTCATTCATAACACCCTTAAAGGCCTTTTAATAAATATCTACTTTATTCTCTAGCATTTCCAGTCTTTGTTTCAGGTCAGCCTTCCCAAGGCATCAGGAGGATTAGAACTAGATGATCTTTACCCAAATTATTCTATGAATCCAAAACATGGTCACTTTATTGCTACAAAGAGATAGATAGATAAATTTATATGTAGATAGATTTATATGTAGATAGATTTATCTACATATGAGAAATTTATAATTTCTGATAAAAACTTGTGTGAACATGTACATATTCTTTTTCCTTTCTGTAACAAACCCCCCCTATTTTTAGGAGTTTACACCTCAGCTTGTAAAAACTGAATTACTTTACCTCATACCTGCAATTTTACTGAGTCTGCATTTATGCCAGTTTGCAATTTCCTATGTTTAATTTGGACTTCCATGAAAATTATTTTTTGTGCCCAGGTTGTAAGGAGTTTGGAAGGCCTATGTTAGGCGTGATACAGTTTTGATCTGGCGATGCAGTGTGTTCCAGGGAAACTGGAATTTGATTTCCATGTTCAAATACAAAATCCCTCCTAAAACACCCTGTAGCCAAACCCATCCTTTTAGCACATTGGTCTGGTCTCAGTGCTTATTGCAGCAAGCTGCACTACAGAAATCTTGAACTGCTATAGAAGCCTGAATTGTAGAATTAAGCCCTGAACTCATCTCTGAGCAGAGCTCTGATGGTAGGAACCTCATCCACCATATGAACTTGACAACAAGACTCTTATCAAAATGGTAAAAGTGTCTGCACCTTTCACTGGCAGCTTGTCTCTAACAGTGCCAGAGATTTTTTTTTTAGACTCCTACCTAAATTATCAAGATGGAGAAGAAAACAAAACAGGCTTCCTTCCTCCAAATGATATGACACAAGTGTCACTAGAGTAATATGATGATTATATGTTAAACAGAATTCAAGTTTTTCAGTTCTTGCTAATCTTTTTCACAGATATAAAATATCCACAGATCTCTGACAGACTCTTCAAATTTTGTCAAGTAAGGATTGTAAAATGCATAGATTTACCATCTGCAAGCATATAGTCAGAGATTAGGGCAAAATTCTTAAGCACCTATTTGTCTTTACTGTATTTAACCTCAAGTATTTCTAAGGAGCAATTGTGTTTTTCTGTTGTCAAGAGCATAAAGCAGGAAGATTAGGGGAAAATGTGAAGGGTGTTAAGGCATAAAACTGAAAGCAAAATCGATGAAGTCTTATCCCTTAAATATTTTTTAATGCATGTCTGTTCAGCTGAAAAAAAAAAAAGCATCAGGTCTATCCAGAAAGATTATTTCTCCTCATAATTTTTCTCTTAGAATTCATGAAGTTCCAGGATCATTTATAGTAGGCAAATATTTAGTTTTCTTTACTTTGTAATTACTATGATAATTATTCTTTCAGAGAAACAACTGATGGAATCAAGCTGGCAAAAGCAACAGGATTAAACTCTCATGGTTTCAAGTTAACATTTATTCAAGGAGAACACAACACTTTTAGCGAAGATTTTTGCTGCTATAATATATTCGCCTGTCATGCATCCCTGCAATTTAAAATGAGATTATACCAAGAGACAGCACAGTGTAAAAGGGAAGGTACTAGACCATTTGTCTATCTTTGATTAGCAGGCAGGAGACAGATGAAAGGCGATTAGAAGGTGGGAGAGAGATGAAGGAAGAATTTAGATCGCGACAAAATTACATATAATATTTGGCTTTTATGTATTTTCAATAATTAGGATAAGACAGCCTTTCTGTGTTCAAAGGGATTTTAGTCATGAAAGGTTATACATTATACAAAGACAGATTAAAAACAAGCAAATAAAGAATGTCTCATGCTGAAATAAAAAATCGTACGTGATAATGACATTAAAATAATTTCCACCAAAGAACAGGACCTTGAAATCTGGTGGCATTTTCACAGTGAGGCATCTGGAATCCTAACAGCCTTAATTAATTCATGGAGATTATCTGCTTAGGTAATGGAGATCAACAAATCCCTGGACAGATGAGCAGAATTTAGAAGAATTAATAGAGTAAACAACTGGAACAACAGGCTGGCAAAATTTCAAATTGTGTAATCAGAGCAGCTTAGTGTGGTGTTTGCCTAATTTTATTGTCTGGATAACAACTAACCTCCAAAACCAAACAGGTTCATGGAGGAAACATAGGACCAGGGTGGAATTAGGTATTACATCTACTTTTAAAAGATATAACAGTAAAGAAGACATTGGATATGAACTGTGTAAAAGGGACTGGGAAAAGAAACAGAAAAAACTACTTCCACTAGTTGAGGAGATGGGACAGAGGAAGAAGAGGCATGGGAAGTATGGCAGATGTTTCCCCAGGACTCTCTGGAAAGACCAGACTGAGCACCTGGCTGGTGATAGTTCATACATCCATGTCTTGTTCAGCACATTTGTAACAAGAATAAGCAACAAACACAGAAGTGGATGAAGACTGAGACACACAGATACAAAGCCACTGGCCTGGCACTGTGGAGATCTCACGGGAATCATGAACTGCCAATTACCACCACATGATTGAAAACTAATCAGCAAGAACACAAAGGCCCAGTGAAGATCAGCAGAACAACCTCCAGACTGAGGAACCCTTAAGAAGTCTGGGATTATCCAAGGAGAATTGTGGGAATGTTGTCCCCGGTGAGAGGCTCAGCAAGAACCAAGAACCTCAGAACACTTTGCAGAGCTTTTTCCTCTCCCTGTCAGAACACCTGGAGACTGATGGCATTACTGCCTGCACAGGCAGAGGTCTCCTCATGGGATACCAGGAGAAACAGTACTTGAGAGTTGCAAAAAACCTAGTTTGGGGTATTTCAAAGGAATTGTGGCAATGTGTGAGACATAGGATGCTTAGGGAAGGAATGGAAGTAGGAAAGGGAGGTGTCAAGGTGCATTATGAGGGAACAAGTAGGAAGGAATATAGAGAAAAAGCAATAAAACATGCTTATCATGTATAATTGTCTTAATTGTCTGTTACACTTGTCAAACTGCTTTTCATAATTGCACTGTGTTCTCATGAAATCCTCTTTCTGGTTCTGTATGGGTATGCTCTATTCTGAGTATGTGTGAAAACTGGTGAAATTCAAACTGAATTAGACAGCAAGTAGGATAAAAAGTGCCAGTTACAGAGTAAAAGAGACCAGCTACTCTGAGAGCATAACTGCAAATCTCTGGAGCTTGTATGTCTGCATCCCAGGAACTGGGAACACCAGGATAGCTGGGAAGCAGCTCCTGGGTGGGCTGATGCCTTAGGTTGCAATGCAAGATGTAACCAGCAGTATGTGTTCTATTAACCTCTGTTAAAACCAGGTGGGGCAGTGTTCTTTATCTCTTCCATGACCCATCCTCCCTCCAGAGGGATATCTGCTGTTAATGGGCCATTGTGTCTCACTGCATGACTGACAAAATTACATCATCCCATTGGAAAATGCTCCACCCAGTGGGAGGAGCCCAGCATTCCCACCTGGATAAAACCTGAGATTCAGAACACCAGGGCAGTCCATTTGCACTGGATTCCCAGAGGAAGACCAGACCCATCTCACTACCACTGGACCTTCTACAGGATCATCTCTGCTCCAACAGAACCATATCTATCACTCCAGGAGGACTGCAGCCACGATTTTAATTGGACTGCTACCAACACCCTGACCAACACAGTGTCAGGTTGTATTCTGATTCTGTCAGTGGTTTTTTTTGTACTACTGCATTTTAATTTTAATTTTAATTTTAATTTTAATTTTCCTAGTAAAGAACTGTTATTCCTATTCCCATATCTTTGCCTGAGAGCCCCTTAATTTCAAAATTGTAATAATTCGGAGGGAGGAGGTTTACATCTTCAAGAGAGGCTCCTGCCTTCCTCAGCAGCCACCTGTCTTTCTAAACCAAGACAGCTGAGCATCAAAGACTCACACTTGGAGTGATTAATATTTTGTATTTGTTTCCCCCACCACTGTATTTCTATTCCAACAGCCACAAATCAAGAATAGGAGCAGGCCATGCACACTGCTCCTGTTTGTGTGGGTGCTGTGTGCATTTCTGTGGGTGCTGGTGATGCCCTGCTGTTTGTGCTGACCTGGGTGGCAGCTGTGCATGTGTGTCTGTCTGTCCATGCACGTGTGTGACAGTGATTACATGCTCAGCCTTGGGACACAGCCACAGCAACCCGTCACAGCAGCCTCACACCCATCAGGCTTTCAACTGCCTCAAACAAGGAACACGCTGGGGAGGAAGGTGGGACAATCCTCCAGAGAGAGAATATGACACTGTCAGCTGAGATCAACAGAACTGTGATAATTTACCCACTAAAATATATTTTTCTATCACAGTTTTTCACACTTTAAAGAAGAAAGATGTCAGTTTATTTTTTTGAAAGCAGAGGTGTTTAGCCTAGCTTTTCATATTGGTCCGATATGGCTTTCTAAACAAAAAAAGTTTGAAGCAATACTGGCAGTATTTTAATTAACTTGATTTTGGAATATCCAGAAATAATACAATGTTTTTTGCATGGCAGCTTACAATTGTGTCCTTATTCTTGATATGAATATATCAAAACAATAGTAATGGTCTTAGCTTCATATAAAATATCATATGTTGCTACTTATAAATAAGTGGGCAAAAGTGGGCTCTGATGTGATTCATACTGATTTTTTAATTTAAGGATATTGCATTTTTGGAAGGAGAGATACACTATGTATATCAATCTTGAGGGAAAGAAGCTATATTTGCTGACACTGCTGCTCTAGCTCACAATTTCTCAATATGTCTGAGGAGATGGTGCTCTGCAGCAAACACTGTGAAGCCAAGCAATTGTGGAAGCCCACAACAAATGCATGTCTGTAGTGTAAGTGTCAGAAGGGAATATTTCCCCTCAAAGGAATTATTTATTGTACTGTTCCAGGTGGCTTTCACAGGTAATATGTCAAGATTCAGACAAGTTGAAAAGTACATGGGTAATTTATGACACCAAATGTATTGTAGCTTGGAAGGTCAAAGCCACATAAATTGAGAAAATAAAGAAACAGTCTTGAAGAAAATAACATTCATTCTTTCATGTTAAAAACAGAGAAAAGAGCTTAAAGGCTCTAGGTTATGTCACCAAATCCACTGTTATTTCAAATAACCATGTAATGAAGATCTCAAAAAGTGACCTTTCTTACCTTAAAAAAATTAAATATTCTTTTTCTCCTGTAATATGTAATGAAATGTCAAAAACTAATTTGGGTCACAAAAAACCAAACCAAACCAAAACAAACAAACAAAAAAAAACCCCCAAAAACCCAAACCAACAAAAAACCCCCCACCCCAACCAAATCTAATATTTAGAGGTCTTCTAATTTTTACAAAAAACTTACACTTGACATGTTTACTCTTGTGAAAGCATTGCCCACTAATAACCCTGGGTACTTTTTGACGGTTTTTCATGCTTATTCAACTATTACAATCCCTTTCAGCTTCTTTTTGGGTTTTTTTCCCTTTTTTTTTCATTTTTCCTTATGAAAAACAAGAGCTTTTTTGGCCTTGGGTCTGTACGGGTCTGCACATGTACTGGCAGTGATTGAAGAGTTCTTGCCCAGCTCCATGGAAAGTATAACTCATTCTCCTCCCAAATATTTTTAAGCCAGTTGGTATGCAATTGTTCTGATCTCAATCCTTTATAGTCCTTTATTCTAAACTAAGGGCAAGAGGCAGCACAGTTTGACTGACTTGCAGAGTCAGTAATCGTTTAATCAAAATTAATGCAGAGAAACTTTCTTGCTTTCTTGCTTTCTCTGAAGAGACCATTCCAAAT